>JBBCBC010000008.1:28881576-29162088 GCA_037126765.1 Stenogyne calaminthoides | reverse complement strand
GCTACAACTTCAATCTTTTCTCGGCTAGGGGCAGTTGAGGGCGGGTGGTGACCGCCCCAAAGGAGGCTCCCGCTGGCACCCGCCACGGACCTCCGGAAGATATCTTCTCCATAACTGTTCGAAGGTATGTCAACAAATGGGAATAACTCCTCCGACCTTCCGCATCTCTCCCCGAGGGCTCAAGGGAGCGACATCAGCGGAGGAACGACTCCGAAGCCGGCCAATTCCTCCCAAAGGCTCAAGGGTGTCTATCGGAGAGCTCTGGGGAGAGGCACACGATCCGGCTTGGGTCCGGAAAGAACGAGATCAACACCCATATCCTCCAAGTCTTGATATATCCAAAGAAACATCTAAGGCCGAGGGGTTGTCCCCGACGAGTCCTTGAGGTCCCATGACCAGCCCAAGAAGGTCGCTGGCGTTTGCCCGATGACAGATTCGATGGGTACCCACAAAGGTCATCACGTGATGCAAAATTGGGCTGCTCACCTCTTTCTACACCTTGAACCTGGCCTCCCCGCGTCCATATTCTTTCGCCTCGCCAGCCCTCGACCGCCCACTTCGCCTCCTTTCTCCCGATCATCGCAGCTTTCTGGCCGCCACAATGAGGATCTTCCGCCGCCGACTTCAATTTCTCACCGCCTCCCTCCAAATAAAACCAGACCCTCGAGGGTCAAGATCCGCAGTATGGTGCCCGATTATTTTCCCAAATTTCTTCCGGGTCTTCGCCACCACCAAGATCATTCGCCCTCGTCGATACACGAGCCCGGCGACTATGGAGATGTTGGAGCCTTGCTTCAGCTTGGGCACCGGGTCCTTCCAAATAAAGACCACCTTGTAGTGTGGACCATGGTCGAAAGTACATGTTGCCCGGCCATCTTCGGGCGACGCAGCGCCCTGCGGACGGTGAGCCGCCCACGCCAGAGTAAAAGTTGGCGACGCCGCGTAGAGATGTAACCCCGCCACTTACCGAGGTCGGCCGGACAAGTGGAGGACTCCTAAGGAAGCTTAACCACCGCAAAAAGTCAAGTAAATGAAGTTCAGATCAGAAAAGAGAGCCGAGTCAAGCGAGCTATGAAAAATAATATGAAAATGTCATGCAAATCGAGGAGAACTTACGGTTCACCCGGCCTCTCACTTAAGAAGGAGTCATCATCGCTATGTCGCACCTTTTCTCCGGGGAGATGGTGAGGTGCCGCGAATCGGCCGGGCGGCGCAGGTTTGGGACGGCGTAGCCGATAAATATCGTGGCGACGCGAATCTTTCTTCCCCAGTTCCCCTCGCTGATTTCAGACCAGAGGCCGTAATCTCCTCCTCACTTTCTTCCAAGATGTCTGAAGTTCTACGGAGTCCTGGCCTTTGTCTAGCAGCAGAGGGACCTGTAGGGACCGAGCTTGAGGTGGTGGCTCGACAGAGGCTGCCCTGAGGTCACCTGGGCATTTTTTTTCCCCTGCAAAAGACTTTCATGGAGGGGCATGACGTCCGCAGGAGGCTTACTAAGGGTAAATGTGATGTTAGGAATCAGAGAAATGTTGGAAGAAAAGCCAATCACCAGTTTACAATCTAAAAGTGTAATAAGTACGAGTAAGGAACTTACAGGGATGTTCAAATGGCACGGTAAGTATACCGGGCAAGAAGCTTTTGAGCCCTAAGCCTTGTTCAAAAGTTGCTCACGCCCCGCCAAATTACTGGAGTGTCGTGAATGATGTCAAACACCTTTTGAAGTCCCAAAGAAGGTCTGGGCAGAAGGTGTGAAAATCAGAAAAAGAAGAGAATTAGATCACTACAAGCATCTATATCGAAAATAAAGAAACTTACCATGCTCGACCGATCGGGCATAATCGGTCAGGACAATGATGGGTAGTGTGCTCGGCGGTCCACCGACCCCCACGCCTAACGAACCACCACTTATAATGCCACCCTCAATCTTATTTTGGATCCCCGCCACGATTCCCCGACTTTTACGGTTAAGACGCCAAGATTATAGTCACGCTTGATTTGATTTTCGCATCATCACAAAGGCTATCTCGGCCGGCCTGAGGCCTGATTCCTACCGCCTGAAAGTACTACCATAGTAGAAAAGAATGTAACCCATCCATTAGAAGTGATCTAGGTTAAGCTTTTGTTCCAAGTCACCAAACAGGGCGATGGCCGATGAAGCTGAAACCCGATCCCTTCTCCCATTGTTTGCTTTATCGACCGCGATCATCCCGGGTGGCTACCGGCCCGCTGCTGCCGAGGTCGCCCCATAAAATGCACGCCCCGGGACCATGCGTAAAGGCGGCAGAGGATTGACGAAATATATGAGAACCGACCGCTTTTGTCACGCGATACCACGGTCCGGACCGACCGATTCGAAGTCACGGGCGGCTCTTTGTATGGGGCCCGGGCCACATAAGAGTGATAGTCAAAAAGCCCACCAGAGGGGTCCCATATTTCCTGCCAGTTAGAAGACCTGACCTCTCGACGCCATTCAAGGAACCCGACCAGGCGTGAATGTGTGTTATTTTTCAACTCCTCAGAACCCGGTCATCATCATCTCCATGGTCATCCCGAATTTACGACGGAGGCACCATCGATTGAGGCATTAGGAGTTAGGGAGGGCGGTCTCAATTTTTGGTCAAGGAGTGGTACACCTTCCGCGACGCAGGTTGTCAGCTTGATGACGGCGAAATCATGAACTGAGGGGGGCGGGAGCAGATTTGGAACCGGATGCCATTGATGAAGGCAGAAAGGATTTGCTATTCGAAAGCAACGGTCTTCAAGGATAACCTAATGACAGACGCAGGTTTTAGTCTATGAGTTTCGGAAGAAGAAAGAGGGCGGCGAAGGGTGAAACCCAGTCTATTTATAGAGAAGGGCAGGGGGGGAAAGAATAAATTAACTTTCAAGGTCCCCACGAAATTAAGGCGCTACGTAAGGCATAAGATCAGAAGACGCGATCGCCGGTTAGGGACTGACTCACTTTTGAAATGTCACCCTCACCGCCATGCCATCATTATAATCCCGGCCACTGTCAGGCCGAGTTGGGGAAACCGAGGCGCACTATAATACGAATTTCAAGGATTTAGGGTTTGACTCGCACAAAGTCCCCAGAGATCGACTTTGCCATAGGCTCAGAACATCAATCTGCTCAAGACAAGATCCCAGAAAGCAAGCTTTATAACCTCATCTTGAGGGCCAATTATTGTAGGGAGAAATAACCCGACTTTGCAGGTTTAGAATCGACCATCTTATGGTTAAGACATTATCCCACTTCATCCACCGAGCAAGACTTGAAGACTTTAAGATTGGTAAGTCGCTAGAAGTAGCGGAGGCCGCAAAGGTCACGGGTGACTTGGATGGAAAATAGGTCGAGGTAATCTTCGGGTGAACCCGAGTCTGGATCGAGGAGTCCCGAGCTCACTTGAAGATAAACATGGAAAAGATTCTAGAAGTTAAGGAGGTGGATTTCTGATATAATCCGGGAATGTGTATCTCAGAAGCACAACTTGCGTAACAAGAAAGGAAACCTTTGGTTGGTCCATTTGAAGAAGCCCACGAAGATTGTAACCCTAGATCTACGCTCATAATTATAACCTCAAATGTACTTTTGTAAAGGATCGAAATCTTAGAATCCTAGTGTAAATAATACAAGAATAATCCCGCTTGGTGCCCCCGAGACGAAGTCTATTTCAAGGATGAACCGGGTAATCAAATCGTGTGCCATTTATTACTTTCGCTATTATATTGATCGAACTTATCAAAATACTTGTTTGTTCGCTTGCGAATCAAACCGCACAAATAAGTTTGAGTAGTATAAATCAATAACCTCAAACAATCCTACAATCTCAACATGAATTAAAACATGTATGCATACGTAACTTTTTTAATATTATAACATATATGAATTATCGCATACATTGAAGCACCCATTTGTAAGCCTAAGAAATACCAAGAACTTGTTTAGCAAGAATATTTAAAAATACAATTACCAAGTATTGATTCGTGGAATTGAACCAAGGGAAAAATTGAATCAATTGATTGAGAGTATAAAGTTTGAAGAAGCAAAGAGGTTTGATCTCAAGAATTTTGGAAAATAATAGAAGGGAAAGGGTTTTTTGAAATCGAGTTAGGTTATATAATAATGCGAGGGAAAACTTTTTAGCAGACAATTTCCCATAAATCTCAAGTATCGGTGTTCAAATCAACTACCGAGATTAAACGACTATAAAGTATTTTAATCGAGTGGTTGGAAAAGTAGTCCCGGCCAGAATTTGATGAGAAAAACTTGCAATAAATACCATTAAATACATATTCCCACGTCCGCATTTAATGCTTGCAAAGGCATACGCCATAAATTTAAGAACAAAGAATAAACATAGAGTAGGCATAAAGATAAATCAGAACATATCCGACCGACCGATATTGTAATCACCGCTACCATCGTTGATCCGATCCGTCATTCTGATTATTGTCGACCCATCGATGGTAGCCTATCCCTTATTATTTCCCCAACAATTCCCACTTATCCGATCGATTTCGATCCAATCACCGACGATTACCGATCCAATCCGATCTAATTTGGTGATCAGATTTATGCCGATCCAACTGATCCAATCACCGACGATTTTTTCGATCCAACCGATCAAGTCGCCTTGACGTGTTCCGCCAAAACCTCATCCTCGGGGAGTCGAATCTGGTCCCCGATCTCCCGAATCGGGCGGATGTGACAAATCCGCAATGATGGTCCGACACTTTGTGATGCCATACGATGAACTAACCCAACCAAAGAACAAGCAGATCGCCACGCCAACAAGTCCTTACACCAATTTCAATTTCGAGGGCCTCGAGAGTTCAAAATTTGCATTTCCAATTTCTGTTTTCCTCTATAAATAAGACGAGGTTTTAGACATACAACCCATTGAACTTAAAACATACAACCTCATTATCGCTCTCAAGTTTGCACATGAGAAATAACGGCGAGTCCTTGATTCCCATGAGTCCTCCCAGAATAGGGTTTCTTCTACTTACACAAATGACCTCCTGCTCACCATCATCCCTATGCTTCCCCGCTTCTAATTTCGTTTCATCGAGAATGATCATACAAACATTGTCAGTTTCACCGCCACCAATGGATTTGTTCATGGAGGTGGCCGCCTATGCCTTTGGGGCCGATGAGATGACATGGTTAACGCACGATGAGCAACTCCCACATGTAATATGGATTTAGTGCAACTTCGACATTACGTAATATGCGAGCTTGATCAAGCCAAGTCGCCCTTCACAATCCTTTTGAATGTTTTGCACCACATGTATGACACTGTTCATGTATGACACTCACGCTCATTTAAAGAGGGAAGTCTCATCGCGGTTTAGTGGTTTAGGTTTATCTTTCACCTCCCAGTTATTGTAATGAAAATTTCGACCTCCTCGGTTTTTATCAACGAAATTCTTTTTTAATTCCATCATAGGTCGACTTGATTTCATTATGCGATTTTTGCCTAGTTCTCCTTCATCCGACATCCCCTTTCTGATATCCCATTTTTGATCAGATTTGATCACTTGAGGTACCTTTACTCAACCGATTCTTCCTATCTCGTCAGGCCTTAACTAACCGGTTCGAGACCAGTCCACCAAAACATTTCGGTGCACTTTCTCCAATATCCAAGTCCTAGCTCATTACGTAGTTCTCTCGAATCCGACTTAAGCTAGAGGCTTGGTTAAGATATCACCGCTTATCAAGATGTGTCAGATATTTTAGTTTTGATGAATTATGCCAAAAACATTATCAACTCAGGTTATTTAAGTTAAATCTACGGATAACAAAGTTGAGGAGGAACGAGAGAATGCTAGGGGAACTCACGAAATCAAGTAGATGATCGAGATCGACGAGGTCAGAGATTTAGACCGACGAGATCGATGAGTAAGATGAGTTCCGAGATAACCGATGAGCCGAGCAAAATAAAAAAAAAAAAAAAGCTTAAGCCAAGAAATCGTAAGAAGGAGAATCACCGATCGATGACCGTAAGACATGATCGATGACTTAATGCATGACCAAGATCGTATTGGAGGTTGCTAATCGAAGAGGAGCATATGAGATCGACGAGATCGACGGATCAACATCGATAAGATAACCCGATGCAACTAACCCGATATGCTAACCCGATGTACTAACTGATGCAGTATAAACCGATATGTTGAATCGATGTTGTGATCGGGTTGATCAAGGAGTCGACCGATCAAAGCGAGAAGAAATCAAAAGACAAGTCATCCGTCATGTTCACCGAGAACCGTATCGCCTCGATAGCCCGAAAAGCGTGACCGAGGGTCGATGTCTCAATTCGTAAGAGCCAACTCGCTAGCCCGAGGGTCAAGATGCCCGACGCATAAGGTCCGCCAAGAAAAGTCTCAATAATCAAGAACTCAAGACTCAAGATCCCAAGAATATATACATAGATTCAAATTGACGCGGACCAAATGAGAGGGAAGACAACCACCGAAAAAACAAGTAGAATCCATAGAATAGTATGGATATGAATGTGTCTCCATCCAACGGTAACATTCAAATCCACACTATAAATACAAGCTCTTCCATCAAATTAAGGGTGGAAAAATGCTATAGAGCTAAGAGCCATATACTCAAGCATTCCCACCATGTAACACAAATCAGAGATATCCAAAATATATTCAAAGAGTGTTCTACCCTGCATCTAAGCACAAATGTAATATCCTAAGCTTAGAGAGATTTTTTCATCCTTAGCATTGAGGCTAAACAATTGTAAGGGAAAATCTCAACCTAGTTGAAAACCAAAACAAACCTTACCCAAAGTTAGGGTTAAGTTTGTAGGTGAGCAGAACCCCCAGAAACATGTATGTATTAATCCCGTTTGAGATAAGTCCCGATTGAGCGAGAGCTCGTAAACATCTGCTTGGTGTTGACTAACACGCTAAACTAAGTCCAAATTGGTTAGTTGGTGCCCCATGAAGGGAAGAGTGGATGTAGGATGAGTTGTCCAACCACTATAAAAATACGCAGTGTTCTTATTTGCTTTCATATTAACTGCCAAACATACTTTAGCAAATCAAGATAACACACGAAGTTACTAAAAAATTTTAAAGTCACCTCCCATTGAGATTTTACGAGTTTTAAATCGGTTTTTCGGACCAAATAAGTGGTATCGCAAGGGGTTCAAAAGTTCACTAGCTTTTTATTGAGACCACCGAATCGATCTTTTTTTGTTAAAACCCATTTAGTTTAAAATGCATAAATTTATAAAATTCATGGAGGTTGATAATCATCTTCTCATTTTTTTAAAATGCATACAACATTCTTCATCATTTCACTTGTTTAACTAACAATCGCTTTTTCTCGTATATATTTTATTGTTAGTTAGTTTTGCATCATTATCAAAAAGGGAAAATTGTCGATATTTTAGTTTTGATGAATTATGCCAAAACATTATCAACTTGTGTTATTTAAGTTAAATCTACGTGACAACAAGTCGGCGGGCGAAACGAGAGAACAAGGCGGGGAACTCACTTCTCGGCGTTAGATGATCGAGATCGACGAGGTCGCAGACTAGGACCGACGAGATCGATGATGAGTAAGATGAGTTCCCGAGTTAATCGATGAGCCGAAAAATCGAAGAAAAGAAAAGGCTTTCAACAAATCGGTTAGAAGGAGAATCACCGACGATGATCAAGACCGATCGATGACCGTAATGGATGACCAAGATCAAGATGAGGTCGCTAATCGGCGAGGAGCATACGAGACGAGATCGACGTGATCGAGATCAGATATAACTCGATGCAACTAACTCCGATATATGCTAACCCGATTATCGATAAGCCGAATCGATGCAAAGATCGATATGTCAATTGATGCGAAGATCGACGTTTAACCGATGCGCACTGCACTGCACTAAAATCGTATACCGCATCCCATGCGAAATGATCGATCCGCGTTGACACAAAAAGCAAATTGGTAAATGAGAAGATAACAACACATATATGGATGTGACATAAAGCCGCAAACAACAAAGGTAATAGACAAAGAAAAGTTGAAGATTATTATATGAATTTGAATATTACTCCAACCAGAATATTCAAATCCACACTATAAATACATCGTGCACTATCTTCAAAAGAAGAAGACGGAGGATGTGCAAAGTGAAGATTAAAGCCAAATATTCAAGATCTCCATTCAAGAACACAGAGAATTAAATATCCAAATTTATCCAAGAGTGTTCTTCATTATATCTAAGCAAAAATGCCATATCATAGCTTAGAGAGATTTTCCCAACCTTAGCATTGAGGCTAAACAAATGTAAGGAAAAATCTCAATCTAGTTGAAAAATCAAAACAAACCTTACCCAAATCAGCTTTGATAGGTTAAGTTTGTAGGTGAGTGAGAACCCCAAAACATCTATAAAGGCATCCCGCGAGGGAGATAAGTACCGATTGAGTGAGAGCTCGTTAAACATCTCTGCTGGGTGTTGACTAACACGCTAAACTAAGTCCAAATTGTTTGATGGTTGTTGGTGCCCCATGAAGGAAGAGTGGATGAAGGACGAGTTGTCCCAACCACTATAAAAATATGTGTTCTTATTTGCTTTCATTTAATCATTATACATACTCTAGCAAATCTTCATAACACACGAAGTTACTAAATTTTTTAAAGTCACCTCCCATTGAGATTTTACGAAGTTACTAAATCGGGTTTTTCGACCAACAAGGATTTTATGAGTTACTAAATCGGGTTTATTTTCAAGACCCTTAAGAGAAATTAAGACCGCAAGGACGTAATCGGAGACACGCTAATCGATGATTAGATGAGGTTAAGACGATTGATATCACAAAGAATCTAGACTATTATTATGAATGCCTAATTGTGCCGACTTTAGGAATCGAGACGACTATCCAATTTTCCAAGAATAGGTTTTCAAAGGTAACACTTATCCCAAGAATTGACTTGATCCGAAAAGTAGAATCGCATTAAGTCAACTCAAATCGATTAAATAAGAGATCGACGGATGAGGAAGATCAACGAGTATGATACCAACAAATCATATAAACCAAATAATAAGTAATCAGAGATAACAAATGAAGGGGAACTTCAACTAATCGTAAAGGATCGTAAAAGGAATATCGACGCAAAATAGAAATGTATCATTTAACGGAATCAATGGGAAATTATAAGGATTAGGCAGAAAACTAAGACCAACAAGTGGTATCAGAAAGGTGTTCAAAAGTTCACTAGATTTTAATGTGAACACCGAATCGATCTTTTTTTGTTAAAACCCATTTAGTTTAAAAATGCATAAATTTTAAAATTCATGGAGGTTGACAATCATTTTCTCATTTTTTAAATGCATACAACATTCTTCATCATTTCACTTGTTTAACTAACAATCGCTTTTTCTCAGATATATTTTTATTATTAGTTAGTTTTGCATCATTATCAAAAAGGGAAAATTGTTGATATTTTAGTTTTGATGAATTATGCCAAAACATTATCAACTTGTGTTATTTAAGTTAAATCTACAGATAAACAAGTTGAGGAGGAACGAGAGAACAAGTTAAGGGGGAACTCACGAATCGGCGTAGATGATCGAGATCGACGAGGTTGAGATTTAGACCGACGAGATCGATGAGTAAGATGAGTTCCGAGTTAACTCGATGAGCTGAAAGCAAAATCAAGAAAAGAAAAGTTAAGCCAAAGAAATCGTAAGAAGGAGAATCACCGATCGATGACTGTAAGACCTCATCGATGACCGTAATGTATGACCAAGATCAAAGAGGAGGTTGCTAATCGTGAAGAGGAGCATATGAGATCGACGAGATCGTACATGATCGAGATCGATAAGATAACCCGATGCAACTAACCTCCGATTTGCTAACCCGACATCGATGTCGAATCGATGCAAAGATCGATATGTCAATTGATGCAAGATCGATGATGAACCGACGCACTGCACTGCACTAAAATCAAGATACCAGATCCGGCGAAATGATCGATCCGTTAGACACACAAAAAGCAAAATTTGGTAATTGAGAAGAAAACAACACATATATGGATGTGACATAAAGCCGCAAACAACAAAGGCAATAGACAAAGAAAAGTCGAAGATTATTAGATGAATTTGAATATTACTCTACAACGGTAATATTCAAATCCACACTATAAATACATTGCACTATCTTCAAAAGAAGAAGATGGAGGATGTGCAAAGTGAAGATTAAAGCCAAATATTCAAGATTCCATTCAAGAACACAAAGAATTAAATATCCAAATTTATCCAAGAGTGTTCTTCATTATATCTACAAAAAATGCCATATCATAGCTTAGAGAGATTTTCCCAACCTTAGCATTGAGGCTAAACAAATGTAAGGAAAAATCTCAATCTAGTTGAAAACCAAACAAACCTTACCCAAATCAGTTTGATAGGTTAAGTTTGTAGGTGAGTGAGAACTCGGTAAACATCTATAGGCGATCCCGTGAGGGAGATAAGTACCGATTGAGTGAGAGCTCGTTAAACATCTCAAGGTGTTGACTAACACGCTAAACTAAGTCCAAATTGTTTAAGTTGGTTAAGTTGGTGCCCCATGAAGGGAAGAGTGGATGTAGGACGAGTTGTCCGAACCACTATAAAAATATGTGTGTTCTTATTTGCTTTCATATTAACTGGCCATACATACATACTCTAGCAAATCTGCATAACACACGAGTTACTAAATTTTTTTTAAAGTCACCTCCCATCGAGATTTTACGAGTTACTAAATCGGGTTTTTCGGGACCAACAAGGATTTTATGAGTTACTAAATCGGGTTTATTTTCTCAAGACCCTTAAGAGAAATTAGCACCGCAAGGACAGACCGTAGGAGACACGCGACTGATGATTGGATGAGGTTAAGACGATTGATATCACAAAGAATCTAGACTATTATTATGAATGTCAAATTATGCCGACTTAGGGAATCGAGACGACTATCCGATTTTCCAAGAATAGGTTTTCGGTAACACTTATCCCAAGAATTGACTTGATCTCGAGTAGAATCGTAATAGGTCAACCGAAATCGATTAAATAAGAGATCGACGGATGAGGAAGATCACTTGAGTATGATACCTCAACAAATCATATAAACCAGTCAATAAGTAATCAGAGATAACAGTTGAAGGGGGAACTTCAACTAATCAGGAAGGATCAGAAAAAGGGAATATCAGACGCAACATGGAATGTGATCGCTTTAATGTAATGTAGCTTGGGAAATTATAAGGATTAGGCAGAAAACTAAGACCAACAAGTGGTATCAGAGCAGGGGTTCAAAAGTTCACTAGATTTTAATGTGAACACCTGAACTGATCTTTTTTGTTAAAACCCATTTAGTTTAAAATGCATAAATTTTAAAATTCATGGAGGTTGACAATCATTTTCTCATTTTTTTAAATGCATACAACATTCTTCATCATTTCACTTGTTTAACTAACAACGTTTTTCTCGTATATTTTTTTTTATTGTTAGTTAATTTTGGCATTATTATCAAAAAGGGGGAAATTGTTGGGATATTTTAGTTTTGATGAATTATGCCAAAACATTATCAACTTTTGTTATTTAAGTTAAATCTACAGATAACAAGTTGAGGAGGAATGAGAGTGTTAGGAATTAAAGCAGCAATTATGGAGAAAATGATGGAACTAGGAATTAAGGAACAAATAATTTGGTTACCCAGTTCGTCAAACTGACTACATCTGGGGGCACTACCAAGCCAGGAGAGATCTACTATATCGTATAAGATAGTGCAAGTAGTGCAAGATACAATGGGGGAGTCAGGGGGGTATTTATACAAAACACCGAAACCCTAAAAGATGAAACTGGGCCGAAGCCCTAATCCACGCCTTCGGACCGACCGCCGACCAAGGCATTTGGTCGAAAGCAGCTCGCCGATCAACTATCTAGCTCGAGCGCCCTCATGGCATCGATATGGGCGCCGATCGAAAGACTAAGTGCTCTAATTTCGAAAGACCGTCGAGCGCCTCGCGCCTCGCATCCCGCTTTCTTAGGCTCCATAACCCAACAATATCCCACCTAGAGATCAACTCGAGATCGACAAAAATGAGCGGAAGTGCACGACCTCAACTAGGTCGAACGTCTTGTCCTCCCTGGACTCATTCCGCAACTCAGACTCCACCAATCCCAACAATCTCCCACCTGAAGACTGACTCCAAAACTTAACTCGTCTTCCCATTCTCTCATCGGTAGTTAACCACGCAATCCGAGTAATGTCCTCAACATTCGACTTTTGAACCACACTTGATCCAAGCAACGCCCCACAACATCTTTCTCGAACTAATACATTGACGGGTCCACAAGACCGCAACTCGACCTCACGCCCATTCGATCCAAGTAATGCCCTCAACATTTTTGATTCGCACTGTAACCAAACAACATCCCACAACATTCCCTTTTGAATCATTCGCCACCAATTCCCCGCAGACGATCTCGCACACGTCAACGCCCTTCTTGATCTTGCATGAACCAACCCGACATAACGATCTCGTGCACGGTCAAATGCCCATCTTGATCTTGCATCCAACCCGATACAACGATCTCGTGCACCGTTAAACACCCATCTTGATCTTGATCCAACTCGATATAACGAGCTCAAACACGGTCAAACGCCCATCTTGATCTTGCATCCAACCCGACATAATAATCTCAACCACGGTCAACGCCCATCTTGATTCAGATCCAACCCGACATAACAATCTCAAATGACGGTCAACACCCATCTTGATCCAGATCCAACCCGATACAACAATCTCAAATGCACGCAGTTAACGCCCATCTTGATCTTGCATCCAACCTAATACAACGATCTCAACCACGGTCAATGCCCATCTTGATCTTGCTCCAACCTGATACAATGATCTTAGCCACGGTCAACACCCATCTTGATCTTGATCCAACCCCGACATAACGATCTCAAATTTACGGTCAACGCCCATCTTGATCTTCAGATCCAACCCGACATATATCCGATCTCAAATGGCACGGTCAACGCCCATCTTGATCTTTGCATTAACCTCGATACAACGATCTCAGCACGGTGTCTAACACCCATCTTGATTTCAGATCTAACCCGACATAAACGATCTCACCCATGTGTCAAATGCCCATCTTGATCTTGCATCCAACCCGATATAATGATCTTAGCCACGGTCAACGCCATCTTGATCTTGATCCAACCCGATACAATGATCTCAAATCAAGTTTCAACGCCCATCTTGATCTTTCATCCAACCCGACACATTTATCTCAAATGCACGGTCAACGCCCATCTTGATCCTCGATCCAACCCGACATAACCGATCTCACCACGATCAACGCCCATCTTGATCTTGCATGAACCTCGATATAACGATCTCGTGCACTTGTCTAACACCCATCTTGATCTTGCATCTAACCCCGATACAACCATCTCACCTGGTGTCAAATGCCCATCTTGATCTTTGCATCCAACCTTGACATAACGATCTCGCGCACGGTCTAACGCCCATCTTGATTTTGCATCTAACCCGATACAACGATCTCAGCACGTGTCAAACGCCCATCTTGATCTTGAAGAACTGAATCCAAAATTGCCTCCATTAAACTTCTCAACAGCAATTTCTTCATCCACAATAATTGCTCCCACTGCATCCCTTGAGCCCGATGCTCGATACCAATTGTTAGGAATTAAACAAGTAATTATGGAGAAAAAGATGGAACTACTTAATTTAGAGACAAATAATTTGGTTACCCAAATAAAAATCGACTACATCCGGTGCACTACTGCCAGAGAGATCTACTATATCGATAAGATAGTGCAAGTAGTGCAAGATACAATGGGGAGTCAGGGGTATTTATACAAAACACCTCAAACCCTAAATGATGAAAACGGGCCAAGCCCTAATCCGCTCGCCTTCCGAACCTCTCGACCGCAGCATTTGGTCGAGCAGCTTTTTTGATGAACTATTTAGCTCGAAAGCACCTCATGGCGCCGATAGAGGAGCACCATCGAAAGACTAAGATTTCTAATTCTAACACCGGTCGATCGCGGCCCCGCGCTCAGATCCCGCTTCACTCAGCTCCATAACCCAACAGAGAGAATGGGGGGGAACTCACGAATCGTAAGTAGATGATCGAGATCAAGAGGTCAGAGGAGAGATCGACGAGATCGGATGAGTAAGATGAGTTCCCGAGTTAACTAATGGCTTGTTAAGAATCGAAGAAGGAGAATCACCGATCAAATGACCGTAAGACTCGATCGATGACCGTAATGATGACCAAGATCGTAAGAGAGGCTATAATCGTAAGAGGAGCAGATGAGACTCGACGAGATCGACGGATCGAGATCGATAAGATAACCCGATGCAACTAACCTCGATATGCTAACTCGATGTAATAACTGGCGCAGATAAACCGAGCATAATCGAGTCGATAAAGAAATCGATCCGATCAAGGAGCCGATCGATCGTGAGAAGAAATTAGAAGACAAGTCATCCAAGTCATGTTCACCGAGAACCGTGATATCGACCGATAGTCTGAGTGCTAGTGACTGAGGGTCGATGTCTCAATTAAGAGTAACTCGCAAATCGAGTGTCAAGATGCCCGATCGCATAAGGTCTCGGCCAAGAAAAGTCTCCGAAATCAAGAATCTCAAGACTCAGAGATCCTCAAGAATATAGCCAAGCGATTCAAATTTCGACGTGGACCAATGAGAGGAAGACAACCAAATTTAAAAAAATCGCAGAATCTTATAGTAATAGTATGAATTTGAATGTGACTCATCCAACGGTAACATTCAAATCCACACTATAAATACAAGCTCTTCCATCAAATTAAGGGTGGAAAAATGTTATAGAGCTAAGAGCCATATACTCAAGCATTCCCACCATAGAACACAAATCAGAGATATCCAAAATATATTCAAAGAGTGTTCTACCCTAGATCTAAGCACAAATGTAATATCCTAAGCTTAGAGAGATTTTTCCATCCTTAGCATTGAGGCTAAACAAATGTAAGGGAAAATCTCAACCTAGTTGAAACCAAACAAACCTTACCCAAAGTTAGGTTAAGTTTGTAGGTGAGTGAGAACTCCAGAACATCTATAGGCGATCCCGCGAGGGAGATCAAATTCCATTGAGCGAGAGTTCGTTAAACATTTGTCGGGTGTTGACTAACACGTTAAACTAAGTCCAGCTTGGTTGTTGGTGCCCCATGAAGGGAAGAGTGGATGTAGGACGAGTTGTCCGAACCACTATAAAAAATACGCGGTGTTCTTATTTGCTTTCATATTAATCGTCATACATACTTTAGCAAATGCATAACACACGAGTTACTAAAAATTTTAAAGTCACCTCCCATTGAGATTTTACGAGTTTTAAATCGGGTTTTTTCGACCAACAATATGGATCTTTTCCATTTTGATGTTCTTCTTTTCAACATGATCTCTTATAAAATGATGTCCTACATCCACATGCTTGCATCTTGTATGTAGAATGATTCTCGAGTAATTGTAATAAAGACTATTATCGTCAAGAATATAGGCACGCTCAGAGCTATAATGTTGTAATCCCTAAGATGTTGATTTCAAGCCGTAGCGCTTGGGAACAACAAATTTCCTCGCAGCCATATATTTCTACTTCAAGAGTAGATGTGGCAACAGATGTCCACTTTTTGAAAACCAAGAGATCACTTTACTACCTAAGAACCGACATGTACCGAGGTTGATTTTTCCGCCTATTCTCGCAACCTCCATAATCGTAATCGTAATACCCACTAAGTTTCTAGATTATCATCTCGATGGGTAGAATAAACCAAGGTTTACAAACCCTTCAGATACTTAAGAATCCGCTTACCGCTTCAGATGGCTTTGCATTGATTTGCCTCGAACCGCACATACACCCATCGCAAAAAGTTATATCCGTCCGTTTGGCAAAAGTATAGTAGAGATCCAATGAGAGCCCTCAGATTCTTTTCCGATTAGTTTTCTCGACCATTCTCATCCGATCCATCTTGAATCCAAATATCATAGGAATTTTGGCTTTCTTACGCTTTGAACTCCAAACTTAGCCAACAGATTCCTAGTGTATTACCGCGATGAATATCCTTCAGACTCGCTTAACTTGTAGACCCGTAAAGTAACTCATCCGACCCATCATGAACATCTCGAATTTCCCTTGCATCACTTTTGTCAATCTTTCACATAAGCTCTTGTTGGGAGATCCAAAATGATATCGCCCACATAAATCAACCATCGTAATATCTTCACCATCTTCTATTCTCAATAAGTTTCTATCCATCGCTCCTTTAGTGAATCCAATCGCCTATCAAGAACCGATATAGTATCATACCAAGCTCGAGGAGCTTGTTTCAGCCATAAAGAGCTTTTTCTTAAATGGTACACCCTTGCTGTTCTTTTCAAAGCCAAGAGGTTGTTCAACATAAACTTCCTCACTAGTACCCCGCTTAGAAATGCACTTTTTACATCCATCCGACACACAATAAACCCTCTCGCAAAGATATGCCGTAAAACAACCGAATGGCTTCAAAGAAATGAAAAAAGGTCTCATCATAATCAATTCCTTCCGACAGAGTACCCCTTAGCAACAAGTCTTGCCTTATTTATGGTTATGACATTATTCTCATCTCTCTTGTTCTTGAATACCCACTTTCAGGCCTATCACATCTTGACGAGTCAGCCTCGCCCACCGCCACACTTGATTCCTTTCAAAATGCTCTAATTCTTCTTGCATAGCTAGAATCCAGCTTAGCATCCCCGAGAGCTTCTTCAATGGTGGTTGGTTCCTTCAAAGACAGATAACAACAATACATGGCACTTTCACCAACCTCGATGTCTAGTCTGATCAAGTAACCGGGTTTTTATCTACTCGCTTAAACAATAATTATTGAAATTCAGATGCTAAAGGCAATCGAAAAGTGGGAAAGAGACAAAGAAGTTGGTGACCCGTTCGTTTTTGAATCGACCACGCCCGGGCGCCCAAGCCAGGAGAGGATGTATGTATATGCCTTAAAAGTCCAAGTTGTTTGACCACATAGAGGTGGCCAGGCGGCCTATTTATATTATGACTCCCACCCTTGGGTGGGAATTTACATAAGGAATAATGCCTATGAAAGGGATACAATATCGGAACCATTAATCTCACCTTGACCGCCAAAATCGCCCATCTTCGCCAGGCGCCAATCGTGGAGCGGATGTGGAGGGCGGATTAGCGGCGGTTTCCGGGTCACTATCACCACATGGATCAGAGAAGTTAAGGTGTCACTCCCGACTTGAGGATATAAAGTGGGAATCGTGATCGCGATTTCCCCGAATCGCCGACTACCCGAAAGGTTTAATTTTGCTAATTTGAAGGTTTTATCTTGTGGGAATTACGTACGATCCCTTGTCCCCCTTGCCGAGGTTGTTTTTTATGCGCCTTTTGTTGGATTGTTTATGATCCTTCGCGGCCCGGAGGGAGGTCGGTTTATCCATGCTACAACAATTACCCTCAAGTTGAGGTCTCTTGTTAGAGAAGGACCTTGGTTTGACACATGGACTAAATCGACTATGACCATCCGACCTCGAAAGTCTCCTATGAGCGGCTTACTATTCCTCGGGTAGGTGAAAAGTCACCTCGATATCACGAATCGCCACATCGACTTCCTCGATCTCGTGGATTCAAAATGATGTCGCATAGGATGATGACGAAGTGTCATGCCATTTCATCCCCAAGCTGCTCCTCCCAAGAGCAAAGCCTAACCGCCTCTAGGGGAGGTGTTTACCAGCCCAAGATCCCGGAGGGCGGCCGCCCACACCCTCACCAAATTTTATTCAACAACACTAGGTGGGCAAATTTTGAACATAGTCGTCTTTCTTGATGGGGATTCTTGATCGTTCTTAAGAATGATGTCATCAATAATCCCGATAAGAAAAAAGGAGATTGAGAAGTTGTTGAACCCCATCTCCAACAATACTTTTGATCAAGATGCCTTAAAGTTCTAAGTCGCCCCGGGCCAGGATATTGGGTTGTAGTAAAACATCCGCTGCCGCTTATCATGATGTATCTTGGTTTCTCGATGTAATCTAGCCTTCGATCTCTTATAATGTACCGACCTTTGGGCTTGTTGTCATTAATGAAATCAGCTTTTTCGCCCTTTATTGTGCCGACTTGATTTCCTTATGCGACCATAACTGCGGCGTATGTTCATTCGTCTTTTATTGGCATTACGATTTTAGATTGAACCTCGCTTAGTCGTCTTATAAAGTTAGGGGAGGATCACACCGCTAGGGGTGGCGATCTCGCTGCAAATATGTCAAAAGTCGTTCCCGGGGGAGGTCGATGTTTCATCTATGCGAACTCCCTGGGTTTAAACACAGGAATTGTGAAAAAGAAAATTTAACTCATTATTATTGACTCGCCTGAAAGCTTACAAGTACACTGGCCTCGACCCTACTGATAGTATCTCTTCAAATGAGATGCGTTCCACTGCATCGGACCGAAAGTGCCATCTGGTTCTCGAGCTCAGATGCCCCGCTGATAATACTGAGCGACCTTTGTATGGTCCTTCCCATTTTGGTCTGAAAGTTCCTTTGGTTACTCGAGAGTCTTCTTTAGAACCAGGTCGCCTTCTTTGAATTTTCGAAGGCATTTTAGATACCTGCCTCTAATCGCTTCTCTTCGAGCAAGTCTAGGTTTCTGGCCAAGGCCTCATCACTGCAGTCGGTCGCGATCTTCGAGGTTCTGAGAGTTTGGAATTCGACCTCTGAGGGTATGACTGCTTCCGAGCCAAATGCCATCGAATAAGGGGTCTCTCCGGTCGAATTTTGGCAGGTCGTTCTGTATGACCACAGTACATCTGGTAATTCACTGGCCCACTTCCCTTTTCCTCCCTTAATTTTGGTTTTCAGAGTGTGCTTGATGATCTTGTTGATAGCTTCGACTTGACCGTTTGACTGAAGGTGATAAGGGGTAGAGAAAAGCTTGGTGATTTTCCATTTTCTGAAGAAACTATCGATCTTATGACCGTCGAACTGCTTCCCATTATCGGATATAATTGCTTTAAGCATAGGGTCAATCTGCAGATGATGTTTTGCCATATGAATTTGATGACATGATCCTGATCTATGGTCGCCAAAGCCTCAGCCTCGGTCCAATTTGTGAAGTAATCTACTGCGACTAGGGCGTACTTGACTGAACACGGGGCTGTTGGTAATGGCCCGATGATATCTATCCCCCACTTTGCAAAAGGCCAAGGACTGAGGATGCTGGTGAGTTCCTCAGGTGCAACCTTAATTGATGGTGCATGTATTTGACATTTGTGGCATTTTCGTGCGAAAACCATGGCATCGGCCTTTAAGGTTGGCCAATAATACCCCTGTCTCATCGTCTTATGAGTGAGCGATCGCCTCAGCCGGTTTTCCGTGATACCCCATCGTGAATATCTTGCAGATAGCCCGCCTGTTGCTCCGGTAACACATCGAGCAAAGGGTATGTCAAGCCTCGCTTATATAGTTCGTTACAACCAATGTGTACCTTTGCTACCCTTAGTTGCAATTGCTTTGCCTCGATTCTCCGGTTGCAATGCCCCACCATCAAGTAGTCGACTATGGGGGTTATCCAAATTTAAACTCGGGGTGTCTAGGGCAAATGAATCACAGTGTTAGCAAAGGAGGGGTGGGAGAGTTTTGTGATGGTGACATCCCTCATCTCCGTTGGTCCCTCCGAAGTCGCTAGTCGCGCTAATGCATCGCGAGTTCGTGATCCCTCGGTACTAAATTTTGATGTAGATTTGTTCAAATTTCGTGCAAAGTGCTTTGATGACCTTCTTGGTAGGCCGACATCCGCCGTCTCGGCCTCATACTCCCCGATATCCGATGCATACGAGTCGAGAGCCGAAGTCGGATGCCAATTGAAGTCGCTTTTGATGGTGGCAGGAAATATTCGGGCCAAGCATGTTGTGGAAATCGATGATGGCATTCGAAAAATGAAAAAATCCCATCCGACTGGTCTTACAATTCACCTTATTTGTTGGTAGTTCTTGAAGAACCGTCTTCTATTAACTCATCTGGTGGGCCAAATGAGCCGTGGCCCTGTGGAGGAAGGGTTAATTCCCGGGATGAAGTCGGCCAAGCCCGAGTTTTATTGCGAGCAGCGGTAGCGTATGTTACCCCCATCTTCGTCAACCTCGATGGCCCACTTGAGGCATCCGGCCGATGTATCTGATGCGATGGAGCACGCGTTGGCGGGTAAGGAAGTGAGGACTCCACTTGGTGATCAAAAAGTTAGGGTCTTTCCTCACACTCATAACTAAACGCCAAGCTAATTTCTCTGTAAGAGGGTATCGCCGCCGGTTTCATTTAGTTCCCGACCGACAGCAAAATAAATACGGGTTTGACCCTCCGTCTAATAAGCACCGGCACAAAAGGCCGTAGGCTAAAGCAGAAACGCTAGGACCGGTTTGGCCTAAAATGTTCGACGCCGCCGATATGCTTTGATCCTCGTTAAGAGCATCCCGACTCTCAGATGTCCATTCAACCTCGCCTCTTTTCTCGATAGTGTCAACATGGGCTTGCATTTATCCCCCCCATTCGGAGATGAATTGCTCGATGCTGTGCTCCCCGCCGCTTTTTAAACGCCCTTTTTTTCGTTTTGGGGCCCCCAATATCCAAGATAGATCGCACCTTTGACCGGTTTGCTTCAATCCCCGCTATTTAACCGGTGCCCTAGAACTTCCCGATTCCCCTTCGTTGCACTTTTTCGGTTGAGTTTCATATTGAACTTCCCGAGTATCTCGAAAAGCTTGCGCTGATTTGAGCCAAATGATCTTCCTTTTTAGACTCTTTCACGACAATGTCGCCAACGACACCTCCACCGACTTGCCTATTTGCTCAACAAACATATGATCGACCAAATTTTGATACGCTGTTCCGACGCTCTTCAAACCAAAAGGCATTCTTTCCAACAAAGACATGTTCTTCTCTCGTTAAAAATGAAGTGTGATGCCCGCCGTTCATGCATAGCTATTCGATGGTACCGACAAATGCATCCATGAAAGACATCATCTCATGGCCCGCCATATTGTCGATTAAGTGTCGATACGCTGCATTGGAAGATATCCTTGGGGCATGCCTCGCTAAGATCCGTGGAAATCGGCGCAAAGTCGCCAAGTCCCATTTGATTTCTTTTTTTAAAGGGACCGCATTTATGACTCCATCGCGGTTGGTCGGCTCAAGATGATCGTGTCGTCATGTCAAGCAACTTCTTCACTTCTTCCGCCGAGGGCCGCATATTTTTCTCGACCAAACTTCCTTCTTTTCTCGAAGCCATCGGTTTTCGGCCAATAAATGTGTAACCGTGACATGCGATCTCGTGGATCGATCCCCACCATATCCTTCCGTGACCAGCTTAAAACGCCTAGGGTTATTCTTGAGGAAATCGATGACTTTAATTTTCGTGTCGTCAGATCTTGATCCAATGATGATCTCCGTGTCCGGTCATTGGGTCCACTCGACCCTTTCGAGTTCCTCCCGTATCGCCTCGGTCCCCGAGTCATGGATCATCTATCTCGCCTCGAGTATAAAATCTTCTGCTCAGACCCATTCTCGGATCAAACTCGCCACGCTTCCTCTTCTTACTTTCCTTTCCAAAGATCCAAAGGTCATTATGTGACGACTAATCGTATGCGGCCGAATTTGAATAAGGTGAAGAATAAAGCAAACAACCTCAGATCCACTTGGTCACCTTTAATCTGGTGCAACCAGCCCCACCCTTGGTGGGGAACTTTACATAAAAATAATAGATGGAGGACGCAACCTCAAATTGCAGGCTCAAATGGCCTCCCGGCGAAGTCGTTATAGGTGCTCGTGGAGGTCGATTACAAGGAAATCTAGGAGCCAAGTGTTTTCGACCTTCTCATCCAAGGTGGATACGAGCTCCACGCATGCTTTACCATGCCCAGAGAGGTTTGATCGCCCTGCTCCGGCCTCTTCACCGTGGTGATCACATGGGGTGATGTATGCTCAGAATCCCCGAGTCGGTCTAGGTTTTTTAAATGTATGTTGCGTATATTCCCCCGCCGACCAAAAGATCCTGCGTATACAATCGTTCCCCATGATATTGGCCTTTATGACCAATGGGTCTATGTTCGGCACATGACTCCAAATTTTGTCTATTTCCCCCAACTCAATTTTGCGTGTTTCTTCGGGTCACAAGAAGATGGGAAGAACCATTCTTGAGCATTATCCATTGCCCTAACTTCCGCCTTTTAGGGCGATGCTTTGATGAGGAGGTCGGAGACAGTGCCCCCTATCGCGGCAAGGGGCTTAGATGGTGGGATGACGCGACTCGCGCCTTCCGGTATGGGGCGGCACAGTAGTCAGCCTGCGGCGCCCCTATCACGGCTCTTTTGCACCCGATCTCCCGCCCGTGTTGGCGGTCATGTCACAACCTTGCCCCCCGATTGTTCCGCCTCGAGATTCTTGACAAACTCATTCACCGCCATCTTCATAAAGCTTCCATAACCGCTTCAACAGATCTCTCGACACTTTGCCGGTGTAAAGGTCCCTCCGGGTCATGATAGTGGCAATACTTGTTCGGATTTTGCCGGGCTTTTGTCTTTCATGGGGCGGGTGCTCGCAACATGTCTCGGCCCCTCGATCTCGGTATAAACGCTACTGTGTGTCATACCAGAGCCTCCATCGCCTTCACCTAATGGACTCCTCAAATGGTTTGAAGTCGCCGGTGTCTTCTGTAATGACCCCCAATTTTCTTGAACCTTTCTTGCTCTGCGACTTCCTTTGTCTCTAGAGCCGGTCTCTAGCAACTCCATGGTATGGATGAGGTCGCTGGCCTTTTCCTGGCGAAATCGGGCGAGCTAATTCGGCAGTCGTGGGTCATACGCCTCCATAGCTTGTTCCTCTTCCGAGGCCGATCGGCCTCAACAAATTTGGCCTCATCCCCAATGGGGTCGCCTTCAATGATAAGTCTATCGATCCTCTCAACATAGATCGATCCGACCGCCTCCCCGACGCATGTTCATGAGCCTCAGCCTTGTTGCAGTGTCAGGCCCATCGCCATATAAAGGGTCTAAGAATAATCGAGCCATGTTCGAAGTATCAATGGAGAGAGACGGCAGTTGAAGTGTACCACATGGGCCCGGTCGCCAAATACGAGAGAAAAAGTCTACACTTCGTCAGATCCGGATGCCCCCATTGAGGCCATATATATGCATTGTACTTCTCGCCATATGGACTCGGTGGGTCTATACTCCCGCTGAAGCGATCTAGAGCCATGTTGCTTATTTTCCTCCGGGCATGTGCCAGAAAGTGATTATAGTTCCTAAGGGCGAATCGTGACGATAAGGTCGTTAGACCCAGATGGTCCATCCCGTTACCCACCTTTTCCAACCGTTGATCTGCCCTAGCCAACGCCACACCGAAAGTGTCGGTGTTACCGGGCTTCCCGCCCGCGGACTATGGTGGTATGTCAATGTCTCGGCGATCCTCCGCAGGTGCATGTCCAGGGCCATGGCAAGATCTCTTCCACATGTTCATCATGGCGTGGTTGAGGAGGAGCCTCGCCCACCCCTCATGAGTGCCTTTCCGGCCGCTATTTCCGAGGCGGTGAATACACTATTCAACCCGCTGGTTCCATCCGTGGCCCTTGGTTCCAACGATAGCCTATTTAGCCGAAGTTGTACGCCACCGCCCGTGGACCGCCCTTTTTTCCATCATAACGCTGCTTACCTTTGGAGGTTCCGGCCATGGGCTATTTTCTTGGTCAGTTGTTCCTCCTCAACGCCAAATTGAGACGCTTTCTTGTTGAGGACGACCATCATCGCTTTGGCATCCTCCTGTCCGACAAGATTCCACCAATCAGGGAACCTGTCGGGCCGCCCGATGAGTGGGTTGAGAACTCAAGAAACCCTCGACACCATCACGGTAACGCTTGGTTTCATTCCCGGACACCGCTTTCCCCGTTGGTTGCCATTTTGTTTTTTCTTAGAGTTTGAAGGTGAGGTCTCCTTGAGAATTGTTGAAATTTCTCAAGAAATGTATTCCCACAGATGGCGCCAATTGTTGTAACCGGGTTTTTATCTACTCGCTTAAACAATAATTATTGTGAAACGATATGCTAAAGGCAATCAAAACAGGAAAGAGACAAAGAAGTTGGTGAC
The DNA here is from genome assembly GCA_037126765.1 of Stenogyne calaminthoides. Classification (NCBI taxonomy): domain Eukaryota; kingdom Viridiplantae; phylum Streptophyta; class Magnoliopsida; order Lamiales; family Lamiaceae; genus Stenogyne; species Stenogyne calaminthoides. Next base: position 29,137,888 of record JBBCBC010000008.1, on the reverse strand, counting down.
CCTGCTCGTTTTTTGAATCGACACGCCCCCAGGGCGCCCAAGCCAGGGAGAGGATGTATGTATATGCCTAAAAGTCTAAGTTGTTCGACCACATGAGGTGGCCGTAGGCCTATATTTATATTATGACTCCACCCTTCAAAGGGAATTTACATAAGGAATAATGCATATGAAAGGGCTACAATATCGGAACCATTAATCTCACCTTGACCGGCAAGAAATCATCCATCTTCGCCGCGGCGCCAATCGTGGAGCGGATGTGGGGGCGGATTAGTGGCGGTTTGGGCTATCATCGACCACGGGAATCAGATAGTTATGGTCGGTGCAGTCACTCCCGACTTGAGGATATAAAATCGGAATCGACGCGCTTCCCCCGAATTGCCGACTACCCGAAAGGTCGACCTTGCGACTTGAAAGTTTGGTCTTGTGGGAATTATGTGGGCCGATCCTCGTCCCCTTGCCGAGGTTACTTCATACAATCTTTTGTTGGATTGTTTATGATCCTTCGCGCCCAAAAGGGAGGTCGGGTTTATCGATGCTACAACATGGACTCGCATTCGGATTGTCAATTATCAGATTAGTTGGATAGTCAGATAACCAAGTCCTTCATTTCTGGTGTATATCAGTTTGTATGTCATCATCCTCATCTGATATTGAGTCACTAGCAGGTGGGAGTGGTGCAGTAATAGGATCCACTTGACATCGACATGTCTCACCGATGTTGGAATCATCATATGTCGATGTCCGTCCCGTAGGAACATCGTGTTCCCCAACCGATGGTTTTATTGTTATCGCTCTTGCCGCACTACCTTCTTCATCGGCTTGTAGACGCATCTTTGGGTCTGATTGACCTAGTGAATCAGTAAGATCAAGTTTTGGGACATACACTGTTACGTGATCTGATCCCTTATCCTTGATACTTAGTTGATCCATTTTCTGTGCATCCTTCTGACATCCTTGCTATCTTGTTAAGAGTTTTAAAGTTCAGATGGTTCATTCTCTTGTGCCAGAGCCAACTGCTACTTTTGGAACTCTTAACAATCAGTGCAACCATTTCTTGGACAACTGCTCCAATCTGCAGCAGATCGCTCATTTCCTTTGTACCGCTTAACAAAAATCTGTTGAGTAGCTCGATTCTTGATAGTGCAATCGATCGATCGAACTCAACACCGAATCCATTGTCGCAGAATTGTGAAACCGATAATAGGTTGTGCTTTTAAACCTTCGACATGCGTAAACTCCAAAGAACTCCGACATCATCATTCTCTAAGGTTCTCATCCTCCGGTAAAACCAAAGTTATCATCACCAAAGAGTACACGCGGGCCTTCTTTGTTCGTGGTAAGAGCTAAGCGTATGTTTGATTCCAAATATGTGCCTTGAGCATCCACTATCGATGTACCAATAGTTGCTTGTAAACCTCCTTTATTGGCCAATCCCACGCTAACCTCGCAATCAAATCAAACTTTTTTGGTACCCCAAAGAGAATCGGGTCCCTGGGGGTTAGAAGTACCTTTTCGATCCAAACATATCTCGCACCTTTGTTGAAAACAGAGGGCTTGATCTGCCTCCCATAAACATCTACATAATCATATGTCTCTTCATATGAAACTGGGTCAAGATGATCATGAGTGTGAGCCTTGGATGAATCAAGACTTGGGATTTTTCATCGATATTTGTCTTCTTTTAATCCAAATGGGGCTCAAAAAGCAAAAATTCTAGGTTTCTGATTGTAAGGGTAGGTACGTCTGCTACCATTAAAAGATTCATATCTTTTTGACATAGATGGTCTTAGCAGTTTACCCTTAGCTTGCTTGTTAGGCAGTTTGACCTGATTAGGTTTCAGATCAGATTTCCCTTTGAGAGGTTGTCTTTTCTGATTCCTAATCTGCTGATCAGGATGAGGTCTCTTCTGAAGAACATGGTTCTTCTGTTGATTCCTCGGCTGATGCTTGATCAGTTGGGGTCCATTTATGTTCCCTTTCTGATCAGACACTTGCCTTGCCTGGTCAGCTGATCCTTTTCCCTTATCTGATACAGATTTGTCTCTTTGTGTATCTTGATCAGAAACTCGTTTGATTACACTTTTCTGAAGTGAACCGCATTTGGGCTTTTTGAGGTTGCAGAAGGGTGTTCATACCAAATTCCCTTCTTATTAGTTGATGTACGAAAATAGTTGTTCAGATCTTGAACGGTCTTAGAAGATTTCGTGAAAACCTCTATTTTCTTACGTAAACTATCCTCAGTTTTTTTTAGGCTCTCATGCAGTCGGAAGAGTTCATATCAGCTTGCTGTTTGTTAATAGCTAGCTATTCCTTAATCGCTTTAACTCGATCAAGAATCGACTTTTCAACTTCCAGCTCTCGCAATATCTTCGAAAGCTTCACCGATTTCAAATAAAGAGTTTTCTCGACAACATTTTCTTTAACAAATTTAATGTTCTCTATCCTTAGCTTTGTCGCTCTCAAATTTTCCACTATGGTATAAGTGTCTCACCGCATTGGAGAGATCATCAAGCAATTGCTCACCGTAGAGTCAGAGGTCAATCTCTCCAAATAGTGTGTTTCAAAGACAAACCGGTGTGGAAACAGTAAAGACACATGGTTTAGAAGATACCTCAGATTGATCTTCTTCCTCGGCCATGAGATGATAAGTCGCCATTGTTGGGATTATAATCGAAAGTATGCTTTTTACTTTGTATAATCAAAACCTAATTTTGACTTATTTATCAAATAAATTATTTATCACTGATGCTTTAAATATCATCGAATGTTACAAATATTTACTGCATAATTGTTCATTAAATAATACGTGTTACATTGTAGTTAATTTAGTGAAACCAGATCACGGAAGATTAAATTAACAGTCCCTTGTAACTAAAAGTACACCATTCACGACCTAGATGGAAATGAACAATCCATCGTGAAAGGTTGAAGTGTAAGGCTCAGACTGGCTTGTCTTGACCAAGAGATTACACTAGTGCATGATTGATGCTCTGAATAGGACCTACAGGAGGAAAAAAATTTCAGAACTGAACAAGGAAGAATTTGACCTCAGTGGTTCGTTATTTCTCAATCTTCGTTCCTTAAATAGGATCACGTGTGGTTGGTAATTATTGCTTTGACTTATCATGGGTATAGAATCAACGAGATTCAATACTTTTTATCTTGGGCAATATTATTGGTCACATGTGATTGCTAAGATTTAATACGGAGAATCATGTGCAAGTACGCTTGTTCGATTTGCTCCCTTGGGAGGTTCATAAGCTTTATCATACCAAATCTTGCAAGTGGAACTAGTTTCTGGTATGGATAATAATGTTGAACCGTTCCTTAACCAAGGACAAAAGATATTAATTAATGGAAAGCTATTTCAGTGGCTTGAATTAATTAATGGGCTAGATAATCTTAAACACGGGAAATAATAACCGGGAGCCATATTGACTGTAATATGGGTTAAGATGGATAGTGCAATATTAATTATGTAGTGGGATTAATTAATATTTATGGGCTTGAATAATATTATGGCTCAATATTGATAATTCAAGATCCATTGGAAGGTCCAATCTTAATTCTCCTAAAGGCCCCCTAAGTATCCCAACATAAAGTCCAATAACTGAAAAATTTGTTTAAAAATAAAATAAATATTGTTGCCTTAATTTTTCCATTTTTTTCGAAATTTATGGATTAAAAGGGGAGAAAGATTTTCTTTAAATTTTGTTATGGAATGAAGATATGTATTCTTGGAATACAAGATTATCTCATTAAATTCAAGAAATCTCCCACTTAGTCATCCATATAGTATATTTCGAAATTTTTGAGAAAAAATGGGAAAGAAAGATTTTTCTTGAAAAGATATTATGAAAGATATGTATTTCTTGAAATACAAGTATATCTCATAAATTCAAGAAGATCCAAATCTTGGATTCTTTCCCTATATTTTTCGAAAATATTCCATAACAAAGAGGAGGTGGATTTTGTGAATATTATAATTATGCGAAAAAAGAATATAGGAGATATATTCAAGATTTCTTGGAGGTCACGAAAAGATTTTTCCACATTAGTTTTGCCCTAAAAATTCGACCACCACTATTCTATAAATAGGGGATGATTCTTTCATTCCCAAGTACAATTCCATGTGCTAAAAAAATTAGTAAATCCACAAAGGTGGTGCAACAAAATTTATTTTCCTTTTGTTAATTGTTCGCAAGCATCCTACCACTGGATAGTCGAGCAAGGATTAAGAGAATACTTGGGAAGTTCTTTTGGTGTGTCTAATCAACAAGACCATTGCCGTTCCAAGAGGTATGTTCACGTAAACTCGTAGAAATTCCGCATGCGTATGATTTACGTGAATTGATTATATGCATGATTTGTTGTTGGATTATTATTTGAATTAATATAGGATTAATTCATGCTAGTAATAATTATAAGAATTAAATTTGTATTTAAATATTTATCCCGAATAAATCCATGCAACTTATTCCCCAACAACTAGTATCAGAGCCTCGGTTTCGGGCTCTGAATTTTTAAAATTGTAATTTAATTCGTTTTCATTAAATTTGAAATTGGATAGTAGAATTGCTAGATCCTTTTTGCAGGTATCCAATTGTCATGGAATTTAATGTGTTTATTTATGCATGCATATATATTGGGGTTTTTAATTCGATTCGTTCGGATTCGTTTTGCCTCGTGAGAAAATCCACGAGTAGATTAGGATTTGTTTGATTTGATCAATGTAATAGACTAGTTCAGATCTAGTTTTATTTATTTTTGTAAATAAATTGTAACCGGATCGGAAACGGAGGCGGAGATGAAGAATTAAAGGATAAGATCCAGAATCGGGCGTAGGCGGCGTGCATCGCGCAAAACATGCCAAGGGAGGCACGCGCACGACGTGAGCGCACGCAGTTTTAGCGCTTTTTGGGCTCGCCGCGCGGCGGTGGGCTTAGCGCGACGCGTCTGTAAAGCGGACGGGCGACGAATCAGCGCGAGGGGACTCCAGGTTCATAAAGGATACATATACATGCATTCGCCGCCGAAGCACGCTGAAGCCAATGGTTTAGGAATTGGGTTATGGCCGCTTGATGCGGGCGCATCCCGGCCAAGGAAGCATTTGGCGTGGCATTTCGAGACGGAGTTCTTTTTCGAGATGATCGAGTGGGAGAAATTCAAGATGGGGCGTTTTAAAAATCAAGCCAAGAAAAATCAAACCATGACAATTGATAATTTTGTGCCCAATATGTTTATTTTTTGCTTTGTTTGATTTATTGTGTTTTCTTGTGCTTTATTTAATTTGTTTAAATGTGTTTGCATGAGAGTTGCCCAATGAAAAATCTCACCTTCAAAATTACTAAGTATGTTTAAATAATTAATTGATAATTTTATTCCTAAAATAAAATTGAATTAATTTTTGACCTCCATGATTTATTTATTTGTGAATTCTTTTGGAGAAATTCCTCTACCGGACGGCCAAAAGTTAGCTTTCACATGAATGAATTCCAAATGGATGATTGTGGATTATTACTAGTGGCGATTTATGACCCTCCCCACGAGGCTCGCTCAAAGCGTAAATAATAATCCTCAGATGTAATCATGGTTATTACTTAGGTATAAAATTGATATGCATATACTTCCCCAAGTCCCCGGGCTAATTTTATATTGGTCAAGTTGGGAGCCAACTATTAACTGGATATTAAAGGTTTAATAATTGTTCTTGTTTGTAACCTGCTTAAATGTGTTTAAATAATGACCCACCCCACGTGGCTTATTTAAACTGTTTTGAGATGTTGGCTGATGCATGTTCATATTTTTTTGAGATTTCAATATGAAACATGTGATCGAACCTTGTGATATACTTGTGCTTATGCATATAGTTATTTATTTCATTTCAAAGATGTCGTAACCTTTTTAATCCAATCGTTAATATACTTTAAAGTCAATACAATATGTATGGAAACTATATTGATTGAAACGAAAAATTATGATTGTCCTAACTGCACAAAAGCACAAGTGGATTCTTGACACACCAAAATCAGATAAGCCAACTGACGAGTAAAAAATGCGGGACTCATTAGATCACCTTGCGAGAAATGTCATCGCTGAAAATGGTGGAGGGAAAACCCGTAAGGGATTACGTTTCAAAATAGATGGCCCATCCAACAAACTTAAGTTTCGAGTGCATTATAACTGAGACTCGATGAATTTGGTATTTCACTCTCCGCCCAAAAAGTTTCGAGCATTTTGGCCTCGCTAGCCGATTTGTTGCAAGCTTTGGTCTCGGGCAGAGATATTGATGGGGCACCAAACTCAAGCTTTAACGACAGTGGTAAGTCTTCATTTTCTAGGTCAAGGAAGGCAAGAAAAGAAGAGGACCAAAAGCCATAAGCAATAAAACTCAACCTGCCAAGGGCAAAGTGGTAAGATGAGGAATGCTTGTGGTGTCAAGGAAAATCCAAAGAGGAAGTGCTTAAGCTGTGGTGAAAGAGGACAATGGAGGTTTGCCTGTTCCAACCCCAAAAGGGATGGAAAGAAAGGTAATTCTCACGCACTAGTTGTTGAAACTTGTTTAGCGGCGATACTTTTCATTCGTGGGTGGTTGATACGAGATCCACTAATCATGTTTGCTTCAAGGGTTCAAATTGATCCCAAGAACTTAGTGGGAGTGAGATCCTCATCACACCGGGCGATATGTTACGAAAGTTGCAATTATTGCAATGCTACGTAAGTGGCGATATTGCAATACTACGATAGTAATCAATTGCAATACTCACGCAAGTAGCGTATATTGCAATGCTACACGAGTAGTGGTTAAAGCAAAGGGGAGAAGTGCACCTGCTTTTTTAAAGATGAAGTTTTTTTGAGATTATCTTTATGTTCCCAGCTTTTAGAAAGAATTCACTTTCAGCTTAAAAATTCTATTAATGGACACTTAGTTTCTTCTAATAAGAATGAAATCATTTCTACTAAGAAGACTATATGAACGAAAAGAAGACCCGTATGAGATTACCTTAAATGAACTAAGGGCTAACCTCAATGCCAACTGCATAAGATGACATACCAAACGACACACTTACACAACCGAACCTCGTCAGAGGGAGGGTTGTGAAACAAATTTGAGAGATTCATGGGAATAGGAGAGTCCTCTGACTTGATTCCCGCAAGACGAATCGCACCCCATGGACATATGACGAGGCAATCCAAGACAAGGATGCAGATTCTTGGCAAACAAAGAATGAAAAGCCTAAATGGGTTCTATGAATCATAACAGAGTGTGGGAGCTTGTCGAACCACTTAATGGGGTCAAACCCATTGGTTGCAAGTGGGTGTATAAGAGAAAAGAGGACCCATGAAGGTGGAAACCTTCAAGGCAAGACTCGGGCGAAAGGTTATACTCGAAAAGAAGGATCGACATGAGGAAACTTTTTTCGCCAGAAATATGCTCAAGTCCATCTCAATTCTTCTTATCGATTGACACGAAACCTCGACTTTGAAAATTGGCAAATGGATGTCAAGACAAAATTTTCCTTAACTAAGTCTTGATGAAGAGATCTATATGCAACAACCCCAAGGCTTCATTGAAAAAGGCCAAGAACACCTAGTTTGTAAGCTCATGAAGTCCATTTACTTTCAACTCAAACAGCATCCGTGAGCTGGAACCAATATTTTGATCATGTTATAAAGTCTTATGGGTTTGATCAAAACGAGATCGAAAAGTTGTGTGTACAAAAAGCATGCCTGAATCCAGATTGGTATTATTAGTACTATACGAGACGACATTCCGATCATCGAACTATGTGAAGGTGTTATCGCATCGTAAGGGCATGGCTTTCAAAAACAGTTTTGATATGAAGGACTTAGGGAAGCCACACACATCCTTGGGATCAAGATCACCGAGATCGCAAGAAAAAAGAATGATAGGCTTATCGCAAGCTTCATACATGTATTAATCGCCTTGAAACGATTCAAAGATGCAGATTCCAAGAAAGGCTTCGCATCTTTCGGACACGGAATCCATCTATCCAAGAAAATGTGCCCTAAGACGCAAAAAGGAGATAGATGACATGAGAGGCATTCCATATGCTTCTACCGCCTAAGCCTCATGTATGCAATAATATCAGTGTGGGAGACCGGATATCCGCTTTGCTGCATGGTGGCAAGATATCAAAGTAACCCGGAAAAGAACATTGACCAGTAGTTAAAAACATTCAAGTATCTGAAAAGAACTTGGGATAGAATGTTAATTTATCTCGTCGATAGTCTAATCCCCATCCGGCACACACCTGACTTCGATTTCCAATCGACATAGACTCGTAAAATCTACCTCCTAGTAGTGTGTTTTGTATGGGGAAGGAGCCGATATGGAGAAGCGTCAGCGTAAATGCGCTAATTCTACCATGGAAGCTTAATATGTAGTTGCTTAAAGACAAATGGAAAGAAGCGGTTTGGCTCAAGAACTTCCTAAAGGACTTGAATGTAGTTTCAATTTGCCCAAAGAAATCATCATTATTGTGACAATGCCGGAGCAGCTTGCAAATTCAAGGGAACCAAGAGCCCACAACGCCAAAGAAACACATTGAAAGGAAATACCATCTTATACGAGATATTGTTAAGAGAGGAGATATAGAGGTGGCAAAGATAGCGCCTCAAGACAACCTAAAGCAGATCCATTCACAAAGGGTTTGCCTCTCAATACATTCGAGACATGTGGAAGGAATGGGTGTCAAGACCGTTGCTAATCTGCTTTTGAGTATAAGTGGGAGAAATTATTAGGGTTCGTAGGTGACATTAGATGTCACGACAGAACTACACGAGACATGTTGTAGTATACTTAAAAGCGCATTTGAGTATAAGTGGGAGATTGTTGGGATTATAATTGAAAGTATGCTTTTACTTTGTATAATTAAAACCTAATTTCTGACTTATTTATTGAAATAAATTGTTTATCACCGATGCTTTAAATATCATCGAATGTTACATATATTTACTTTGATAACTGTTCATTAAATAAGATGTGTTACATTGTAGTTAATTTAGTGATACCAGATCACGTAAGATTAAATTAATGTTTTGTAATTAAAAAAGTACACCACTCACGACCTAGATGGAAATGAACAATCCATCGTGAAAGGTTGAAGTGTAAGGCTCGGATTGACTTGTCTTGACCAAGAGATTACACTAGTGCATGACCGATGCAATCGAATAGACCTACAGAGGACAAATTCTTCAGAACTCAACAAGGAAGAATTAGACCTCGCTGGTTCGTTATTTCTCAATCTTCGCTCCTTAAATAGGATCACGTGTGGTTGGTAACTATTGCTTTGACTTATCATGGGTAGAGAATCAACGAGATTCAATACTTTTTATCTTGGGCAATATTATTGGTCACATGTGATTGCTAAGATTTAATACGGAGAATCGTGGTGCAAGCACGCTTTGTTCGACGGTTCTTTTGGGAGGTTCATAAGCTTTATCATACCAAATCTTGTAAGTGGAACTAGTTTCAAAGATGGATAATAATGTTGAACCGCTCCTTAACTAAGGACAAAAGATATTAATTAATGGAAAGCTATTTCAAAGGGCTTGAATTAATTAATGGGCTAGATAATCTTAAACACGGAAATAATAACCGGAGCCATATTGATCGTAATATGGGTTAAGATGGATAGTGCAATATTAATTATGTAGTGGGATTAATTAATATTTATGGGCTTGAATAATATTATGGCTCAATATTGATAATTCAAGATCCATTGGAAGGTCCAATCTTAATTCTCCTAAAGGCCCCCTAAGTAGCCCAACATAAAGTCCAATAACTGAAAAAGGTGTTTAAAAATAAAATAAATATTGTTGCCTTAATTTTTCCATTTTTTTTAAATTTATGGATTAAAAGGGAGAAAGATTTTCTTTGAATTTTGTTATGGAATGAAGATATGTATTCTTGGAATACAAGATTATCTCATTAAATTCAAGAAATCTCCCACTTAGTCATCCATATAGTATATTTCGAAATTTTTGAAAAAAAAGGGGAAAGAAAGATTTTCTTGAAAAGATATTATGAAAGATATTTATTTCTTGAAATACAAGAATATCTCATAAATTCAAGAAGATCCAAATCTCGATTCTTGCCCTATAATTTTCGAAAATATTCCATAACAAAGAGGAGGTGGGATTTTGTGGAATATTATAATTATGGAAAAAAGAATATAGGAGATATATTCAAGATTTCTTGAGATCAAGAAAAGATTTTCCCACATTATTTTTGCCCTAAAAATTCAATTTCACTACTCTATAAATAGGGGTGATTCTTTCATTCCCAAGTACAATTCCATGTCTTTGGAAAAATTAGTAAATTCACAAAGGTGGTGTAACAAAATTTATTTTCCTTTTTGTTAATTGTTCGCAAGCATCCTACCACCGGATAGTCGAAAGCAAGGATTAAGGAATACTTGGGAAGTTCTTTTGGTGTGTCTAATCAAGAAGACCATTGCCGTTTAAGAGGTATGTTCACGAAAACTCTTAGAAATTCGCATCTTGTAGGATTTACGTGAATTGATTATATGCATGATTTGTTGTTGATTATTATTTGAATTAATATAGATTAATTCATGCTAGTAATAATTATAAGAATTAAATTTGTATTTAAATATTTATCCCGAATAGATCCGCAACTTATTCCCCAACAAATATCGATGAGAACATCGATAATCGGGCCGTTGAAGTCTAATATCGGCATTGCTCATCGTGCGTAAGTCTTCAACAGATGAGTAATTAGATCTTTTCGATGGCGATAAGAGTCATCTATCCCGTAGTGTCGCCCAACCATAGCTTTTCTCGCTCTCGTTGCTCTTTCTATTCCTCTTATCTTCTCTTTTTTTTTGGGCGTATACCGCCTTTGTAGTGACCTGTTTCGGCGCTTGAAGTAGACTCCTCTCTCTAACTTCTTTCCGGTAGGGTGAGTCATGTCTTCAGATGATCCGGCAAAGACTTCCCTGGTTTGCCTTTGATCCGAATTTCTCCTTTTCCGATTTGTGATCTTCAAAGACAATCATCTCTTTCCTTTTCTCTTTGGTCGCCTCTTCCGCCATCGATCGCTTTTCTTTCTTGTGATCCGTCGACGATCTTCTATCTCTTCCTTTGCTATTCTCGATAGTCTTTGTAGAATCTTCTATACTTTCCCAATTGAATGTTTGATCTTTCAAGCTTTCTCGGTGAGTAAGAGCAACTGCTTAAGCTTGACTAACAATGTTTTCAATAGGCTCATAAGATTTTGAGCAAATCACCGCTTTGAATGATATCGCTTTTGTTGTTGTGGTTTTCGCAGATGACTCATCATCTTCCTCTTGCCCTCTCTCAATCAGTCGAATTCATGGGCTTTCAGATTTAAGAACAAACCGCCGGCTTCATCTTCGCTTATATCCCGGCAAATTCTTGATCACCGTGAACCTTCATATCCCATTTCTTCGTTAGAGATCTCGAATCTTGTAGTTGATGTCTTTGTCGGGCCATTTCGGCCCTAACTCTCTCGAGCTTGTTGATCGACATGGTAATCCTTCCATCTAGCTAGTTGATTTTCTCGCTTTAGGCAAGATTCGAGTTTCTTTAACTTAACCAAATTAACCCGAAACTGTTGTTCTTTATCTGATCGTTTCATTCGCATATCTTAGCTAGAGTGTCCCACATCTGCTTCACAATCTTGAGGTACTTGATCTTTTCTCTTGTGATCTTATCCATCGTCTTCATGATGATATGTCTAGCAACCGTATCCAGATTTGATGACTTTTTTTTCTTCAAAGATCCATCGAGATGGGCTCTTTACGATCCGAAAGGCCAACTCGAAAATCTGATCACCACCTTCACCGGGTTGTTGTGGTAGATAATGATAGGTCATTGTTCAAGAACTTCCATCATTCTGCTGCTTATAGCTCCCAGAAGATTGCTCATGAGTATGACCCAATCTGCATACTCATCAATTGAAAACTTGGGTAGATCATGATACATACCAGATGTATTATCTATACTTAGTGAGTTTTTGAAAACAGATGAAGTTTTAAAATGGTTTTTCAAGATCTGCTCAAGTGACCACAATGGTTCTTCCTCAAGAACCGATGATACTCAAAGCCGCCGGTCCTTAGAACCACCGCCCGATACCACTTGTAGGTCCCGAATCTGCAAGTTGTGAGGGAGAAGTCTAAAGGGAGGGGTGAATAGACTTCCCTAAACTTTTTCGCAAGATCGGGTGTGATGGCAGTTGCCCGATTAGAGTGCGAAGGAATCATTTTGGATCGATATCCAACTTATCGATCTCCCACGGCGCACCGCCGTGTTCTATCGGTTTAATTGATGTCTGGAAGCTAGTTTTAACCAAAGGTGAAAAACTAATTTTATAAGATCAAATTTCAAGTCTGCTTTTCAATCGATGATCGAAATGTCAAGTCGATCGATCGGTTACGACATGATCGATCCTAACTCGTAATATGTATGCAGCTTTTAAACCAAGTTGTGTGCGCAGAAGGTAAAAAGAATTAATAACAAGTAAATACACACAAGATTTTTGTAGTGGTTCGGACAACCAGTCCTTCGTCCACTCTTCCCTATCACAAGGGGCACCAACTAAACCAACTGGACTTAGTTTATTATGTTAATCCAACACAGTACAACCAACAGATGTTTATAGAGTTCTCACTCAACCGATCCCAGAAATCAGAACTAGAAACCCTAGTCTGAAATCTTACAAAACAAACTTAACCTAACTTTTGGGTTTGGGTAAAGATTTGTTGTTGTTCCAACTGGAAATCTATCCTAGTGTTTATGTAGCCTAAAGCCAGAGGATGAGATTTCTATGCTAAGAACTAATGGGATGAACACTTATAAAATAAACTTGAAATTTGTGTTCTTCGTGCGGAAATTTGCTTTTGGATTGAGCTTGATGATAATTTATGTGTCTTCACTATGAAGAGTAATCCCATATTTAATAGATCTCGAAATCAAAGAGTCGTTGGAGAGAAATTTGAATTTCAGGCTATTTTTGGTAGGTTGCAGGATTGATTTGACGTTCTTCAGGAACGACATGTCCGAAAGCGTGTATATTTGTCCTTTATAGCCGTTTGACTTTGCAGCGCCGAATCCCGCATTGTCACCTCCAGACGACGTGTCTCGCTTCTCATTGGTTAACAAGTACACTTCTCGAAAGATCCATAATGGATGGATGAATTTTCATCCATCCATCCACTCTCTCCTCTACATCATCTACTTAACTTTTTAAACAAACTCTCACAATGTTTCATTTAATCATCCATCCATCCATTCACTATTTATGGGTCCCACCATGACTTCATCCCACTTTATGCATATTATAATTATTAAGAATTATATTATTTTTTAATATTGATATTATTAATCAAAATATTAAAATAAGATAGTAATTAATTATAAAATAATTCCAAGTAAACAAAATTGAGAAAATCTAAGTAGAATATTAAATTAAACATTTAGATTACTTGAAAGTTAGGAAACACAACATTCAATTAAAACATTACAATGAATTAAAACACTACAAGATCATTTAGAATTAAACTGGACAAGACTCAAATTGAAGAATACAATATTAAAATTAAAATAGTAATACATCAATTGTTGTTGTAGCGTGTCCAAATATGCTCAACCAAATCGGCTCTAAGTTGGTGATGCAAGTCACTGTCGCGTAACTAAGAATTTCTTCGAAGAAAATCTTGAAATTCTCCATTTGGGCCTTGGACGAATGTTGCTGGCACATCACCTTCTTCGTTAAGAAAATTTCCCATCATTTCCCCCTCATCCTCAACTATCATGTTGTGTAAAATAATGCATGTTAGCATAATATATTTATGTAAAAATTAATGATCTCTACCCACTGCAACACCATTAATATCCACCAACTCTTAATTAAATAATGATACCACATACTCTACTACTATGTTTGAACACTTAAATCAGACCAAGACATCGCATGCAAAATTGTTGTCCACGACGTAAAATCCAAAATATTAATCTTGAGGAGTTTATTATATTAAAAATTGTTAAAAAGTTTCAATTCACACATATTTGAAATTAATCCAAATTTTAAATATAAAAAGATTATAAGTTTACATATATTAAAAAAGCATAAATAAAAATAAAAAATAAAAAAGTACTTTATTATGTCATCACACTTACTTTTTTGCAAAAAATACACTTTCTCTCTCCATCCATTCTATTGGATGGATGACACTCTCTCTCCAATCCAATGAAGACCCACAATGGTGTTAAACACCAACTTTCATCCATCCAATGGTTAAACACCCATTGGATGACACATTGTGGATGCTCTCAGTGTTTGTTCTACCAACTAAAGTTGACATTCTTCTTGTTCTGATAGTACGTATGATCTGGTGTAACATTAGTTGACACCTGGTGTGAGCTGACCTGATCAGATAAAACTGATCAGTCTACCTGATAGAGTCTTCTGGTGCAAGTTGTCTTAACTCAACTAGCAGACTCGACTGATGTAGGTCTTCTGGTCTTGATCTTCTGGTAGCCATCTGATCTTCAGGTGTTCTGAACTTGAGCTTCATGTCTTCACCTGCTCATCTGACTTCGTCTGGTCTTCTGACTTGACTTGTCTTCTGACCTGACTTGTGTTCTGGCCTTCTGACCTCAGCTGGTCTTCTGATCTTCTGACCTCATCTGGCCTTCTGACCTCAGCTGGTCCTCTGATCTTCTGACCTGACCTATACATATTGAGTTCCCCATCAATATGTGACCTATCTTTTACATCAGCTGTCTATACACTTCAGCTGGTCATCCTATCCTGATTCTAAATCATCAGTTAGCTAACAGGTCTGACTGGTCCTATTACAAACTGTTTTGGAACTTCCAACAAAACTTAATACAAATTTCCCAACATAAATAATTAATTGGATTAATTAAAAGATTGATAATTGATTAAAATTGTCAAACTAAAATTTGAAATTTTATTTCGTGATTTTGGTTCAAGCTTTAATGATTGTCAATTCCCACTTCGTTAACATATTTTAAGTAATTCTTTAATGTAATTTATAGTCCGCGTTATAATTATTTGGGTAGGTGGCGCTCAATAATTGTCGGACCGTGTAAATCATATTTGGGTAGGTGGCGCCCATCTAATTGCTTAAATATGATATAATTGACTCGTTGGATCTCGTTTAAGCAATTAATACCCAGGCTTTAAAACGTTCCTCAAGAGATATCTTTTAAAATCGGGGTATTAATTGCTTAAATGAGATCCAACAAGTTTACTATATCATATTTGAGCAATTACTTGGGCGCCGCCTACCCAAACATGATTTACACGGTCCGACAATTATTGGGCGCCGCTTACCCAAACAATTAAAACGTGGACGTAAACAACATTAAAAAAATTTCTTAATTAGGTTAATCAAGTGGAATTTTAATAATCATTAAAATTTATCAAATTAAATTTCAAATTTCAATTTTAAAATTTAAATTCATTAACAATAACCAATTATTAAAAATTCAAATTAATCCAATTAATTTAATTTAGGTCCAGCCTTCAAATTTATTTCAAAATTAAACTTATTAGGTTTTATTTTAACAGGGGCTCAGGTGCAATTTCTAAAATTGCACGGGACGGCCTGCCCAAATCAAATTTGCAAAACAGCCCTCCCTGCATCACCGCCCAAATTCGACAGCATCCAATCTGTAATTTGGGACAACCGTTTCCAAAATTCAACAACAGATCATTTCATCAATCACAGTTATTTAGAATTAATCCAATTAATTCATCAACACATTCGAGTCCAACAAGGTGATTAACAAACAGTTCGCAAGATTATCAAGAACAAATCGAAGCAATAACAGGTCATAGCACATCGGTGTAAGAGACGCCGCCATACGCGCATGACCGTCAACGAATCAGATCCCGCGTGGCATCTTGCCGCCACGTGACTTGCACGCACTCGGGTTAACCCGCGTCTCGGTACACATGTTGGTGTATATTGTAAAGCAAACTTTTAGTGAGCTTTTGTGGATGTATATTCAATTTCCCCATTATCTGAAATAAATGGTTTTTCACATTATTGCATTCTTATAAATTGCTTATGTGTCTGCTGTTGATAATCGTGTTTCATGGAAAATATGATGTGGCTTTGTGTGTGACGACTTAATAAACAAAATACTGATGTGTCACACACTGTGTGTGTATGTGATGAGCACAGCTGTATGTAGGATGACAACACGGATTTGTTGACCCAGTTCGTCAAGAATGACTACGTTTGGGGGCGTACCAAGCTAGGATTATATTATTTATGGTTTGGGGAGTGCGCCGAGCACAATATGTTAGTGACGAGCACAATGGTTATGTGAGAGGGAGAATTGATACAAGAGTTATCTATGGAAGATTTCTCAACCTTTTTCTTGTTCTTTGAGGGTCTATTTATAGTGCTTGGATGAGCTGGTGGTGTCATAGCTAGCACGAGCTGGTGATTTCTTGACATGCACGAATCTATGTGGTGTTGCCATGTTTTCTATTCGTGCTTCTTTGGTTGACATTTGTCTTTACTTGCTCGAGAATTATTCGACTTGTCATCCAGGTGGTGATGGTGGTATCGTGGGTGACCAGATTCTTGTGCTCGCCTAGTGGTGGTCCGTATTTACGAAACCCTACCCTTGTGGTCGATCTATGGGCACGGCCGTAAGCCAAGTGCCATGACCTTGATTCTATGCTCGCCCACACTCTTCTGCTCTCCACTCTTCCAGATCTCTGTTAACTAGCTACGTGTGCTCGCTCCCTGATAGGTCGCTTTGCTTGCCTGGAAAACGTCACCGTAGGCCTAGTACCTTGTTCCTTGTTGTCTGCTCGCCTTCAGAGGCAAGCATGTCTTCCCTTCCCTGTTCATCTAGGCTTTATCTTTCCTTCTCTATGCATCTGGTTTTCTGCTCGACCATTACCCGTGTTCGCCTGTCTTGGTCTATGGTCACTGGGTTGCCGGGAGAGCATAATTTTTGTAATGTGATGGCCTCTGGTGCTCAGCACCCTCTGGTCGTCCTTAGTGTGGTCGTGCTCGTCAGGACTGGTATTACCCATGCTCGTCCAGACTAGTGTGGCCCGTGCTCATCCACTTGTGCTCGTCCGAACTGGTGTGGCCCGTGCTCGTCCGAACTGGTGCGACCCGTGCTCGCTCACTTGTGCTCATCCGAACTAGCGTGCCCCATGCTCGTCTGAACTGGTGTGGCCCGTGCTCATCCACTTGTGCTCGTCTGGACTGGTGTGGCTCGTGCTCATCCACTTGTGCTCGTTCGGACTGGTGTGCCCCGTGCTCGTCCAAACTGGTGTAGCCCCTGCTCGTCCACTTGTGCTCATCTGGACTGGTGTGCCCCATGCTCGTCTGAACTGGTGTGGCCCGTGCTCGTCCACTTTTGCTAGTCTAGACTGGTGTGGCCCGTGCTCGTCCACCTGTGCTCGTCCGGACTGGTGTGCCCCGTGTGTTGGGGAATTAATTGCCCGGATTTATTCGGGTTGAATATTTAAATACAAATTTAATTCTAACAATTATTACTAGCATGAATTAATCCTATATTAATTCAAATAATAATTCAACAACCAATCATGCATATAAACAGTTCACATAAAACCTACGCATGTGGAATTACTACGGGTTTACGTGAACTAACCTCACGGAGTGACAACCTTTGAGAAGATGGATCCCGTTCACACGAACACACTAAAAGGTCTTCTCAAGTATTCTCTTATCCTTGTTCAACAATCCGGTGGTAGGAACTCGCAAACAATTTAACAAAAGGAAAAATAAATTTATGTTGCACCACCTTTGTGGATTTCTAATTTTTCCAACACATGGAATTGCACTTGGGGATGAAAAATTCATCCCCTATTTATAATACTAAGGGGGAGAAAATATTGAGGTTTTTGAGTGATTTGGAAATTTCCTTGCTTCTTCTTCAAGAAACAATCTTGAATATATCCAATATATTCTATTTCCCAAAATATCTCCCAAATAAAATCTTCTCCTCCTTATGTTATGGAATTTTTGAAAATTTCATTATAAATAGCCAAGTGGGAGATTTCTTGAATTTAATGAGATAATCTTGTATTCCAAGAATACTTATCCTCATTCCATAACAAAATTCAAAGAAAATCTTTCTCCCTCTTATATTCATAATTTTCGAAAAAAAAATAAAAAAATTAGGCAACTATAATTTATTTCATTTTAAACACCTTTTCAGTTATTGGACAATATCTTTGGGCTACTTGAGGGGCCTTTAGGAGAATTAAGATTGAACCTTCTAATGGACTTTGAATATCTAATATTGAGCCACAATATTATTCAAGCCCATAAATATTAATTAATCCCACTACATAATTAATATTGCACTAACTATCTTAACCCATATTATCAAGTAATATGGCTCCCTGCTTATTATTTCCGTGTTTAAGATTATCTAGCCCATTAATTAATTCAAGCCACTGAAATAGCTTTCCATTAATTAATATTTTTTTGTCCTTGGTCAAGGAACGGTTCAACATTATTATCCATACCGGAAACAAATTCCACTTGCAAGATTTGGTATGATAAATCTTATGAACCTTCCAAGGGGGCAAATCAAACGAAATGATTTTCGACACACGATTCTTCAGATAAATCTTAGCAATCGATGTGACCACCGAATATTGCCCAAGATATAAAGTATTGAATCTCATTGATTCTCTACTCGTCATAGGTCAAAGCAATAATTACTAACCACACACGATCCTATTTAAGGGACTAAGATTAAGAAATAACGAACCAACGAGGTCTAATTCTTCCCGGATCGATCTCAAGAATTTATCCTCCTCAGAACCTGTTCAAAGGCATCACCATGACCGTGTAATCTCTTGTCAAGACAAGTCAATCCGAGCCTTGCACTTCAACCTTTCACGATGGATTTTTCATTTCCATCTAGGTCGTGAATGAAACAGACTTTTTTAGTTACAAGGGACCGTTAATTTAATCTTCGTGATCCGGTATCACTAAATTAACTACAATGTAACACGATTGTTTATTGAACAATTATGCAATAAATATATGTAACATTCAATGATATTTAAAGCATCGGTGATAAATAATTTATTTCAAGAAATAAGATGTAAATTCATTTGGTTATACAAAGTAAAAACATGCTTTCCAGTATAACCCCAACAATTTCCCACTTATACTCAAAGTCTGCTTTTAAGTATACTACATCACATCTCGTGTAGTTCCTAATACGTGACATCTAATGTCACCTACACGAACCTAATAATATCTCCCACTTATACTCAAAGCAGATCTCACGACTTGACAACCATTCCTCCCACATGTCTCTTGAATGTTTCCAGAGGCAGACACTTTGTGAAAGGATTAACTATGTTATCCTCCAATGCAATCTTAGCCACCTCTTCATCTCCTCTCTTAACAATTTCTCGTCTAAGATTTCTTTCCTTCAAGCAGGTGCTTGTTTGACTCGTGGACTCTTGGTTCCTTGAATTTGTAAATCCCCTCAGCAAATATTGCTAGACAAATTCAGACTCCATCCAAGTCCACTAAGAAGGTCTAGAGCCAAATCCGTTCCTTCATCGCTTCACAAGCAGCCACTTACCCGGCCCATGGTTGAGTCGGTGATGCATTTTACGCTTCACACTCGTCCATTTCATGGCTACACTTCCCAAATGAAAGCACACTAATCGAGGCGATAGATTCTTGAATCTATGTCCGATTGAAATCCGAGTCCGGTAAATCACGATGGGGATTAGGATCGTCTGATCGATAAACTAACATTATATCCCGAAGTTCTTTTTAGATACTTAAGAATGTTTTTAATCTGCCATTCAATGCTCTTTTTTTTTAATTACTTTTGATATCTCACCACCATGCCAACGACAAAGCAGATATCCGGTCTTGTGCACAACATTGCATACATAAGGCTTCCGACAGCCGATGCATAAAGAATGCCTTTCATGTCATCTATCTCTTTTGTGTCTTAGGGCACATTTCCTTGGATAGATGGATTCCATGCCTGAGAGGTACGAAGCCTTTCTTGGAATCCTGCATGCTGAAATGCTTCAAGACAGTGTCTATATATGAAGCTTGCGATAAGCCTATCATCCTTCTCTTGCGATCTCGAGTGATCTTGATCCCAAGGATGTGCCTGGCTTCCCCTAAGTCCTTCATATCAAACTGTTTTGAAAGCCATGCCCTTACGTCTGATAATACCTTTACATCGTCTCCGATGAGCAGAATATTGTCTACGTATAGTACTAAGAATACCAATGCAGTTTCGACACGCTTCTTGTACACACAACTTTCGTATTTATTTTTTATCAAACCCATAAGACTTTATTACTTCATCAAAATATTGGTTCCAAGCTCTGGATGCTTGTTTGAGTCCATAAATGGACTTCTTGAGCTTACAAACTAGGTGTTCTTGGCCTTTTTCAATGAAGCCTTGGGGTTGTTGCATATAGATTTCCTCTTCAAGACTTCCGTTAAGGAAACCCGTCTTGACATCCATTTGCCAGATTTCAAAGTCGAGAAGCGCAGCAATCGACAAGAGAATTCGGATGGACTTGAGCATTGCTACAGGTGAAAGGTTTCCTCATAGTCGATCCCTCGCCACAAGCCTTGCCTTGAAGGTTTCCACCTTCCCGTCCGGTCCTCTTTTCCTCTTGTATACCCACTTGCAGCCAATGGGTTTGACCCCATTGAGTGGTTCGACTAGCTCCCACACTCTGTTATGATACATAGAACCCATTTCGGCTTCCATTGTTGTTTGCCAAGAAACTGTATCCTTATCTTGGATTGCCTCGTCGTAAGTCCATGGGTCTGATTCATCTTGACCGGGGACTAAGTCCGAGGACTCTCCTATCCCCATGAATCTCTCGGGTTGTCTCACAACCCTCCCACTACGTCGAGGTTCCGGTTGTATAAGTGGGTCATTTGGTATGTCATCTTGTACAGTTGGCACTGAGGTTAGCCCTCTAAGCTCATTTAAGGTAATCTCACTTCTGGGCTTTCTTTCGTTCATATAGTCTCCTTCCAAAAATCTAAAGTGGGTGCTAATTACCACCTTTTGATCTTCGGGACCATAGAACATACACCCTTTTGTTCCCTCGGGGTATCCTATAAACAACCTTAATTTTGATCGAGGATCCAATTTTCCGGCTTCCTTGTCCAACACGTAGGCCGGACACCCCCAAATTCTCATGTGTCTCAAACTGGGCTTGCGTCCCGGTCCACAATTCTTTGGGAGTTTTGGGAACCGATTTGGATGGCACCAAGTTCAGAATATAAGCTGTTGTTTCCAAGGCATGACCCCAGAACGACTTGGGTAGATCCGCATAACTCATCATTGATCTAACCATTTCTAAAAGAGTTCTGTTTCTTCGCTCTGCAACCCCCGTTTTGTTGAGGGGTTCCGGGTGCAGTTAGCTGGGATACAATCCCTTCATCTGACAAGTAGTTCAATAACTCATAGCTGAGGTACTCGCCTCCACGATCAGATCGTAGAGACTTGATACGTTTTTCCCTATGATTCTCTGCTTGAGCCTTAAATTATTTGAATTTGTCAAAGGTCTCAGATTTATGCTTCATAAGGAAAATGTAACCGTACCTTGAGTAATCATCAATAAAGGTGACGAAGTACTCATAACCTCCTCTTGCTTTGATTAACATTGGACCACATACGTCTGTGTGAACGATTTCTAACACTTCTTTGGCTCTATTCCCCTTGGCTCCGAATGCCCTCTTGGTCATTTTACCCTCCAAACATGATTCGCAAGTTGGGATTGGTTCAACCCGGAGAGACTCTAATGAACCATCTTCTAGAAACCTTTGAATCCTTTTTGGATTAATATGTCCCAATCTAAGATGCCATAGCAGTGTATCGTTCACGTCTGATGAACGTTTTCTTTTATCGGAAATAGTTGATGTGTTATAGGATGCATTTCGTGAGTGGTGTGCACAGTTAATTGTATAGTGATTGTCCATCAATGTCCCATAACAGATACACTCATCATTTCAAGAAATGATGTCATTCTTATTAGAATAAACTGAGTATCCATTAACAGAATTTTAGAAACTGAAAGTGAATTCTTTCTAAAACTGGGAACATAAAGAATGTCTCTTAAAATTAAAACTATGTCTTCAAAAGACAGGTGCACTTCTCCCACTGCTTTAGCTGCCACTGTCGTAGCATCGCCCAGTGTGATGAGGATCTCACTCCCACTAAGTTGTCGGGTCAGCTGGGACCCCGTAATGTGAAACATACATGGTCAGCAGATTCAGTATCAACTACCCACGAATGAGAAGTATACGCCACTAAACAAGTTTCAACAACTAGTGCGTGAGAATTACCTTTCTTTCCGGCCCTTTTGGGGTTGGAAAAGGCAAACCTCCATTGTCCTCTTTCACCACAGTTTAAGCACTTCCTCTTTGGATTTTTCCTTGACACCACCGACATTCCTCATCTTACCATTGCCCTTGACAACAGTTGAGTTCGATTGCTTATGGCTTTTGGTCCTCTTCTTTTTCTTGCCTTCCCTTGGCCTAGAAGATGAAGACGGACCACTTGCCGCCAAAGCTTGAGTTTGGTGCCCCATCAACGTCTCTGTCGTGACCAAAACTTGCAACAAGTCAGCTAGCGAGGCCAAAATGCTCAAAACCTTTGGGCAGAGAGTGGAGAACCAAATCGATATGGGTCTCCAGATCATAATCTGCACCCATAACCTCAAGTTTATTCAGATGAGCAATCTATTTTGAGGACGTAATCCCTTACGGTGTTGCCCTCCACCATTTACAACGACAATATCTCTCGCAAGGTGATCTGATGAGTCCCACATTTTTGACTCGTCAGTTGGCTCATCTGATTTTGGTGTGTCAAGAATCCACTTGTGCTTTTGTGCAGTTAGGACAATCATAACTTTTCGTTTCCAATCAACATAGTTTCCTATACAATTCTATTCACTTTAAGTATATTAACAGTGGATTAAAAGGTTGAGATATGCTGAACTGAAATAAATAACAATTTGTGTAAGCACAAACATATCACAAGGTTCGATCACATGTATCATATTAAAATCTCAAAAAAAAATATGAACATGCATCAGCCAACATCTCAAAACAGTTTAAATATGCCACGTGGGATGGTTCATTATTTAAACACATTCAAGCAGGTTATAAACAAAACATTTTCAAACCTTTAATATCCAGATTAATAGTTGGCTTCCACTTGACCAATATAAAATTGACAGGGACTTCGGGGAAGTATATGCATATCAATTTTATACCTAAGTAATAACCATGATTAAATACAGAATTATTACTTCACTTTGAACGAGCCTCGTCGGGAGGGTCATCGTCGCCACTAATAATAACCCACAATCATCCATTCGGAATTTATTCATGTGAAATCTATCTTTTGCCGTCCCGTGGGGGGAATTTCTCCAAAAGAATCCACAAATAAATAAATCATGGAGGTCAAAATTAATTCAAGTTTAATTATCCGGAATAAAATTGTCAATTAATTATTTAAACATACTAGTAATTTTCGAAGGTGAGATTTTTCAAAACATATTCTCATGCATCGCATATTTAAACACAATTTAAATAAGCACAAAATAATGCAAAAAATCAAAACTAAAAAATTAAACACATTGGGCACATATATCCAATTGTCACGGTTAATTTTTATCATGTCTTGATCTCGAGAAATCGTCTTCATAGCCTTCATCGTTCGTCTCGAAAAGCTCCCACTTGATCGTCTTGAAAAAAAATTCCTCGTCAAGCCACGTCACGGACCGGCAGCATGATGGGTCGGGTGCACGCCAACCCGACCGGCCGGTCCATCGGTGCCCACGACGCGACACCTTAGCGCCAGTCTCGTCTCCAAATGCTCGGCGCTGGCTGGGTAGATCTCGGCAAAGCGCCTTTAGCGTACCAGCAGCGCGCACTTTTGCGCCCGCATCGCCCACCTCGCCCCGCGCTCGCCCAAAGTTGACCGCGCATGATCCTTCGCGGCAGCCTCCCTCGACCTGCGCCCGGCAGTATTGCACTGCAGCAAGGTCCGTGTCGCGTCGTGCCTTATTTTCCACGCTTTAGCGGGCAAGACCCGTTTGCACCAAATTCCGGATCCCATCTTTTTAATTCTTCGTTTTCGCCTCCATTTCCGATCAGGTTACAATTTATTTAAAAAATATATAAACCTAGATCTAGACTAGTCTATTACATTGATCAAATCAAACAAATCCCAATCTACTCGTGGATTTTCTCACGAGGCAAAACGAATTCGAACGAATCGAATTAAAAACCACAATTTATATGCATGCGTAAATATAAACATTCATCAAATACCATGACAATTGGATACCTGCAAAAAAGATCTAGCAATTCTACTATCCAATTTTAAATTTAATGAAAACGAATTAAATTATAATTTAAAATTCAGAGCCCGAAACCGAGGTTCTGATACTAGTTGATGGGGAATTAATTGCCCGGATCTATTCGGGTTGAATATTTAAATAAAAATTTAATTCTAACAATTATTACTAGCATGAATTAATCCTATATTAATTCAAATAATAATTCAACAACAAATCATGCATATAAACAGTTCACATAAAACCTACGCATGTGGAATTACTACGGGTTTACGTGAACTAACCTCTCGGAGTGACAACCGTTGAGAAGATGGATCTCGTTCACACGAACACACCAAAAGGTCTTCTCAAGTATTCTCTTATCCTTGTTCAACAATCCGGTGGTAGGAACTCGCGAATAATTTAACAAAAGGAAAAATAAAATTATGTTGCACCACCTTTGTGGATTTCTAATTTTTCCAACACATGGAATTGCACTTGGGTATGAAAAATTCATCCCCTATTTGTAATACTAAGGGGGGGGGGACGAAAATATTGGGGTTTTTGAGTGATTGGGAAATTTCCTTGCTTCTTCTTCAAGAAACAATCTTGAATATATCCAATATATTCTATTTCCCAAAATATCTCCCAAATAAAATCTTCTCCACCTTATGTTATGGAATTTTCGAAAATTTCATTATAAATAGCCAAGTGGGAGATTTCTTGAATTTAATGAGATAATCTTGTATTCCAAGAATACTTATCCTCATTCCATAACAAAATTCAAAGAAAATCTTTCTCCCTCTTATATTCATAATTTTCGAAAAAAAAAATGAAAAAATTAGGCAACTATAATTTATTTTATTTTAAACACCTTTTCAATTATTGGATATTATCTTTGGGCTACTTGAGGGGCCTTTGGGAGAATTAAGATTGGACCTTCTAATGGACTTTGAATATCTAATATTGAGCCACAATATTATTCAAGCCCATAAATATTAATTAATCCCACTACATAATTAATATTGCACTATCCATCTTAACCCATATTACTGTTAATATGGCTCCCGTTTATTATTTCCCGTGTTTAAGATTATCTAGCCCATTAATTAATTCAAGCCACAGAAATAGCTT
This sequence comes from Stenogyne calaminthoides, assembly GCA_037126765.1. Classification (NCBI taxonomy): domain Eukaryota; kingdom Viridiplantae; phylum Streptophyta; class Magnoliopsida; order Lamiales; family Lamiaceae; genus Stenogyne; species Stenogyne calaminthoides. The sequence goes on along the minus strand of JBBCBC010000008.1, from coordinate 29,112,357 downwards.
TCCATTAATTAATATCTTTCTGTCCTTGGTCAAGGAACGGTTCAACATTATTATCCATACCGGAAAAAAATTCCACTTGCAAGATTTGGTATGATAAATCTTATGAACCTCCCAAGGGGGCAAATCAAACGAGCGTACTCGCACACTATTCTTCGTATTAAATCTTAGCAATCGCATGTGACCAGTAATATTGCCCAAAATATAAAGTATTGAATCTCATTGATTCTCTACCCGTTATAAGTCAAAGCAATAATTACTAACCACACAAGATCCTATTTAAGGGACGAAGATTAAGAAATAATGAACCATTGAGATCTAATTCTTCCTGGTTCAGTGCTGAAGAATTTATCCTCATGTAGGTCATGTTCAGTGCATCAATCATGCACTAGTGTAATCTCTTGGTCAAGACAAGCCAATCTGAGTCTTACACTTCAACCTTTCACGATGGATTGTTCATTTCCATCTAGGTCGTGAACAACGTACTTTTAGTTACAAGGGACTGTTAATTTAATCTTCTGTGATCTGGTATCACTAAATTAACTACAATGTAACACTTACTGTTTATTGAACAATTATGCAATAAATATATATGTAACATCCAATGATATTTAAAGCATCAGTGATAAATAATTTATTTCAGTAAATAAGACAGAAAATTCAGTTTGGTTATACAAAGTAAAAGTATACTTTCCAGTATAACCCCAACACCGTGCTCATCCGAACTGGTGTGGCCCGTGCTCGTCTACTTATGCTCGTCTGGACTGGTGTGGCCCATGCTCGTCCACCTTCCGGACTGGTGTGCCCCGTGCTCGTTCAAACTGGTGTGGCCCATGCTCGTCCACTTGTGCTCATCTGGACTGGTGTGGCCCGTGCTCGTCCACCCGTGCTCGTCCGGACTGGTGTGCCCCGTGCTCATCCAAACTGGTGTGGCCCGTGCTCGTCCACTTGTGCTCGTCTGGACTAGTGTGGCCCGTGCTCGTCCACTTGTTCATTTGGTGGACACGTGGCAGGTGGTCTTTGACCGGTAGCTGATCGGTTACAATAATACCCCCCAAGGTCGGGCTTTGGCTTTGCTCAGAGTTCGACCTTGATTCATGTCTTGATAATATTTCATCCTTCACTGTATCTGTGGTCAAAATGTTTACCCACGAACCTGCTCGAATGTCCTATAAGGTTTGATGGTGGTCGTGTTCACCCGAAAAGGGGAGGTCTGTGTTCATCCGAACCGACGTGGCCCATGCTCGTCCGAACTGGGGAGGTCTATGCTCATCCAAACCAACGTGGCCCATGCTCATCCGAACTAGGGAGGTCCGTGTTCATCCAAACTAGTGTGAGTCATTGTTCACCATCTCTAATCTAACGATCTCTAGGAAATCAGCCTTGATTTCTTGTTCTTGCCAGAGGGAGTCGAGATGGTCGACCCCCCATCTGATGACGAGGACATGGACGTGGGCGAGCATGGGGGTGATACGATAGCTGGAGGCGAGCTGAGCGCTCGGGTTTGTGGCCATCAGAGTGCACCGGATGATGGCGAACGTAAGATGGAGGATGGTGGTGAGCAGAGGGCCCAGAATGGCGGTGAGCAGGGAGTTCTGGATGGCGGCGAGTAGGGCAGTCATGATAGGATGGGACCGCTCAGCTTTTCGCTTCCGCCGACTCTGGATAATGAGCCCTTTCCTTAGACTTTTTCTTTGTAAACTCTGTGTTTGACTAGGATAGCCCTTTTTGCTTGGCTGGGATGGCCGTTATGAAGTTTCGACCCAAAGAAAAAGACAACCAAGAGCTGAGTGTTCATCTGCACCAGGCCGTAGAAGAGAACACCAACCTTGGTGTTAAGATGTCGAAGATGTTCACAGAAGATTATCATCAGGAGATGATCAACTTCTCCTATGCCTGTGCTTTTGTGGATGTCGTGCGCACAACTCGTCGTGTCTTTCCGGTCGACTAGCTCGAGCCATTTAAAACCGATCTGAAAGAATGGTTGGTCGACTATCCTCCGGTCCCTGGTTGCAATCTCCCTTTTGCCGACCTTCAGGATATTGGTATGGACTTCTCATTTTTACCAGAAGGGGTTCTGGTAGTTGATCCTCCTGAGGATGAGGCGTTCAAGGAGACGGTGGATGGCGACTTCAATATGAGCGAACAGGTTGGAAACAAAGTTCAAAGTGTCAAGCATACTGCTTGGGAAAGTGGCGAGCATAATGCTCAGGGTGGCGAACATGGTACTCATGGTGGCGAGCAAGGCATTCAAGGATAGAAAGCTCTTCTTACTACTCCTCCTCCTCTGGTGACTTCGAAGTTTTTAAGTTTTTTCTGGTTTGTAGTTTGAAGTTTCTTTATGTTAGGCTAGGATTGCCTTGTTTCTGTTTGGTCGGAATGGCCTTTTTTATGTTTGACTCCTAGCGGGTCTTCTTGTATGTTTGGCCGTTAGCGCCTATTTTTCCGTATAAGAACTGAACCATCTGATGTGTCTGTGTTTGACTTGACTTCGTTTTATGATTGTCTTACGTTGGTGCAATCATGATGGTTGGCTTATTTAGGTGCAACCCGCTCTCGTTCGCGATCGGCTTACGTAAATGGCGATCACTTCTGCTCTGGTCGTCTTAGTTATGGTGCGACCTATGTACTCAATGTGTGCTTTGTTGCGAGCATGGTAAGCACACGTTCTTTCGCCAAGCAAATACAAACTCTGCTCTGTCCGATTTTTGTTGGATTCTGGTCGTCTTATTGCGATGCGACCCGATTGGGCATGGCCAAACAAACTAGATAAATGAATAAACACCACGCAGGATATTTTTAATCTTTGAGGCTCTTATCCATACTTGTTAAAACTTCTTTTTTGTAGACAAGACTTACTTACAATTTTACACTCGTGTAATAACCTTATTGATGCCTTGATGTCTTTGCCTTTTGTCGGGCGAGCAGAGGTTTTCTGGTCATATGTTCGATACCCCTTGCTCAGCTTTTGTGGTCGGCCTGCTCGTCTTGGGCGAGTAGAGGTTTTCTGAACATGTGCTCGCGACTGGGCGAACACAGGCTTGTGCTCGACCTTGGTTTTTCTGTTGCGCTCGCCACTACTAATAATATTTTTTCAAATTTGACGCATTCCATGAATAGGAAAGCGGAGTTCCATCCAACTCTTCCAAATCGTATGATCCATTTAGTAAGCGCTCCGATACTCGGTACGGGCCTTCCCATGCTCGGCTGAACACACCACCCAGTACCCCTGTTGCTCGCCTGAGCACGAGCTCACCGATTTTGAACCTGCGGATTCGAACTTTGGAGTTGTAGAATTTTTCTGACCTTTGCTTATACATGGCATTCTTGAGGTTGGCCTCGTATCTCTTTTCCTCCAACAAGTCTATGCTAAGGGCGAGCGCCTGGTCATTGGTATGTTCGCCAAAACACATAGTTCGGTGGCTCGGGATTTCGACTTCTGCCGGAATAACCGCTTCCGTACCAAAAGCTAAGGCGAACGGAGTCTCACCCGTGGATGTTCTGAAAGTGGTGCGGTATGCCCACAAAGTTTCTGGTAGTTCCTCGGCCCATCCCCCCTTAGAATCACCAAGTTTAGCCTTGAGGGTATGCTTGATGATTTTATTGACCGCTTCAACTTGTCCGTTCGACTGGGGATAGTATGGAGTGGAATAGTGTTTTTTGATTCCCCAGCGAGCACAATTCTGGCGGAACTCACTCTCGTCGAATTGCTTGCCATTGTCCGTCACTAGCGATTGGGGTAGCCCAAAGCGATATATGATGTTTTTCCAGACAAAATTCCACATTTTTTGTTCCATGGCTTGCACAATGGCTTCAGCTTCTGCCCATTTTGTATAGTAATCGACGGCGACCACAACAAATCTTACCCCCGAAGTGCCAGTGGGGAAAGGGCCGATCAAGTCGATCCCCCACTTGGAAAATGGCCATGGGCTGTAAATGGAGAAAAGTTCTTCTGGTGGACTGTGAATAAGCAGGGCATATACCTGACAATCATGACACGCGCGAGCATAGATGAGCGAATCCTTTTTAAGTGTGGGCTAATAATACCCTTATATGATCGCCTTGTAGGCTAGAACATGTCCGCCTATATGATTCCCACACACCCCAGAGTGAATTTGCATGAGAATTGTATGGCCTTCTTCATGCGTTACACATTTTAACAACAGAAGATAAAAACTTCGCTTATACAAGTGCCCGTCCAAAATGGTGTAGCGAGTAGCTTGCAAGCGTAGGCGAGCAGCCTGTGCTTTGTTCTCTAGGAGGACCCCCCCTTTGTAAATAGCTTAAAATCGGGGTCATCCATGTCTCTTGTTCGACCTCCATCTGGGCGATCACAGCTCTCGGGATGGATGGCGAGTACTTTGTGACGATCACAACATCTGTTAAATTAGATACATCTTCTGCGGTAGCCAATCGAGCTAAAGCGTCCGCAAATGAATTCTCCATCCTGGGCAGCTATTTGATATATACCTGCTCAAATTGCTCGAACAATTCTTGGGCCAGTAATTGATATTGAGCCATCTGCTCACCCCAAGCCTCATATTCGCCCAGAACCTGATAGAGAAGATTTTCTGGGAATCACTGTAAATCATCAGTTTTCGAACACCCATTTCCATAGCCATGTGTAATCCGCTATCAGAGCTTCATACTCGGCCTCATTGTTGGTGGCCGGAAAGTCGAAACGAATGGCCTTTGAGAAAGTTTGCCGAGTTGGACTGATGAGCACCACCCCTACTCCGACTTTTATGCTCGTCAACGAACCATCGACGTACATGTGCCATGGTTGGTCGATTTCTTTTTTGGGTAGTTGTGGGTATGTTAATTCGACCATAAAATCGGCCATGGCTTGACCTTTGACCGTCGTTCGAGGTGCGTATGTGATGTCCAACTGGCCTAGCTCCATAGCCCACTTTAGTAACCTCCCGGCCGTATCCGGCCGATGCAGAAATTGGCATAGCGGGAAAGTGGTAAGAACATCGACGGAGTGGTCGAAGAAATAAGGCCGTAGTTTGCGAACACTCATAACAAGAGCGTATGCTAGCTTCTCAAGAGGGGGGTAGCGAAGTTCAGCATCTTTCAATACTTGCCTGACATAATACACAGGCAAGTGGGTCGTTCCCTCTTCCCGGATGAGCACAACACTGATCGCGTGCTCGGAGGCGGCCAGGTACAAATATAGCTGCTCGCCAGGTATGGGTTTGTACAAAATCTGAGTGTCTGCCAGGTACAATTTTAAAGACTCGAAGGCACTTTTACAATGGTATGTCCATTGAAACTGTCCTTTCTTTAAAGCATCAAAGAAAGGCTTACACTTATCTCCGATCCGTGATATGAATCGGTTCAGAGAAGCCAGACATCCTGTCAGTTTTTGAACTTGCTTCACATTTCTGGGAGCTTGCATGTCGAGTATAGCTTGAATCTTTGATGGATTCGCCTCGATTCCCCGTCGGCTGACCATATGTCCGAGGAATTTTCCCGAATGAACCCCGAAGCTGCATTTCTTCGGGTTTAGCTTCATATTATATGCCCGGAGGATATCAAAAGTCTGTGTTAGGTGGGCGAGGTGGTCTTCTTTGTGCTCGCTTTTGACCACAATGTCATCGATGTACACCTCGACCATCCGCCCTATGTGTTCGTCGAACATCTTGTTCACCAGCCTTTGATATGTTGCTCTGGCATTCTTTAACCCGAAAGGAATGCGCTTCCAACAGTACATGCTTTTTCCGTTGCAGAATGAGGTGCTTTCCTGATCGTCGGGATGCATAGGGATTTAATGGTACCCGGCAAAGGCATCCATGAACGTCATAAGCTCATGCCCGCAGTGCTGTCGACCAGATAATTGATGTTTGGTACGGGAAAATTGTCTTTGGGGCATGCCTTGTTTAAATCGGTGAAGTCTATGCATAACCTCCATGTTTCGTTTGGTTTTCGGATGAGCACAAAGTTTGCTAGCCATTCTGGGCATTTGACTTCCCGAATGAGTTTATTGTCGAGCAGCTTTTTAACTTCGGCATCTAGAGCTGAGTACTTCTCCGGACCGAACTTTCTTCATTTCTGAATTATTGGGATTTGTGTTGGGTTGATATTGAGGTGGTGGCATGCATGCTTAGGATCGATGCCGACCATGTCCTCATGTGACCAAGCGAACACATCCAAATTTGTTCGGAGATACGAGATCATTTCGGTCCGGAGCGGTTCCGGGAGTTCTGAGCCGATAAAAATCTCCAAGTCTGGACTGGCCGGGTCGGCTATGATGGACTCTAGCTGCTCAATAGGTGTTGCTCGTCTTTTCTTTTGTTTCCACCGGGGATCTATGTTCGACCCCCGGTGCTCATCTTTGACCTCCATAGGGTCGAATCCTATGCGAGGTTCTAAGTCCGGTAACTCGCGATCAGATTGTCCATTTGGCAGATCTATACCCATGGGATCTGGGACCTGACTGGCCGTCCCAGGTTCTGTGCTCGCCCGGGGAGTTATGTTTGCTCGGAACAGTGTGTTCGCTCGTTGGCTTGAATCTCCGACTTCCCATATTGGTTCTACCATGCTGACATTATTTTGTCTTTCTGGTACGAACGATAGTAAGCAATCTCGAGCTTTTTTCTGATCGCCCTTTATGCTGCCCGTTCCATCAAGAGTAGGAAATTTAAGACAATAGTAGTAAGTTGAACAAGCTGCCTTAAATTTCTGGATGAACGGGCGACCTAAGAACCCGTTATAGGTAGATGGAGCATCGACGATTACAAAGTCTAGCATTCTAGTTTGTCGAATCTCCGGATTTAAAGTTGACTCTAGCTCGACTCCTAACCTGATTAGACCATAGGGTCGGGTTATAGATTCCCCGAAACCCATGATGGTGTGATCACATGGTTCTATATACATACTTAGATCCCCAACTTGCTTCTCCATTTGGTGCAGAGTGTTAACGAACAGAATGTTTGCATATGCTCCGGTGTCGACCAGGAGGCGATGCACCTTCAAACCGAGAAGAAGAGCACTGATGGTTAGCGAGTCATTGTGGGGGGTGATTATGCCGTCGAGATCATCTTCCGAGAACATGATTTGGTGAGAGGGTGGCGTGCTAGCTGATGTGCTCGCCACATTCACCTGATGGATGTCCTGCATAGCGCGCATCTCCATCTTCTTGCGTCTGTTTGATAGGGAAGGCACTTGATAGTAACCCCCCACAGGGCCGTGGTTCGGACGGATCATGTTAATTTCTTACCCCTCCCTACCTTTGTTCGTGGTTGGGGACCCTTTCTTCGATAAGTCAAGCTGTCGGCGGAATTCCTCCTGATCGCTGTCGGACACCTCTTCCACCTTACGCTTTCTCTTCTGATCGTCCGACCTCTCACACTGGGTTTCTCTGTTCGCCGGCTTCTCTATATATTGGGTAAGGCGACTTTCCTCATATAACTTCTAGAGCTGTCGCATGAGGTCACGGCACTCATCTGTATTGTGCCCGATAAACTCATGGAACGAGTAGAACTTGGAAGAATTTAGATGAGTTTTATCCCTGAGAATGCGTCGGGGTTCTTCCAACAGGTGTCGGTCCTTTATCTGGTTATATACTGTCTTGGCTGAGACCCCGAGAATACTCTGAAGTGCATATGCTTTGGCCCCTGCTTCAAATGGTTTGAAGGATCCTGGGGGTTTGTACCCCCCTTCGCCTGCTGGTTTCTTTCCGGCGATCACCTTCCTTGTCACCACCTCTTGGCCTGCTCACGACTGGGCGAGCAGGTCTTGCATCGATATAATCTTGGCTGCTCGCTCGCAGAATTCGGCATATGTGTTTGGCCATTTTTGATGCATGACCTTCCACATATCCGTATTCAGGGTCAGACCTCTGACCACCGTGAGGATCTTTGCATCCTCTTCGACGGGAGCCCCATTATACAGACATTTATCGAACCTTTGCACGTACGCCCGATCTGACTCTCCCTTGAGTTGGGAAAAATGTGCTAATTGTTGCTTCGGCGCCTGGCGAGCACACATAGATGAGAAATGGGACAGGAAATTCTGTCCCAACAGGGCGAAAGACGTGATGGACGCGGCGGGCAGAGTAGAAAACCACCTATGTGCTCTATCGCCCAAAGTCATGGGGAATGATCGGTACTGTGTTGCGTCGGTGGCGCCCATGGCGATCATAAAATCCGAGTATTTGCTGAGGTGAACATGTGGGTCAGACTCAACATCGAACATAGGGATTGGTGGTCGGTTCTTTGCCATCTTTTCTTGTACTTCGGCGGCCATGATCGCCGGTGTTAGTGGTGAGCACGACATCGTGCCCACCCGCGGGAGTCCTTTTGTTGCGGCCAGGTCGGCCTGTAAACCCTCAATTACTTTCTGCATTTCTGCAAATTTCGTGGAACTGACAGACTTAGATCGGGGTTGTGTCCCATCATGAGGACCCGGGGGGTCAGGCTCATGATGGGGCAGTCCCCCTTTCCGTGTCCGTCCTTGACTACCCAATTGATGATGGATAGACAATTTAGTTCCAGCCGATTTCGCCAGTTCTTGCTGCCTTTCACGGTATGGGCGATCATGAGGAGCTGAAAAGGCCGACATGTTTGCTGGTTGTTCCCTCCCAGGATCCTGACGCCGATGATCACTAATTCGGTCTTTAACAGAGAGCCTCAAACATTCAAACGCCGATGATCACTGATTCGGTCTTTAACAGAGAGCCTCAAACATTCAAACGTCCGACATATGATCAGCCTTTTTGTTGGCCTACTTCCACACAGCTTTCACCTTAACTTGCTCGCTATCAAGTGTGTCCGAGCTTCGATCATCATCATCTTGAACCTTAAACTTGGCCAACTCTTTTTCGGCCCTCTCTTTCTGTGCTCGCAGTAAGAAAGTGATGGCCTTTGTAGTGGCCGTCGGATAGTTGGCGATATCTTCAAGATTTATGGTTTCCACGGTCTGATTTTTGTGAGGCTGATGCTGAACCACTTTCTGAGCGTGAGGTTGGCTCTGTCCCGACCTTTCTATCTGAGTATTCCTAGATTGAGGCATTATATTTCTTTTTTCTGCCTCGGTTTTTTAGGATTATGTTTGGGCTGGTTTTTTCCTACCCTCCTTCTAGCGCCAATTGTTGATAGTCGTGTTGCGTGGAAAATATGATGTGGCTTTGTGTGTGACGACTTAACAAACAAAATACTGATGTGTCAAACACTGTGTGTGTATGTGATGAGCACAACTGTATGTAGGATGACAACACGGATTTGTTGACCCAGTTCGTCAAGAATGACTACGTCTGGGGGCGTACCAAGCCAGGAATATATTATTTATGGTTTGGGGAGTGCGCCAAGCACAATATGTTAGTGACGAGCACAATGGTTATGTGAGAGGGAGAATTGATACAAGAGTTATCTATGGAAGATTTCTCAACCTTTTTCTTGTTCTTTGAGGGTCTATTTATAGTGCTTGGATGAGCTAGTGGTGTCATGGCTAGCACGAGCTGGCGATTTCTTGACATGCACGAATCTATGTGGTGTTTCCACATTTCCTGTTCGTGCTTCTTTGGTTGACATTTGTCTTTACTTGCTCGAGAAGTATTCGACTTGTCATCCAGGTGGTGATCGTGGGTGACCCGATTCTTGTGCTCGCCTAGTGGTGGTCCGTATTTACAAACCCCTACCCTTGTGGTCGATCGGTGGGCGCGGCCGCAAGCCAAGTGCCATGGCCTTGATTCTATGCTCGCCCTAGGGGGCGAGTACACTCTTCTGCTCTCCACTCTTCCAGATCTCTGTTAACCAGCTACGCGTGCTCGCTCCCCGATAGGTCACTTTGCTTGCCTGGAAAACGCCGCCGTAGGCCAAGTGCCTTGGTCCTTGTTGTCTACTCGCCTTCAGAGGCGAGCATATCTTCCCTTTCCTGTTCATCTAGGCTTCGTCTTTCCTTCTCTATTCGTCTGGTTTTTTGCTCGACCATTACCCGTGTTCGCCTGTCTTGGTGAATGGTCACTGGGTTGCCGGGAGAGCATACTTTTTGGTAATGTGGATGGCTTCGGGCGCCAAAGACTCCTCCTGGTCGCCCTAAGGTGGTCGTGTTTTCGTCCGGACCGGGTATTATTCGCGTGGCTCGGCCCACCTGCGGCTCGTCTCGACCGGTGTGGGCTGCGGCTCATCCACTTGTGCTCGTGCAAACTGGTGTGGCCTGTGCTCGTCCACTTGTGCTCGTCCGAACTGGTGTGACCCGTGCTCGCTCACTTGTGCTCATCCGGACTGGTGTGCCCCATGCTCGTCCGAACTGGTGTGCCCCGTACTCATCCACTTGTGCTCGTTTGGACTGGTGTGGCCCGTGCTCATCCACCTATGCTCGTCTGAACTGGTGTGCCCTGCGGCTTGTTCAACCGGGCGTGGCCCGTGGCTCGCCCACTTGTGAGGCTCGTCGACCGGTGTGCCCTGCTTTCGTCCGAATTGGTGTGGCCCGTGCTCATCCACTTGTGCTCGTCTGGACTGGTGTGTCCTGTGCTCGTCCGGACTGGTGTGCCCCATGATCGTCTGAACTTGTGTGGCCCGTGCTCGTCCACTTGTGCTCATCTGGACTGGTGTGGCCTGTGCTTGTCCACCTGTGCTCGTCTAGACTGGTGTGGCCCGTGCTTGTCCACCTATGCTCGTCCGGACTGGTGTGCCCCGTGCTCATCCGAATTGGTGTGGCCCGTGCTCGTCCACTTATGCTCGTCTAGACTGGTGTGGCCCGTGCTCATCCACTTGTTCATTTGGTGGACATGTGGCAGGTGGTCTTTGACCGATAGCTGATCAGTTACAACATCTGCTTATCTTATATTGTAGACTATGTGGTGGGTTTGTAGTCACACAGAAGATCACATTGTCAAGTTTCTTATAAGATATAAACAGTATTCACAACTGAGATAGTTCTGGACATAACTATTGGTTTAAGTTGTAGTATAAATTTGTTGGTGGCTTGTCTTGGTCATTAGTTTATACTAGTGCGCTATGTCGCATTGAATGGGTCACAGATAAGACATGTTCTTCTATTTTGACTGTTATGAAGAACTAGAGGTCTTGGTGACTTTTGTAATTCTAAACCCTAAGTGTGGTATTTAGATATGTGGGGTGCTTGTTCACTGCTTTGATTTACTATAGGTGAGAATCTTGGTAGATCTCTCACACTTCGTATTTTGGGTAGTGACATCGCTCGTATGATATCTATTTATTGTCATTGGGGCACCGTGTCCTGGACATCCAGGATGAAGACGTCCCCTTGAGGAAACTCATAAAGGATTGTCGTATTAAACCCTGCAGGTGGATTTAATCCGTACGACAACAAGGTTGAGTGGTACTACTCAAGGAATAATAGATATTAATTAATTAAAGCAGTCAGAAGCTTTAATAATTAATGTACGTGCGATATCTTCAACACGGGGAATTATAAAGTATAATAGAAGCCCTGATTCGATTTGGGATAGGACGGGAGTGCAACATTAATTCTCTAGTGGGATGAATTAATGCTCTCGGGCCAAATTAATGTTCTGGGCTGAACATAAGAATATTTGAGTCCGGAAGAAGCCCAAACCCTATCGCTTCTTGTTTTGTTGTGGCATGCTTGTGTTTCTTTTCATGATATGCTATGCCGGTAAATAACCTTCATATTATAAATGAATGAGTGACATAGATGTGAATTTTAATTAATTCATTGCCTCCACAATTGGTCTTTAAGTAAGGTGTTTGTTGCTCGTGGGACCTTGGAGTCTCCCCCTAACGGATGCAACATTTACGAGCTTACTAGCTAAGACTTCTAGTCAAAATGTTTTAATCTTTAGATGAAGTGTGTGGTCCTTCTCAACGGATGTGTCACACATGAGTTCATCGGTAAAGAATAATTCAAGATAACTATAGGGAATTGTTTGCTAGCGACATGTTCTCTTGATGAGCTCGTCGATTGTGAATAGTGGTTCCTACAGTTAAATTGTGGTCATCACTCAGATGTGAATTTTAATATAACTCCCCAACGGGGTCCCTGTTCTAATTCACATGGCCAGTTAAGGTCCGACTGTTGATTTCGTTCGTCATAAAGATAGGTTGACGTGATATCGAAATCAAAGACTGGGTGTCTGGTTGACAAACACATATGTAAATGACCACCCTAACGTGGCTTGCGTGTGTGTTTGTTGGGCTGTTGGAGGTTGTATTAAATGTTGGTTTTGAAGGTTTCCAATATTTTATGCTTCAATTCATGTGATTTAATGCCTGCTTGCATTTTATTTATTTCAGATAATTATGATGATGTCACTCAACCCGCTTTTGATTATTTTAAATCAAAATAAGCTTACTGGTCTGAATTAATTGGATTGGAAAAGAAATCTGGACATTGTCCTAGTTGCAAGTGAGTACAAATTTGTGCTCAATACACCTGCTCCTGCCCCATTGGAACCCGATTCCACTGAAGAGCAAAATGAGGCTCATAAGAAGTGGCACAAGGCTAATGAGATGGCTCATTGTTACATTTTGGCCTCGATGTCAAATATTTTACAACAACATCAAAACATGCCTAATGTCGCGGATATGATGTTGAGCCTAAAAGAGCTTTTTGGTGAGAAAGATAGGGCTGCCCGTTTTGAGGCTATGAGGAGCATTATGTCAACCTCTATGCCAGAGGGAGTGTCCGTGAGGAACCACTATCTCAAGATGATGGAATATCTGAATGAGATAGAGGTCCTCGGAGGAGAAATCGATGGTAATACCAAGATCGATATGATCCTGAACTCGCTCCCAAAGTCCTTTGAAAACTTCCGTTTAAATGTGATCATGAGTAAGAAGGACTATACCATAGCCGAGCTTCTTGTGGAATTTGTCACGGCGGAGGGTCTCATGGGTAAGGGTAAGGGACCACAGGCTCATGTTTCTGTTCAAGCTGGACCTTCTTCGTCTAAGGGCGGGAAGAAGAAAAAGCCTTTATAGAAAAAGGGTAGTGGAAGCAGTGGGAGCAAGAAAGTGGCACCTTCTGGTGGCGTGAAAAAGCCGAAAGGTAAATGCTTCAAATGCAACAAGACAGGACACTGGAAGTCTGATTGTACTCTCCTGAAAAAGGACAACTCTGGTACGTGTCTTGCTCCGGTTGTTGAAACATGTTTCGCGGCTTATTCTGCCTTTTCTTGGGTAGTAGATACAGGATCCACTAATCATGTTTGTTATACCTTGCAGGGGTTTCTACAGACAAGGCAACTGAGTGAGGGCGAGATTACTATCAGTTTGGGCAATGCTGCGACAGTAGCAGTGGTCGCAGTGGGAGATGTGCACTTGTGTTTTTCTAATTCTGTTTTAGTATTAAAGAACGTTTTATACGTGCCGAGTTTTCTGAAGAATTTAATTTCAGTTTCGAAGTTATTTATGGATGGATGCTCAGTTGTTTTTAATGACAAAGTTGTTATTATGAGAAATGACTATTTAATCTGTTCTGGCGTGTTAGAAAATAATCTTTATACTATTACTTGTGCAAACCATACTGTGACTGAAGCTCATTCATCGTCATCATCAAATAACAGAAAAGAACCTTCTAAGTTTAATCAAACATACCTTTGGCACCTAAGGTTGGGTCATGCCAATCTGAGAAGGATTCAAAGACTAGTAAGTAGTGGGTTTTTGGAGTCTCTCCAAGTGGAACCATTCTCAGTCTGCGAATCCTGTTTGGAGGGCAAGATGACCTCGAGGCCTTTTAAGGCCTAGGGGAATAGGGCCAATGGTGTGTTGGAATTGATTCACTCTGATTTGTGTGGACCTGTGTCTATTAAAGCTAGAGGTGGTTTTGAGTATTTCGTCACTTTCATTGACGATTACTCAAGATATGGATATATCTACCTGATGCGCCACAAGTCTGAATGCTTTGGCAAGTTCAAAGAATTCAGGGCAGAAGTGGAGAATCGTCATGGCAAGAGTATCAAGTCACTACGATCTGATCGTGGTGGCGAATACCTTAGCAATGAATTTAGGCAACACTTACTAGAGAACGGGATTACATCCCAGCTCACCGCACCTGGTACTCCCCAACAGAATGGCATGGCTGAGAGAAGGAATAGGACTCTATTGGAGATGGTGAGATCGATGATGAGCTATGCTTCATTACCCACCTCCTTTGGGGGATATGCCTTGGAAATGGCAGCGTACCTTCTAAATTACGTACCTTCTAAAGTAGTTCCAAAACCTCCAATCGAATTGTGGTCTGGGCGAAAGCCTAGTCTAAACCACATTCGGATTTGGGGTTGTCCAGCACATGTGCTGAATAAGGAAGCTGATAAGTTGGCACCTTGAACTGAAGTACGGCTGTTTGTAGGATACCCTAAAGGAACGAAAGGTGGTTATTTTTATAGTCCTAATGATCAGAGGGTGATGGTGAGTACCAATGCCCGGTTTTTAGAGGAAGACTATACGAATGAGCATAAGTCCAACAGTGAAATCATTCTAAATGAGTTGAGGGGAGACAATGGCACACCAAGTGTGCAAGAGGAAATACCACAAGAGACTGCACAACGTGGTTACTCTGATGAACCCTTGAATACATTGCCTCGTCGTAGTGGGAGGGTTGTTCGTCAACCTGATCGTTTCATATTTTTGGGAGAGTCTGAGGACTTGATTCCAGATGATGAACATGATGATAACGATCCCTGGACTTACAAAGAAGCAATTCAAGACAAAGATGTAGAGTCTTGGCACAAATCTATGGATTCAGAGATTGAATCTATGGATGTTATGGAAGTGTATGACCTAAGTGAACTTCCCCACGACAAGAAAGTCGTTGGGTGCAAGTGGGTCTACAGACGTAAGAGAGGATCTGATGGGCAGATTGATGCTTTTAAAGCACGGTTGGTGGCAAAGGGTTTTACCCAGAAAAAAGGAATCGGCTATGACGAGACCTTTTCACCAGTAGCCATGCTAAAGTCGATCCAGATTCTCTTATCCATAGCTAATCACATGAACTACTAGATTTGGCAAATGGATGTCAAGACAGCTTTCCTTAATGGAGAGTTGGATAAGGACATCTATATGCAGCAACCCGAGGGTTATGTGAAGAAAGGCCAAGAGCATCTAGACCGAAGTTTAAAAAGTCTTTTATGGGTCAAGCAAGCTTCCAGGTCTTGGAATATTCGTTTTGATGAGGTGATCAAATCCTTTGGATTCGAACAATGTCAAAATGAAAGTTGTGTGTACAAGAAGAGTAACAGAGACGTAGTGGTATTCTTGGTACTGTACGTAGATGATATTCTTCTTATTGGCAACAATGTGAAAGTATTATCAGACGTAAAGGTGTGGCTTTCAGAGCAGTTTCAAATGAAGGATATGGGAGAAGTATCGTACATTCTTGGTATTAAGGTCATTCATGATCGGAAAAAGAGAATGTTGTGTTTATCTCAAGCGTCTTACATTGATACTGTGGTTGCTCGTTTCAGCATGCAAAACTCCAAGAAGGGCTTACTACCTTTTCGATACATGGAGTTCCCCTATCTAAGGATATGTGTCCCGAGACACGTATGGAGATAGAGGAAATGGCTAAGGTTCCTTATGCATCAGCTGTAGGAAGCCTTATGTATGCAATACTGTGTACGAGGCCTGATATTTGCTATGCAGTTGGCATGGTAGCGAGATATCTGTCTAACCCTGGTCAAGGGCATTGGATAGTTGTCAAGCACATTCTCAAGTATTTGAAAAGGACTCGAGATTATCTTGTTTGTATACGGTCGAGACAAAGATGATTCCTTTGGGTTATACCGATTGATTTCCAAGCCGACGAGATGAACGGAAGTCTACCTCGGGTTATGTGTTTATCTTTGGGGCGGAGCCATATCTTGTAGAAGTGTAAAAGCGAAATGCATTGCGGACTCCACTATGGAGGCCGAAATGCGTAAATTTTTACGAGAAGGCATTAAGGAGGTCTCGCCACGTAGTTTCTTACTGGACTTAGGGGTTTCTAAGAGTATGCCGAGGTGTATCACCATTTATTGTGATAACGCGGGTGCAGTGGCAAACTCGAAAGAACCTAGAGCCCACAAAGATAGTAAACACATAGAGCGGAAGTACCACATTATACAAGACATCGTAAATCGAGGAGACGTGGCTGTGGCTAAGATTGCATCGTTGGACAACCTGGCTGATCCTTTCACAAAGACTCTGGCAATAAAAGTCTTTGAGAAACATGTAGAGGGTCTTGGTTTACGATGTATTACAGCTAGACTTTAGTATAAGTGGGAGAATTGTTATGGCTTCATGTGTATACTAAAAGTTTAGCTTTAGTATAAGTGGGAGATTGTTGGTGTATACTGTAAAGCAAACTTTTAGTGAGCTTTGTGGATGTATATTCAATTTCCTCATTATCTGAAATAAATGGTTTTTCACATTATTGCATTCTTATAAATTGCTTGTGTCTGCTTATCTTATATTTTAGACTATGTGGTGGGTTTGTAGTCACACAGAAGATCACATTGTCAAGTTCCTTATAAGATATAAATAGTATTCACAACTGAGATAGTTCTGGACATAACTATTGGTTTAAGTTGTAGTATAAGCTTGTTGGTGGCTTGTCTTGGCCATTAGTTTATACTAGTGCGCTATGTCGTATTGAATGGGTCACAAATAAGACATGTTCTTCTATTCTGACTGTTATGAAGAACTAGAGGTCTTGGTGACTTTTGTAATTCTAAACCCTAAGTGTGGTATTTAGATATGTGCGGTGCTTGTTCACTGCTTTGATTTACTATAGGTGAGAATCTTGGTAGATCTCTCACACTTCGTATTTTGGGTAGTGACATCGCTCGCATGATATCTATTTATTGTCATTGTGGCACCGTGTCCTGGACATCCAGGATGATGACATCCCCTTGAGGAAACTCATAAAGGATTGTCGTATTAAACCCTACAGGTGGATTTCATCCGTACGACAACAAGGTTGAGTGGTACTACTCAAGGAATAATAGATATTAATTAATTAAAGCAGTCAGACGCTTTAATAATTAATGGACGTGCGATATCTTCAACACGGGGAATTATAAAGTCTAATAGAAGCCCTGATTCGGTTCGGGATAGGACCGGAGTCAACATTAATTCTCTAGTGGGATGAATTAATGTTCTCGGACCAAATTAATGTTCTGGACTGAACATAAGAATATTTGGGTCCGAAAGAAGCCAAACCCTATACCTTCTAGTGGATCCCTAGTCTGGCCCACAAAACCTGAGGAGTATAAATAAAGGAGCCTAGTTTCGTCCAAAACCCTAAGCACATGAAACCAAAATTTTAGTAGTCAGGCAAATTAGGGTTTGAGGAGACGAAACAACAGGCGCCTTCTCCACGTTCGATAGATTGTTTGTCCCACTTGGCATTCTGGATGAGGTCGAGAGATGATTAGAAGATCTCAGAGTGGAATCAACACCTCGATCTTCAAGGGTAACGAATCTAAACCTTGCTCTAGTCGCATGTTTAGGTTTTAATTTTAATACGTATACGTTTGGTATCCAATAACGATCCTGGGCAATGGACCGCCCTCACTAGCATGTTCCATCAACACGTGCGTGAAACACCCCACTGCTCCATCAAGGCCTCAATTTAAGACCATGTCTGCACGCGTCAAACGCCACCGCAAGACATCACCACCGCATGGAGCGGTGAGTATATACACCAGAAGGTAAGAAAAACGTCACATCCTTCGGTTTGGGTGAAACAACAACGCATTGCCAAGGTTCGAAGACGAAGCAAGGGATGCGCCACCTCGAATTGAAGTGAAACAGTGGAGTGTCACCACGAATCGCATCGAGACTAGTGTGCATCGCCGCGCAATGAAGACGAACAAAGGAGCGCTGCCGTGAATCGTGCAAGAAGTCATCGCTCGCTATGTTGCGGATCCACGCAACCGTCGTGAGGAGCGGCGTGAAGCCGCCGCCTCTAGCGACATCGCGGGTCACCGTCGCCAAGCAGAGCAGCGCCATGCAAACAAAATAGGGGCGGCCGATCGAGTTTTCAGAAAACCCTAATTTGAAAACGGCGAAGAGAGCAAGACGAAGAACCCGAAAAGGGGGGCAACAAATATTCACACATATAATACCCCAAACAAAACAATAATGGTTCGGTTGGTCAAAAACGGCCTCAACCATTAGTAAAAAAAATCCTTAAAATTCTTTCCTTTTCAATTACACAATTAAATCATGAGCCTGAGCTCTGATAACAACGAATCTTTTAACAATTACATAATTGAAATAACAAAATACGTAAATGGAATTCTTACAGTGCTTCGTAAGCAATTTCTCAACTATGGTATCCATGTAATCCCCGTTAACAAACATGCACAGATTTGTCAGCGTTGAATCCCAGATGAATTTGCAAGGAAAATTCTATACTAGAGATTTTATGGAGAAAATATTTCTTGTGTGTTTAATGAATTTCAAAGTACTCATATATATAGGGGAGACTTAGCTTAAACTCTAATCTATTTCTTTTGGGAAATAAAAAGCCCAAATCAAATAAATCAAATCCCATAGATTTAATTTCCATATATATATTTTTCTACAGTAATATTCCATATATTATTTTGGGATTTCTATTTAATTAAATTCAATTAATTAAACAATAATAATAATTAATTCTAAATATAATTATTATTATATCTCCATGAATTAAATATTAAATCCAATTTAACATTTAATCAACCAACTATAATCTGTATATGGAAGTTACTTGTTGTGTGACCCATAGGCCCTCATATATCGAGTGATTAGTCAAACTAACGGTCTTAATTGAACCCTAGTAAATAAACCAAACATTCTCAATGTATAAGGTACATTGCGAGGAACCTGCAACAACCTGTAACATATGTGGGCTATTGTGATAATATCATGTTGTGCTCGGTCAGGAATATTTTACCACGTGTTCGAAGTTAAACACGTGGACCAGTAGACCGAAGGTAACTGTTTGCCCATCAGAAACGTACTCACCAGCTGGATACATATCCCACTCATCCATCTGTGCTCGCCAGGTGTTGTAACATGAATAATCTCACCATACGCATGAGTTACGAAGCTGACGAGTCGCTCACCAGCGACCATATAAAGTGACTTGAGGTTGAGACTCTATGAACCAGAAGCCAGAAGTCGCAGGTCACAGGTCGTAGGTAGCTCACAGGCTGCCAGAGGTCGCAGGTCCTGTCAACACTTGGAAAATGGCCGCATGGTCGACTTGTCCATCAAGACTAAGTGCTTCTTACCCAAATCACAAAGACAGCAGGTCGCAAGAAGACATACTGGAACTACACAAGTCGCAAGGCGACTTACATTCTAAAGCCTCAGGCCGGGAGCGACTTGCATCCATCCGAGTTGTATCATCTTAAAGAGGGAATGTATTCAGATTAATTGAGGAGCAGATTTTGAGGAGCTAATCGGAGCAAGTGTATCAGATACCGAAGATCTCGGCCGAAGATCGCGGGATACTCATCCGGTCCATCTCCAACCCTAAGGGTCGGTCGTCCAGGCCCATGAAGACCCTAAAACCTAATTTATAGTCTATAAATACTTCATATCAAGTTCATTGTAAGGTGGTGGAAAGATCTTAGCATTCTAGGCAGAAATTATAGTGAAATATACCTGGTTTGGTCGCCCCCAGACGTAGTCATTCACAGACGAACTGGGTAATCAAACTTCGTGTTTTTACTTGTGTTGATCATCCAAACATTGATTGTTTATTGTTTGTTGGTCGAAGAACATAAACCGGGCACAAAATTGGCGCCGTCTATGGGAACATTCTACTGATTTTCCAAAAACTCTTTAGAAAACCCACCATCCAGTCATTCACAATGGCGAATAACCAAAATGAGGCTGCTAGACGAGAAGCTAATGCACATGATGGGGCAGAAGCCTCCTTGAGCTCCCATCACACTAACTAAAGGGCTGCTACAGCCACTCCAGACTGGGGCAATCTCATTCGGACCCCCGAAGATGAAAAAGTCATCCTGGTTGTCCTCCGTAAGAGGCAGCTTACCTTCGACGGCCCAGAAGAATCACTTCCAAACAAGAGGATCAACCAGGGGGCAGGCCCTTCTAAAGTTAAGGGGCACCTGACCCCAAAAGGGCAGTCCGTAGGCCAACTGGCCTTCCCGGAGGTGAGAAACATCAATACCAGGGATTACCGTCTCCATCGCACTAAAAGACCAGCGGGTTCGAACAATGTGTTCGACCGCCTCAGAATCCTCGGAGCACTGAAAGCTCCACAGAACACGGAGGATTAGGCTAATTCTCAGCCCAAAAATGATGAACAGCTTGATCGTAACCTCACATTCGCACTGGCTGCACACCACCACTAAATGCCGAAGGGTTCCGCCGCCTATCACAGCAACAGGCAGGGCACCTTTCCGACCTCACATCTTCACGATGCACAAGTCGCCGCACTTACCCGCACTGTTTAGGAATTGCTTGAACAGGTTGAAGATCAGAACGGGAAGATGGGGACAGACGCCAACCTCGTCATCACGAGATCACCATTTGGTACGCTAATCACTTTAGCACCTACTCAGAGGAAATTCGACGTAGAGGCAATAGATTGCTACAATGGGAGCTCTGACCTAAAGATTCATGTATCGAGGTATATCTCCTAAATGGCATCCATGGGTGCAACCGACGTGACTAGATGTAGACACTTTCCTTTAACTTTGAGTGACCTTGCTCATATGTGGCTCACTTCACTACCTCCATGCTCGGTGGACACATTCGATCAGCTCGCCAGGCTATTCTTGAGTCATTTCTCAACAATGGCTCCCCGACCAACGACCAAGCAGTTCCTGATGAATGCTCAACAGGGTGACAATGAGTCTGATCGATCCTATATTGAAAGGATCGAGAAGCTCATCCTTGAAGGAGATCCCTTAGGGGATGAGGCGAAACTGCTCGGGGCCGTTGGCGGCCTCAGAAAGGGAACAAAGATGTGGCGACGCATGACAGCTGACTATCCAACCAGTTACACCGACTTTCGGAAGTGGGCTGGTGACCTGATACTTACTACAGAACTTCTGGAGTCCCGGCTCTCTGACGCAGAGGAAGTCGGGGCACCAAAGAGGATTTTCAAGGGAACTGGGAGCTACCAAAAAGCTCCCAACAACTACAAGTTGTTCGAAGAACCAATTTATGTGAAATTGATTGATGTCCTAGGCATGACGCCCATTCATGTCTACACGCAGATCAAGGGTCGGGAGTTACTTCTCCCACCTTGCCCAATGAAGAATAAGAACAAGCAGAACTCATACAAGTTCTGCCACTACCACGACCAGGCATGCCACTACACAAGTGAATGCAAGGACCTGTAGAAACAGCTTTGGAGGTTGTATGAGGACGGTTTATTGAATGAGTTTGTCAAGCGACCTCAAAAGGACAACGAGCCATATCCTTGAGATCGCTAATCACCCAACCGTCCCAAACAAGGAGAGCTGGTAGAGAGGTCTCTCCACAATTAAAGCTTACGAGCTCGAAGATTCATATGGCACAAAGACTCAGTACCCATGAAATGTGGCTCACCCGAGGAACTATTTTTTTTAGTAGATCGGAGGTCACCTTTTTGTACTAGTCTAGCCAAGTCAAATAAAGTAATCTTTCTTTTCAAAATTTCTATGTGTTTAAACTGAAGGAGGTAGCGCGAAAAAACGCCTTCCTAAAGTACGACTTTCGACATACTGGAGGCGAGATCGCCACCCTAGCGGTGCGGTCCTCCCCCGACTTTGTAAGATGACTAAGCAAAATTCATAATTAAGCCGTATCCAAATAAGACGGCAAGAACACAAGCAATTCTAAAAGTCGCATAAGGAAATCAAGTCGGCACAATAAAGGGAGGAAAAAGAAATGATTTTCATTACTAACGGAAAGTCCGATGGCTACTCACATCAAGTCGTAAACTGCTCGGCCAAAAATGGTCGTCAACGAGCGCAAACAAGACTCGCACAAAGAGTTTCAACTCAAAGTGCGAGCACAGAAAAGACTTGTACAGAGAGGCTCGCTACCTCGGAGTACAAGCACAGAAAAGACTTATACAAAGAGGCTCGCTACCTCGGAGTACAAGCACAGGAAAGACTTATACAAAGAGGCTCGCCACCTCGGAGTACAAGCACGAGAAATTCTAACACAAAGAGTTTCAACTTAAAGTGCGAGCACAGACAAGTCTCGAACAAAGAGTTTCAACTTAAAGTGCGAGCACAGACAAGTCTCGCAAAAAGAGATTCAACTCAAAGAGCGAGCACAGAAAAGACTCGCACAAAGAGTTTCAACTCAAAGTGCGAGCACAGGCAAGTCTCGCACAAAGAGTTTCAACTCAAAGTGCGAACACACACAAGTCTCGCACAGAAAGTTACTACTCAAAGTGCAAGCATCGACTAGAACTCTCGACGAGCTTAATCTCGGCAGTTGCAATCTCAGATGAATAACCCCCCGTTGGGGGCGTGAAGGAGAATCGAACCTGCAAAGATAGGTCAAACTTAATACCAAGAATGCAACCTCAAGTACGTAAAGCAGATAAATCATAATTCAAAGCAGAGATCAAGACCGACTTCCGAACGAAGTCGAAGTCCGCTCTTGGGGGTAATTGTTGTAAAATGAATAATCTTACCATACGGACGAGTTACGAAGCTGACGAGTCACTCACCAACGACCAGATAAAGTGACTTGAGGTTGAGACTCTATGAACCAGAAGCCAGAAGTCGCAGGTCACAGGTCACAGGCCGTCAGAGGTCGCAGGTCCTTTCAACACTTGGAAAATGGCCGCATGGTTGACTTGTCCATCAAGACTAAGTGCTTCTTACCCAAATCACAAAGACAGCAGGTCGCGAGACGACTTACTGGAACTCCACAAGTCGCAAGGTGACTTACATTCTAAAGCCTCAAGCCGAGAGCGACTTGCATCCATCCGAGTTGTATCATCTTAAAGAGGGAATGTATTCAGATTAATTAGGGAGCATATTTTGAGGAGCTAATCGGAGCAAGTGTATCAGATACCGAATATCTCGGCTGAAGATCACGGGATACTCATCTGGTCCATCTCCAACCCTAAGGGCGGTCGTCCAGGCACATGAAGACCCTAAAACCTAATTTCTAGTCTATGAATACTTCATGTTAAGTGCATTGTAAGGTGGTGGAAAGATCTTAGCATTCTAGACAGAAATTATAGTGAAATATACCTGGCTTGGTCGCCCCCAGACGTAGTCTTATTCATAGATGAACTGGGTAATCAAACTTCGCGTTTTTACTTATGTTGATCGTCCAAACATTAATTGTATATTGTTTGTTGACCGGAGAACATAAACCAGGCACAACACTAGGTACTCGCCTGCTCAGGCGATCAGAGAGAGCTAGCGGCCACCATAGTGCTGAAATTATGCTCACCCGGCCACCTAGTGAACATTCATCAAGGTGGGCAAACACGAATAATGGCCAAGCAGAAAACAAGATGGATAGAGCAGACAAAGTCCAGAGGAATAGGGAAGGGAAGACATGCTCGCCTCCGAAGGCGAGCAGAAAGAAAAGAACAAAGAACTTGGCCTACGGCCGCGCCTCCCAAGCGAGAAGAATGGCCTGTTAGGAGCGAGCATACCACAGCAAACACCAAGACCAGGTCACCTGCTTACCCGTTACCACCTGGATGACAAGTCGGAGACTTCTCGAGCAAGTAAAAACAGATGTCGACCAAAGAAGCATGAACAAGAAACGTGGCAACACAACATAGATTCGTGCATATCAAGAAATCGCCAGCTCGTGCTAGCCAGGACACCACCTGCTTACCCAGGCTCTATAAATAGACCCACAAAGAACAAAAGAAAGGTTGAGAAATTTTCTGAAGATAACTCTTATATCAACTCTCCCTCCCACATAACCTTTGTGCTCGTCACTAACACATTGTGCTCGACGCACTCCCCATACCATAAATAATATAATCCTGGCTTGGTACGCCCCCAGACGTAGTCAACTTTGACGAACTAGGTCATCAAATCCTTGTTGTCATCCTACATATATATGTGCTCGTCACACACACACTGTGTTTGACACATCATTATTTTGTTTGTTAAGTCGTAACGCACATCGCCACATCATATTTTCCACGCAACCCGTCTTACAACATATCCTTTCATTCACGAATACCCGATTAAGTCTTGAACATGATGAAATGTCTATTCAAATAACTTAATCATATTTTCACACTTGGACACAAATTCCAAACGTGACGTGCATTGGCCAATGACTAAAGATCCAATTAGTATGAGAAGACGAGTATTCTCTTTAAATCCATATTAAGGAATGAATTCTTTTCTTGACTCAACTACCACGCACATGCACTTCGTGATGAACCCAATCCATGTCATATCTACCCATGAAGGGTGCAAGTGTCGGTCATGGTCAAAGTTCATCATTCTGCACATGTCATGCGTGTTGACTTCAAGTCAGAGGAGTATCACATTGCTCCCAATAACCGAGACACCCGTAGACACTTAAGTGGAATAACATCTAACAGTTTCTCATATGGGTATATCAATATCCTCTAAGGTATATGTGCATCCATTATGAGATACCCGTACCTCGTAGTAAGTGAGAACTACTACACTCTCTAAGAGTATGATGCAGATTGCACACTAATCTCAATTTCATCATCAATATCCCATTCTTGATGATCCTTTATCGGGGCTATTCGAGAATCATGCTTAAGTCATCTGATGTCTCACATCCTCAATGACAACATTGTTTCATGGGAACACATATAAGAATAAATGCAAACAATCAAACATAATATTCAAACAAGTGTATTGCCATACATTAATATTAAATGAACAATAATATTAAATTAAACTGAATATCATTGAGTATTATGTCCTTACAAATGATTGTCTTTAGGATACTAACACTAACATAAGAGAAATAAGGTGAATGGAATATACACTCTAATAGGGGAAACTATAACTGGCACAGCTGATACTGTGATGAGCAAATCTGATACTATGCTCTGGCATAAAAGATTAGCTCATGTTAGGGAGAAAGGCCTGATTGAATTATCCAAGAAGGGGATGTTCAAGGGAGGGACCATCAGCAAGTTCAAATTCTGTGAGCAGTGTGTTCTTGGTATAGCTCATAAGCAATCATACACTAAAGGTACTCGTTCCACTTCTGAACCTTTTGATTATGTTCATTCAGACATATGGGGTCCATCTAGAGTTGAATCTCATGGTGGAGGAAGGTACTTCATGACTGTTATTGATGACTACACCAGAAAATTGTAAGTATTCATTCTTAAGCATAAGAATGAGGCATTCCCCAAATTCAAAGATTGGCAATTAAAGTATGAGAATAAGAGAAAGAAGAAACTCAAGCATTCGAGGACTGACAATGGGATATCCAATAAATATACTCCTCAGTGCTCTAGGTTCAATCTTGTCCTGCCTCACATGAGCATAAGCTTTACAACCAATCACCTTCAGCCTAGAGTAATCAGATAAGCTACCATACCACATCTCATCTAGAGTTTTGAAACTGATGGCAGAGACAAATAAATAAAAAGTGTTGAATACACTAGGAGGGCTTGAAAAATACCTGATGACCCGGTCCTCGATCCAAATAGGAGGGCATCCCCGGATCTCGTCGAACCAGACATGACAAGCTTTTCCGAACCAGGATTCCTTTTCTTCCTTCCTCAATTCCTCCGATTGACCTCCTTTTTTTGGGACAGATTGCTCAGGAGCAGAGGTCTTGCCACCTCGCTTGGTAAGCTGACCTCAAGTCCTAAGTCAACTCTCCCTTTCATCAAAGGGGACTTCACTAACAAACTCACTTTCGTCCTGGAATTGACAAGTACCAATTCCTTGTTTTCACAACAACCATATCAATCATTCAGCGCAAACACTCAAACTATATTTCTCTCTTGAAATGATGAGTTATGAGGTTTTTTATTTCCAACTCTTCTAAGCTAGATTGTGTGTGTAAACTCTAAAGTGATTGTGTACAGATGTGTGTGATTTTCTTGCTTCACGTTGATTTCTATGACGATCTCTTCTTTTTCTGTAAATACATTCACTTGAACTATTTATAGATGATGTTTAGAACTAGCCGTCAGAGAGCTAGTCGTTGATCACCTATAATTAAGGAAGATAATCAATCATAATTGATTTATTATGTGATTGGAAAGTCTTGATTTGCACGGTTGTTTGGCTTCGGTCTTCAATCACATATTGCGGATTTTTCTCAATTAGCAACGGTCACTTTGTCCTGATTGATCTTCTTCTTTAGTTCGCATTAAATATTCCTTATACCCTTTGTTGGTCTTCTTCTGATTTATTGTCCAGCGGTTAATAAGTTTTCTGACGCTTAGTATCAGGGATTTGTTTCAAGGGTTGATTACCAAATGACTTGCATGTCTTCTGGTCTTCAATATAGAGTCAGTTGGCCTTCGGCCTTAGCTTCCCTATAGTCTTTTGTCTTCTGCTGGTACAACAGATCTTCTTGACAAGTCTTCTAGTAGGTCTTCTAGCATGTCTTCTAGTCTTCTGGTAATAGCTATCTAATGGAATATAAAAGGAAGGAAGATACTAAAGTTACATCAACTAAAAAATGGATAAAATTGTTGCCTTATAGTACATATAATACAATTACACCTTTCTTGAAAATTTACAAGTTATTGCATCACTTTGACTTCAATTTTTTTTCCATATTCTTGTCTTTTTTAACTTTGTTCCCCCTTAACCAAAGAACCTATACTAGACCTATACTAGATCATCAGCTGACTAACATGTCCAGCTGGTCCTATTACAAGCTGAGTTTTAACATCTTCAAAACATAAAATATATCCTAACAATTTCCCCCTTTTTGATGATGTTAAAACCAGTAAAGAACTTAAATAAGCAAGTAGAATAGTAATATGATTGAGATATAAACTATATCTCAAATCGAAAATAACTGACAACAAGAGGTTGTCTTTGCAACGCCAAAACAAGAAACTTTCATTAATGATAAGGCATTACAAAGTACAGAAAGTTCATGTTAGCTAACTTATTACAAACCAAAATCAAAAAGTCAAAACATGAGTAATTTTAGTTCATTACTCCTCTTCCCAATTTTTAAGTCCATCAAAGAGATTGGTTATGTGGGTGCATCATTGAAAGTAGATTTTATCTTCTCCAGAAATGCTTCTCTTTGCTATTTGATCTGCTTCTCTATCAATGAAGGAGAACTCCTCTATGAAGTTTTGAGAGTATTAAACACTTATGTGTAGGTCCCAAACGGGTTTCGTAAGTAAAAAGTCCAGAGGGGGGTGAATATATTTTCTAAATCTTTTTGTGAACAGCATGATGGAGCAAATAAGTGTTGTTAGAGTGCAGAGTGAAATCGGCTCGGTCTAATATCCAACCTACTAACAGCTCGTAAGCTTATCAGTTGGACATCTATCAGTCTGGCTAATGTGTGGTAGCTTCTTCTAACCCGTGTGAAAACCTTTTAGAAATTAACTCAAGTTTTAGCTAGATCAGCTGACAAACGGTCAAGCTGATCAGATCAGTATATTTGATATCTGATCTGATCTTCTCAAGTTATGCATGTTGGTTAAATGTGTAACTGGAAGTGTAAAGCAATTAACAATAAGCAATTTTTATAGTGGTTTGGAGAACTTCTCCTACATCCACTCTTTCCCATCAGTAGGGGGATCCACTAACAAACACATTAGTTTAGTGAGTTAGATCGACTAACCTACAAACTTGCCTACAAACTTTCCTAACAAGTTGTGTTTAGGGGGTTTGTATTTGTTTTCCAACTAAGAAATATATCTTACAATGATTAGCCTTAAGCTAGATGAGAGTAATTTGAGCTAAGTGGAATGGGATGAACACTAATGATCAAACTTGATTTTTGCTTGAATGTTCTTTGCGAAAATGGCCTGATAGCTTGAGTGCTTGATAATTTCCGTGTTGAACTCTGAAGGGGTTCATCCGTATTTATACAGTTGAAATCAAATAGAAGTTGAAGAGCAATTTGAAATTCAATCTATTTTCAGGTAGATTAGATATGAAGTGATGTATTGCTAGGGTGGCCATGCTACAAGCATTCAACTTTGTCCTTTCTAGTCGTTTGACCTTGATACTTCATATCTACTCTTGTCAGTCAAAGTACATATGTGTCTATCACAAATTGGTTGATAAGTACACTTATGCAGCACTTAATCAGACTTTTTTCTTCACATTCCTTTGTTCTGATCTTGTTTGACTTGATATTTATTCTTCATGGTATTCTGACTTGAGTTGATTCTAAATGAATTTTCTGATTTGATAAGGCTAGGTTAATCAGACTACCTTGAGTCATCTGATTCAAGATTGACTTAGCACAATCTTGAGACTCTGCTAATATCTGTTGGGAAATTTATAGTTTTGATGGAAGTTCCAAAATAGTTTTAATAGGACCAGTCAGACCTGTTAGCTGACTGATGATCTAGAAATCAGAATAGAATGACCAGCTGAATTGTATAGACAACTGATGTAATAAGATAGGTCATATATTGAGGGGGAACTCAATATGTATAGGTTAAGTCTTGAAGATCAGAAGATCAGAAGACCAGATCAGAAAATCAGTAGATCAGAATAGTCAGAAGATTAGAAGAGCTGGTGTCTAGATGACATAAATCTTAGAAGACTCGAAGATCAGAAGACTAGAAAATATCAAGACCAGAAGATCTGCTCAAAACTTACATCAGATAACATCATAAGAATCTCAAGTTGAGCTAAGACAACTTAAATTAGAAGATTCAAGGTAGACTGATCAGGCGAATCAGTAAAGCTCCTGTCAGAGGAACATGAAGCATATATCCTTAAAATATACAAGTTTATCAGACAAGCAGAAGTCAATCTAAGTTGGTCTTTCAAGGTGCCGAATAAGTGTACTTGATGACCAATGAGAACGAGACACGTATGTACAGAGCTGACAATGCAGGATATGGTGTATCAGAGTCAAACGGCTAGAAAGGACGACGTAGCACTCATTTGGCCATGTCGTCTCTGTGCATATCAAATCAACCCTGCAAACCTACCTTAAATAGATCGAAATTCGAATTCCTCTCCAACGGCTAGTTCAATTTTGAGCTCTATAAATAAGGGATCAAACCTTCAGAGTAAGGTTATAGAAATATTCAAAGTTGAATCATTCAAGCTATTTCCGCACGAAGTACACTGAAGAACAAGCAAATATTTCTAAGTGTTCATCCCTTAGTTTCTTAGAAATAACTCTTATCCTTTAACTTTAGGCTACTCAAATACTAGGATAGAATTCCAACTGGAAACCAAACAAATCGTACCCAGATCCGAGTGATAGGTTAAGTTTGTGAGCAAGATTTCAAGCTAGGGTTTCTAGTCTTGATTTCTGGGAATTGTTGAGTGAGAGGTCCATAAATATCTATATGTACTATGTTTGCCTAACTCATTAAACTAAGTCAGGTTGTTAGTGAGTGCCCCTGCTGATAAGGAAGAGTGAACGTAGGACAAGTTGTCTGAACCACTATAAATCTTGTGTGATTTATCTACTTTACACTCTGCACTGAACTGATTATAAAATCATCCATGTCTTAAGCTGGATCAGTTTAGCATCAAGCTACTGATCTGATCAGTTTGGCCATCTGTCAATTGATCAGTCAGAAAACCTTAAGACTAATTTATCAAACTAGTTTTTCACACGGGTTAACTTAAGTTTCCACACAATCAGTTAAACTGATAGACACCAAACTGATCTGCTTCAAAGCTATCAGTAGATAATCAGTTAAACTGATAGACACCAAACTGATCTGCTTCCAAGCTATCAGTAGGTTGGATATTAGTTTGTACTGATCACTAGCACTCTAAATCAGCTAACATGCAAACCATGCTGATCTCAAGAAAAAGTTTCAGATGTCTATTCACGCCTCCCATCTAGACTTCTGCCTCACTAAAACTTGTTCGGGACCTACAAGTGGTATCAGAGCAGTGGTTCTACGGACCACTGGCTTTGAATATCATCGGTTCTTGAGGAAGAACCTTTGTGGTCACTTGAACAGATCTTTGAAAAAACTGTTTTAAAACATCTGTTTTACTCATAAAACTCAACATGGATAACACATCTGGAATGTACCATGATCTGCCGAAGTTCTCAATCGATGAGTACACTGACTAGACCATTCTTATGGTTAACCATCTGGGTGTGATCAACTCTAGAATGATGGAGGTTATTGAATGAGAACTCATCATTATCTATCACGCGAATCCTGCTACTGGAGGTGATGAAAATGAACCAACTAGAGACATGGTCCATAAAAGTGTTTCCCTGATGGATGCTGCAAAAAGAAAATTGCATAACATGGACACTGTTGCTAAACACATCATCCTGAAGACGGAGGACAAGACCACCAGAGAGAAGATCAAGTACTGCAAATCAACAAAGTTGATGTGGGAAGTTCTAGCTGAGATATATGAAGGGAATGAACTGATAAAGGATAGCAGACTACAAGCTGAGTTGGTCAAATTTGAAAAACTCAAGATGCTACCGAAGGAGACCATTGACCAACTTGGTGGAAAAATTACTATTGCTATCAACAAGATTAGCGAACTAGAACAAGATATGTCATATGACGATATCAACTACAAAATTATGAGGTCCCTGACCAAGAAATGGGATATGAAAGTGATTGTGATCAAGGACTGTCAAGATATTTCCAAAATGAAGCCGAGCAAACTGTTCCTAAGCCTGAAAGCTACTTCAACTCCTTTGAATTCTATTGCATGTTAGGCAACCAGTAGCACCTCAAAGTTTACTGAACCTGTAGGAAACATCATTAGTCAGGCTAAACAGATTGCTTTGCTGACTAGAAAGCTTGAACGAACAAATACTCAAATGGGAAAGTACAAAAAGTTCTACAAAGACTACAAGCAGAGTAGAGGAAGAGATAGAAGATCTACTGATAGATTACAAGAAAGGAATCGTTCTGATGAGAAAAGAGATAACAGAAGAGACGATCGAAGAGATGATCGTATAGATGACAGAAGAGACAATCGGAGAGATGATCATAAGGATGACAGATCTGATCGAAGGAATTCTGATTATCGACAAACAAGTAAATCTCCTGAGATATCATATAGGAGAAGAGATTCACTAGGCAAAAGAGGTTTTGAGGATTCAGGAGCGTGCTTCAACTGTCAGAAACCAGGTCACTACAGTGTAGACTAACCTGACCTGACTCCTAAAGAAAGAGAGGAGAATCGGAACAGAAGAGAGCAACGGTACAAAGATCGAATAGATATGGTTGATGACACTTCTGGTATCGAGGACTCCTACCTACCCTCAGATGATTCTGGCTATTCATTAGTCGAGGACTTTTCCCTGATGATAAAAACTGATGATGTCGACGATATGGATTTCCTATCCAATGATGACATTTGTTTCATGGCCAAAGAAGCTGACCAAATTGAGGTTCAATCTGGTTCACCTTTGAAAAGTGAATCAAATAAGATTTCGGGCAAAGATACAAATTATGCTAAATCTGTATCAGATAGGGGAAAAGGACCAGCTGACCAGGCAAGGCAAGTTTCTGATCAGAAAGGGAACATAAATGGACCCCAACATCAAGCATCAGTCGAGGAATCAACAGAAGAGCCCTATTCTTCTAAAGAGTCCTCAGCCTAATCAACAGACTAGGTATCAGTCTGGACTATCTCGCAAGGGACAGCCTTAGCTGAAACCTAATCAGGTCAAGCTGCCTAACCAGCATGATAAAGGTAAACTGATCAAACCATCTGTGCAAAGTTACCAGCTTACCATCGAGAGGAATAAAGTTGCCTAACTTAACCATCTGAGCCCCACTGGATTAAAAGAAGACAAGTTACCAAGAAAAATCCCAAATCTTCTGATTTATCCAAGGCTCACACTTATAATCATTCTGATCAGAACGCACATGATGAGATGTTTGATTATGTAGATGCTTATGGGAGACAAATAAGGCCTTCCGATCTTGATGATTATAATAGAAATGCCTTATTTGTTTGGATCCCGAAAGATACAGCTAACACCCAAGGACCCAATTCTACTAGTGTACCTAAAGCCTGATCTGATTACAGGTTCGTGTGGGTTTGGCTAATAAAGGAGGAGCACAAGCAACTATCTAGTACATCGATAGTGGATGCTCAAGGCACATGACTGGTGAAAAGCAACTCCTCAGTTCGTATATCCAACAAGAAGACCAACGTGTAGTCTTTGGTGACAATAACTTTAGTTTTACCAGAAGTTTTGGAACCTTAGTCAATAATGATGTACATGTTGCTGGAGTTTCGTATGCTGATGGTTTAAAACATAATCTGTTATCAGTTTCACAATTCTGCGACAACGAATTCAGCGTTGAGTTCTCGAGTGACCAATGCACTATCAAAAATCGAGTCACTCAACAAATCTTGCTGACTGGAACCAGAAAAGGAACTATTTATACTGTCAATTGGGACAGTTGTCCGAGAAATGCATGCCTTTATTGTTAAGAGTTCCAAAAGCGTCAATTGGCTCTGGCACAAGCATATGAGTCACCTGAACTTTAAAACTCTTAACAAGATAGCAAGGATGTCGTTGGTAGAGGGTCTCCCGAATGAGGTTTTCTCTAAGGATCAGACATGTGTCACATGTCAGTAGGGAAAGCAAGTCAAGGCCTCATTTAAGGGGATCCCAGTACCACCATCCAGCAGAGTATTACAACTGCTCCATATGGATCTTTTTGGACCAGTCACACCACTTAGTTTCAGCGGACGCAAGTACACTCTGGTGATTATGGATGATTTCTCCAAGTTCACCTGGGTTGTATTCCTTTATAAGAAGAATGAAACTACAACAAAGATACATGAACTGCTCAAGAAGCTACAGAATGAGAAAGGTGTCAGTATTGTGAAGATCAGATCTGACAAGCGAACAGAGTTCTTGAATTCTTTCATATCTGATTTTTGAAAGGAGTTTGGGATACATCATGAGACATCAGCCGCCAGAACACCTCAACAGAACGGTGTAGCAGAATGAAGAAATAGAACATTCAAAGAAGCTACTCGCACCATGTTAGCTGAACATGCTACTCCAAGCCATTTCTGGGAAGAGGCAATCAACACAGTATGCCATACCCAGAACAGATGTTCTCTGACTAAGACTCACTTTAAAACACCTTATAAACTGTGGAAGGGTAGAAAACTTCATGTTTCTTACTTCCATGTTTTTGGGTGCAAGTGTTTCATTCACAACAATGGGAAGAGTCAGTTGAAAACCTTTGAAGCCAAGTCAGATGAGGGTATATTCTTAGGATATTCTTCAACCAGCAAGGCATTCAGGGTGTTCAACAGGCGAACCCTAGTAGTGGAGGAATCACCTCATGTGGTCTTTGATGAGTCAACATCTGATCAGGAGAAATCTGCTCCAAAAAAGGCCGTACTAGAAGTACTTAATGCTCAGAAAATGGATCAGTTGTGTATCAAAGGAAAATGAAAGGAATATTTAACTGTATACATTCCTAACTTTGATCAAACCCTAAGGTACGTATAATTGTCGATGAAGAAGATGGTACAACTGAGATAGTAACTGAACCATCTGGTTCAGGGGGAACACCTGATTATCTGGTGGACAGACATCAGCATATAGAGAGTCCCGCTTCAGGTGAGACATGTCCATGCCAAGTGGATCCTACTTTTGTACCTCTCCCAATCTATAGTGACTCAATATCAGATGAGGATGATGAAATCCAAAATGATATAACTCAGGAAAGAAGGATCTGGTTGAAAGACCATCCGATTGACCAGATAATCGGCAATCCTAATGCCCGAGTCCAAACTAGACATCAAATTGGTGAAAGTGCTATGTATTGTTGTTATCTATCTTTGAAGGAACCTACCACACCAGAAGAAGCCCTACAAGACGCCAACTGGATTCTAGCCATGCAACAAGAACTAGAGCAGTTCGAGAGGAATAAAGTTTGGAAACTTGTAGATAGGCTAACTTACCAAGATGTGATTGGTACTAAGTGGGTCTTCAAGAACAAGAAGTATGAGAATGATGTGATTACCAGAAATAAGGCAAGACTTGTTGCGAAGGGGTATTCATCATTAGAAGGGATTGATTATGATGAGACCTTTGCACCAGTCACTCGTCTTGAAGCCATTTGTTTGTTTCTGGCATATACTGCCCACAGAGGGTTTACTATGTACCAGATGGATGTAAAGAGAGCTTTCTTAAGTGGGGTACTAGCGGAGGAAGTTTATGTTGGACAACCTCCTGGTTTTGAAATAGGAAACCAGGTGTACCG
Source organism: Stenogyne calaminthoides (assembly GCA_037126765.1). Taxonomy (NCBI): domain Eukaryota; kingdom Viridiplantae; phylum Streptophyta; class Magnoliopsida; order Lamiales; family Lamiaceae; genus Stenogyne; species Stenogyne calaminthoides. Next base: position 29,078,079 of record JBBCBC010000008.1, on the reverse strand, counting down.
TGTAAGAAAAACTCTTTATGGACTGAAATAGGCTCCCAGAGATTGGTATGATACACTGTCCCAGTTCTAATAGACAATGGGTTCACGAAAGACACAATAAACAGAACATTGTTCAGAATTGAAGGTGGAGATGATATACTGCTAGTTCAGATCTATATGGATGACATAATCTTCGGATCTCCCAATCAGAACTTATGTGATAAGTTCAGCAAACAGATGCAAAGGAAATTTGAGATGTCCATGATGGGTCAAATGAACTATTTTCTAGGTCTTCAAGTCAGACAGGGTACTGAAGGAATCTTCATATGTCAGGCCAAATACACCAGAGATATGTTGGCTAAGTTTGGGATTCAAAGCTACAAAACTGCCAGAATTCCCATGATGACTTCCTTCAAGATGGATCCAAATGAGAATGGTCAGAAAACTAATCAGAAAGAGTATAGGGCTCTCATTGGATCATTGTTATACCATACTGCTAGTAGACCAGATATAACCTTTGCAGCATGTGTATGTGCCAGATTTCAGGCAAATCCAATGAAAAGCCACCTGAAAGCAGCTAAGCAGATTCTTAAGTATCTGAAGGGAACTGTAAACCTTGGTTTATAGTATCCAGCAGATGATAATCTAGAGCTTAGTGGGTACTCTGATTCTGATTATGGAGGTTGTAGGATAGACAAAAAATCAACCTCAGGAACATGTCAGTTCTTAGGCAATAAACTGATCTCTTGGTTTTCAAAGAAACAGACATTTGTTGCCACATCTACTACTGAAGCATAATATATGGCCGCAGGAAGTTGTTGCTCCCAACTGCTCTGGCTTAGTCAGCAGCTGAGGGATTATAACATTGTAGCTAAGAATGCACCTATCTTCTGTGACAGTAATAGTGTTATTGCAATCACACAGAACCCAGTTCTACATACAAGATGCAAGCATGTGGACATCAGACATCACTTTATCATAGATCATGTTGAAATGAAGAACATCATAATGGAAAAGATCCATACTAATAAGCAAATAGTTGACATCTTAACCAAACCACTAGCCGAAATCAGGTTTACGGAGTTATCAGTCGAGCTAGGGCTACTAGACTTAGGAGAAAATGCACCTGAATTCTTTAGTGGACTAGTTACAAAGACCAGTTGGTTAAGAAACTGATCAGAAAAGGAATATCAGTTGAAGGGGGAACTTCAACTGATAAGAAAGGATCAGTAGAGTACTGATCAGAATAGTGGACATTGTTGGGAAAATTTTGAGGATTAGACAACAAATACTAAGTTCAACAGAAATCAGTTGAGACGGATCAAACCAAGTTCTAACTGACTGGTTACGATATCAACCAGTTAGATATGTTTTCTGATTCCTTTCTCTGTGATTATCCTTTCTGTTTTCATCATTACTGTGCGCAGTACTTTATGACGTCACCTGCAAGCATTAAATGCGGACGTGGGGAACTTGTATTAAATGCATTTATTACGCATTTTAAATCCAAAAGTCTGCGATGTAAAATCCTCAACCGCACGATTAATCTCCTTTTAAATCGCTTAATCTCAACCATTCGTTTTGAAACACGGATACTTAAGTATTTACTGGATTTCGTGCAAAATGTTTTCCCTCCCATCTATATAAACCCTATATTTCCACTTAAAAATATTTTTCAACTATTCATCTTCTATACACACATTGCCAGAAGCAAACCCTAAACACTTGCGAAAATTTATTCTGCGATTTCAAATCTTCAAAGCTTTCAAACTTCAAATCGTACTTCTGGTAATTATTTTTAGATGTTATAGTTGAACATTTATTTCTTTGCATTCCATGGCTATTTGTTTATAACTGTTCATATTCACTTCACTTATGGATTTCAATTCTCTGGAAATAGAATTAATAATTGGATAATTGTTTTGTGTTATGGTATAAATGTTTAATCATGGGTTTTTTTTTCTTTGTTCATGATATATACTGAGTTATTTGTGGTTTTACACTTATATACATGAATTAATTGTTTCCTTATACAGAAATGGCGTCAAAACTCGTAGTGAAACGAGGAATGGGTAAAATGGTGTGCAGGTATGCTGATATGGTGAAGGACATTATTGATGAAAAGTATGTCATCTTCACACCACCACTAACCCCGGATCATTAGAAATTCTGGATTGTTTGAGAGCCTGTGGTTTAGAGCAGTTTTGCTACAGGTATCTCGACATGGTATACACACATGAATCACTGGAGTTCTTGAAGAACTTGGAAGAGACCCCGTCTAAAGAATTGAAATCTTTAGTGGGTGGAACATCCTTCGAGGTAACCAATGAGAATTTAAGGAGAATTTTCAACCTACCATCAGGAAGAAATGCTCCTGATGAATATAAGCCAGCCATTGATGAGAAAGAGTTCTTGTAAACAGTTCTTCTTCGACCGGCAAACAAAGAATAGTTCGTGAATATGATGAAGCCCCTTCTAAGATGAAAGTATAGATTACTCTTTGAGATTTTCGTCTCAAAGGTAATTCTGGGGATTGCATTCAGTCCAGATGCACTAACTCAGGTAAAACAACGTGTAATGAAGGCAACCATAGAGAAAACCCCTGATATGAACTGGCTTGGAATGTTCAAAGACAAATTGTTGCAGGAGACGGATAAGTTTGGAGTGAATGAGAAGAAAGAAGTGTATCTGAAGAAGAAGATATGCTTCATACACAAGGTTTCAATGATTCTGGTGGAAAAGATCCCCAATTACCAGTGGACGGAACAAGGAAAAAAGCCCTACCTGGCTAAGTTCAAAGTTATCCTGGAAAAGGATACTCTTATTCCTGGTCAGTCAGATGATGACCCAGAGCCTTACAAGCCCAAATCAAAGAAGGAAAAGACCATTGCATCTTATGTGCAATCGGAGGCCCAGGAACAAGCACCTCCCAGGAGGACGATTAAAAGGAAGCAGATGGCTACCAGACCAGCCAGAAAAGCTAAAGATGTGAGTGAGAAACGTCAGAAAAAGCTCATATCTATTTTGTCCAAGAAAGCTGGTATGCCATCTGAGGGCTTGAAAGATCAGAACTCAACCACAACCTGAACCACAACCAGAAACCCAACCTGAATCTCAACCAGAAATCCAACCAGAACCACAACTAATCGAGCCTACCAATCCTATCCAGATACCTGCGTAGGAAGAGTTATATGCTTCTGTTGGTCCCGGTGCAAACGAGTCTCACACGTGTATGGGGGGGAATACACGTGTTTAGTGATTTTTAAAACTTTTTCTTCACTGAGGTCAGATGGGTCAGGTTATCCTGATATTTTTGCCCTGAGAAGCACAAATTGCCCAGAGTCAAAGTCTACTGAGACAATGATCCTGAGCAGCTTTCAGAAGCTTCAGATTAGCCCAACTGATCCTGAATTTATCAGAGATCCTGAGGAGCTTGGATCAGATAATTATCTTACTGAACACTCAGTAGAGTTAGTTCAGTTTGGTAACTATTTGTTCTAGCTACTCAAGTGTGCGGAATGGTTGGCCCTAAGTTTATACTCGTTTTAGCTTGATGAAAATCTCTTCCTTAGTAAAATAGTGATTAAGGCTGTGAATCAGTTAATGCACATTCAGTGGATTGATTCCAATTGAGTATTAGCAAAATATGCTTTCACTGAAAAATATGTAACAGATATAATGCAGTACAGAAAGCAAACAACACAGCAATTATAGTGGTTCAGACACTCAAGCTCCTATGTCCACTCTCTCTGATCTTCAGAGAAATTCCTTAACCACTTCCTAAAGCTTTCAGGCTAACTCATTGTAGCTTACTCACTTTTCTACTTTGAGTTTTCTGGCTGACTCACTGCAGCTTACTAACTCAACACACACAAGTTTTCAGACTACCACAAGTAGTTTACTAACTTCTTCTCTAGAGTTTTCTGGCTGACTAACCTGAAGCTTACTCACTCTTTACAACTCTGACTCACCAACAAAACACACACTCAAACTACCTTATCAAAGGGTTTGGGTTTGGATTGGTTTCCAACTAGGGTGAGATATCCTTTACAATAAGAACAACAGCAAAGGCTAGGATATCTCTACTAAGCTTTGGATATTTCTATCAAAACTAGGCTTAGTGAATGAGCTCTCTTCAATGTGAAACACTTGGGAAATTCTAGGGTTTTCGAGTGCTTCAATTTGCAAGAATACGAATGAGCTCTTGAGTTGCTTGAAATTTCCCGTGACCTTTCAATGGTGAAGGTCACTGGTATTTATAGGCAACGTCTCCAAAGGTTACTCTTGAAAACTATCCATTGGAAGAGATAGCATCAAGGGTTTCCTCTTCTGGTTATTGATGAACGACTATTTTAGGGTTTGAACACTCTCTTGCATGTTTTAGGAAATATGCAGCCATGTAGCCAATCACCAATATTTGTGAACTGGAAGATATCAGACCTGACATTCCTCAGTGAGATGTCGCTTTCAGTGTCAGTAAAGTACAACGCTGTTGCCTCCTCAATGGTTGAAATCTTTGTTTGAGCAGAGACAAGCAAACGGCTCTTTGCCCTTGATCTGATATGTTCCTTAATGTCCACAAATGTCTAACATTCTGTTTGTTTGTACTAGGAATGAACATAACACTATTTCATAAAAATAGCTTGTTCAGGATCCTTTTGATCAGTACAAAAACAGTCTTCAGGATCTTTGGATCTTCAGGATTCTCCTGATTCTTCATAGTCTTCAGGATCTTCTGATTTGTATTTCTGATCGGGTCTTCTGGATCTTCAGTAACTAAAATCCTAATCTATATCTGTTGACTATACATGGTGCAGATAATCCTGATCCCTATCATCTATTGAAACCTGATCCTGATTCTATTCTATCAAGATGTCCTGATACATGTTATACTCAGGGGTTTTGGGATCTAATCAAAATCTTTATTAAATTCATCTCCCAACAATTTCCCCCTTTTTTGATGATGCCAAAACCATCTTGTTACAAATATGCGAACACTATAGAAATAAACCTATCATCTAATCAGGTTTCAATTCCTATACAAGATAAGGGTTATAAAGGCAACCATCAACCATGAATCAGTAAGATAATGAGATATTATCTTTTCAGAACAAAAAAACCATCAGTAGAGTTTTCATTAATCAAAAAGTTAAGTACAGGATACAAAGTTGATCCTACTCTACTGAAAATCAAAAAAATGAAAAGATACATCATTCTTCATCAGATTCAATCTCATCAGCTGGAGGGTCGAGATTGAACATTCCATAGTATCTTTTCTTCAGCTCCTCTCTATCCTGAATGGTCTTTGCATCATTTCCTGTCAGCTCCAAATAATTGGCTTGATCCACAAAGTCTGCATGAATGAAGTCGAAGTTGATCATCCCATTCTTGAACTTGGGTGGAGGGTACTTCATCTGTCCTGGAGCTTTTAACTGATATCCCAGTGTGTCAAATAGATTGAACCATTTCTGACACATATCGGTGAAATTCCTCAGAAGATATGCAATAAATGCGTCATCTCTGTCAGCAATAGGACGAGGCCAAACTTGCAGCACATCATAATTGAACACAAATTCTCTCTTGGCAAGCTCCCATCTGTCATTCATCTCAATAGGCATCCACTTATCAGTATGGGGTCATTGCCTCTTCCTTTGTTTTGTGCCTCTCCTCCTTAGGACAAATCTCTGGAATCCTCCCCTGATCCTCTTAGCATCCTCTCTGGCTTTTCTGGTCATCTCTGATCCTGACACAGAAACCGCAACTTTCCTTCTCTTTTCAGCTTCAAACATCTTCACTGAATTATGCCAATCCCAGTTCAGTCTCTTGGAGGCCACATCATATTCACCAAATCCCTCCTTGAAGAGTTCATCGGTTTCAGATTCTTCACTTCTATGTGCCTCAACCTCAGAGAACTCCCCGGACAATCTCCTTCTGATTGGCTTATCAACAGCAGGAACTACTTGAGATTTTTTAGGAATAGGATTCAGGACACCATGAGCCTCTCCCATCTTGCTTGACTCATGAGCCCTCTGCCTCTTTGCACGTTCCTGAATGACTTCAGCAGCAGCCTCAGGATTTATAGATATTTCAGGGTGTTTCCTCTTTCCTTTGGATATAATGACTTCTTCCTGAGTCAGTAATCTCCCTTCAATTGCTGGCAGCTGTGTGAGCATATCATAACTTTACCCCTTTTTGGCATCATAGTCAGCCAATATCTGAGAAAGAGTTATGTCCATGTGTAGTTGCTCACGTCCAACTGACCGAAGTTCTGCAGCAATATGTAGATTCTCATCCTGAAGTCTCTGCAGCACATTCAGCCCTGTTGCTGTATCCTCAGCAAGACCACCATAAGTAACATGTATCTTGGTCATGAGTGAAGAACTCATTTCCTCAACAGTTGTTCTGATCAATTCCTCAGTTCTTGCTTTCATTAACTCTTCCAACATCTAAGTTCTCAACACAAATTTCTTCTCCATCTCCTCTAACACATCCTTAGATACATCTCCTATTCTAGCATTCATCTCAGTAAACTTATTATCAAAAGATGTAGATAATGAAGTTACCTGATCAGCTTTTACCATAGATGTGTTTAGCAATTCAACCATCTTGCTGTGAGAAGTTTGTGCCTCAGCAACTTTTGACACTTCGTCCACCAGAGGCTCGAGCGAGCTTAGCAATCTGATCAACAATAGGCTCCAGCTTGGTTAACTTCTCTAAGACTGGTGTCAGATCAACAGTTGTTAGAATGGGAATTCCAGCATCTGTCTGCACCCCTGAATCAGTCATTTCTATAATCTCCACAGTAGGCTCCAACGGGTACTGGATAGTCTGACCAAAAGTGACCATCTGCAAGGGTGGAACATCCTGAGTTTGTTCCCCCTGAAGTGTAGCTTCGATACTTGATTCAGCAGCTTTCTTTTTATCTTCAGGAATTTCTTTCTCAAATATGTCCTGATCTTGGTCATCTTTATCCTGACTTCCTTCTCCACCTTCATCCTGAGTGGCTTGCTCTCTTTCAGCAATCTTCTTCAGCACGAGTTGATCAAACTCTGGTGGCTTTATCCTGAGCCTCTTCTTTCCCAATCCTGAGAAAGCATCAAGTTCAGCCACCTCCTCAGCCCAATATTCCTCACCTCTGAAGTTGTCAATCCTGATCATCATGGCAAACGATTGATTGACAATCAGCATTGCGGTCTTCAGTCTGAAAAACATATCCTGAAGATCAGGGTATTTTTCCAACACTGGATATTTGTCTAACACAAATCTCTCCGCCTTCAGCCTCCACTCCTTCTCTTCTGCCTCACCTTTCCTGAGTTCTGGACCAGCTGCCTCCTCTTCAGAGCTAGAATGAGCCTCTGAAGGAATGGAAAAATATGGCTCTGAGAGTTGTGCGGGTGGGATGGTAATTTGGCTTTCTTCAATAGATTTTTGAGAACCTGCGAAAATTTCTCGGGTTATCCTATCATCGCCAATACTGGTACCTAGTACCTCAGTAAAGACGTCCTCTTCACCTCCTTCCTCTCTCAAGGGAAAACTTTCCTGAATAGTTTCTGTCGCCGTTGCCTGAGAGACAGCTTTGGCAAGGGTATCAAGAGGGGATTTTACTCCGGACTCTTGCTCCCTAATGGTTCTGAGTTTCTTTTTCTTCCTCTCCCTTTTTACCCGAAGAAGATCAAGTGACTTCTTCCTCCTTTCTTCCGCTCCTGACGCCTCAGTGTGTTTTACTGATGTTGTCCTGTCAGGTTTTTGGACAACATTAGCAAGAATCACATCGTCCTGATCAGAGCTCGAATCATCATGTTCTTCAGGTTCCTCCTGAACCATCGAGCCTTGACTTCCTGAAGGAACTGGCCTTTTCCTCTGTGGTTTTCCTTTCCTGAACATGACTCTATTCCAGGAAAATTCATCTCCAGTCATTAAGAACAGATTTTCTCTGGGCAAGGTTTCTATCAAGAAACTGATCTTTGTTCCAAACAGGACCTTTCCACTCTTGGTGAATGCACCTTTTGCATATTTCAGCTTCTGATTCTGATGAAGAATACTATCCACCATAAATTTTAACCAGTTGAAGTCCATAAAGGGTGAATTCTCTATCGCAACCATGAGCCTCAACTTGTTCCGGCTCACCTGCTCCAGACTTCCAGAAGTGCTCATCAAGCATTTTTCCACAATATCGATTAACACCCTGTATTTTGGCTTCAAACATTGTTTGTGCAGAGCTCCCTTCAACTCAACTTTTGATTCTACAAAACGATCTAGGATTTCCTGCTCTCTTCCTGACATGTACATAGCTGGATCTTCTCCGCGACTATTGAGCTCGAAAATGGCATTAATATCATCAAGAGATAGTTTCACCTCCTTAGTGCAAACTGCCTCTGCTTTGGATTTCGCAAATGTTCCAAAACTCAATTGCGAAATCAAGTGAACCTCTTTCACCTTCTCGGAGATTTAAAACAAATTGTAACACCTCAAGTGAAAGTTCATTTTCTGGCATATTACTTACCAGAAGAGATAACTTAGCCATTCGCAGCATGTTGAGTGCCTCTTCCTCAACCGGTGAAGTTTTGTTTTCGATCATGGCCACCACATGCTCGAAGTAGGGCTTCTCCGTCTCAGCTAGATTCTCTATCATGGCATATCTTGGGAATTCCATTGTAAAACCGATTTCTGGGTAGGGTATTCAAGGGTTTTGGAATTTTAAAGATTTGAAGATTTGAAGGTTTAAGGGTTTTGGGAATTTTGATCGTTTAAATGTGAGAAATAAACGATTGAGGTCTAAAATTTTGTTTTATATATGATCTGTGAAATAAAGATCAACGGTTGTGATTAAATCTCAAAAATATAATGAATGATTGAGATTTAACCGGATTTTGAGGAGAAATTTGAGAGTATGGCTATTTTTGGCTATTTTTCTGGACAATAGGCAAGTAGCAGTTTATAGGTTGACAAATGGACGATTCTCAGAAATCGAGGCGACTGTTCGTCTTTTTAAGTCAAAATACATTCCCGCTTTAAAAGTTCAGGCCTTTTGTCATTTAATTCAAATGATTACTGAGTAATCCTTTGCATTATAACTGCTACAGAATTTAATGCATGTATCACTATAACTTCAGGATTATTTGAATACATAAACCTTACTGAATATTGATCCTGACAAAATTTCGTCCAGAGTCTTAGTTTCCATCCTGAGAGAATTTTGTCCTGAGTTATTCCTCCTGAATAACTACATGCACTTGAAGGACTTCTCCCTTCAGTGAAATTCATTCACCTGGATCCAACATCCCTAATTCTACTGATAGTTCCTAAAATCTTGATTCAGCCAAAGGTTTAGTCAAGATATCAGTCTTTTGTTTATCAGTATGAATTTTCTCAATTCTGATGTCCTTCTTTTCAACATGATCTCTGATGAAGTGATGTCTGATATCAACATGCTTACACCTGGTGTGCAACACTGGATTCTGTGTAATAGCAATTGCACTATTATTATCACAAAATATAGGTACTTCATTGGCTATAATCTTATAATCCCTCAATTGTTGTCTGAGACAAAGAATCTGTTCACAACAGCTTCCTGCAGCCATGTATTCAGCTTCAGTAGTACTGGTTGCTACTGAGGTCTGTTTCTTTGAAAACCATGATATCAGTTTACTTCCAAGAAATTGACAAGTTCCTGTGGTAGACTTCCTGTCAATTCTACATCCTCCATAATCAGCATCTGAATAACCAGATAATTTAAGGTTATCATCAGCTGGATACCATAATCCTCTATTCACAGTGCCTTTAAGATATTTTAGAATCTTTTTGGCAGCCTCCATGTGAATAGCCTTAGGATTAGCTTTGTATCTTGCACATATCCCAACAGCAAATGTTATATCTGGTCTACTTGCAGTGAGATATAGCAATGATCCAATGATCCCTCTATAATCAGTGTGATTTACTGATTTACCTTCAGGATCAGGATCCATCTTATAGTTAGTATTCATGGGAATTCTAACTGCATTGCAATTCTGTACACCATACTTAGCAATCAGATCCCTGGTGTATTTTGCTTGATTGATGAAGATTCCTTCCTTAGTTTGTTTCACCTGAAGTCCAAGAAAGAAATTCATCTCCCCCATCATAGACATCTCAAACTTTCCTTTCATCAGGGTAGAAAACTTTTCACACAACTGATGATTTTGATATCCAAATATGATGTCATCCACATAAATCTGAACAAGTAAGATATCTTTCCCATCTTCTATCCTGAACAAAGTTCTATCAACAGTTCCTTTGATAAAACCATGGTCAGTAAGAAACTGAGAAAGAGTATCATACCATGCTCTGGGTGCTTGTTTGAGACCATACAAGGCTTTCCTGAGCCTGTAAACTTGGTCATTCTGTCTGAAACCAGGAGATTGTTCCACATAAACCTCTTCCTTAAGCACACCATTCAGAAATGCACTTTTCACATCCATCTGATAGACTGTGAATTTCATGTGGGCAGCATATGCAAGAAACAATCTGATGGCTTCTAGTCTTGCAACAGGTGCAAAGGTTTCATCATAATCCAAGTCTTCTTCTTGGGAATAACCTTGTGCAACTAGCCTTGCCTTGTTTCTTACAATGTTGTTGTTTTCATCTATCTTGTTCTTGAACACCCACTTAGTTCCAATCACACTGTGTCTCTTAGGTCTGTCCACTAGCTCCCATACTTCATTTCTTGTAAATTGATTCAGCTCCTCTTGCATAGAAATAATCCAGAATGAATCTTGAAGAGCTTCTTCAATCTCAGTAGATTCTTTTTCAGATAGGAAGCAGCAGAACAAAGCACTTTCTTCATGGAACCTTCTTGTTTTAACACCTTCTAATGGATCACCCACAATCTGACTTGTAGGATGACTATCCAACCATTTTCTCCTGGATGTTCCTCCTTCAGTAGTATCCTCAACATCATAAAGAGTTTTTCCTTGATTCTTGGTCATCATGGATCTGTTCTGAGAGTAGCATGCAGTGTTGATAGCTTCAGCCCAAAATCTCTTAGGAATATCAGCTTCAGCAATCATTGTTCTTGCAGCTTCTTTCAGAGTCCTATTTCTTCTATCAGCAACACCATTCTGTTGTGGAGTCCTTACAGCTGATGTTTCATGAGCTATTCCATTTTCTGCACAATAATCAGATATAATATGGTTGACAAATTCAGTTCCTTTATCTAATCTAATTTTGACCACACTCAGATTCTTTTCAGTACTGAGTCTTTTCAGTAGTTCAGGCAGTTTTGTCATAGTCTCTTTCTTACTGAGTAAGAATATGACCCATGTGTATCTAGAGTAGTCATCAACTACCACAAGTGTATATTTCCTGTCATTAGTGCTCACAGGTGTCACTGGACCAAAAAGATCCATATGCAACAGTTGTAGAATTTTGTCAGTAGAAATGTCTACTTTGCTTTTGAATGATGCTTTGATTTGCTTTCCTTTCTGACAGGCATCACATACATGATCTTTAATGAATACTTCATTTGGTAATCCCCTCACAAGTGTTAATCTTGTAAGTTTGTTCAGGGTTTTGAAGTTTAAGTGATTCAGTCTTTTGTGGCACAACCAACTGGTATCAGTAGAGCTTTTTGCAACCAAACATGTATCTTTAGGAGTTGAACTCCAATCAGCAAGATACACATTTCCCTTTCTAGTACCAGTCAGTAGAATTTTCTGTGAAGCATTGTCTTTCACATAACATAAGTTCTTTGAGAACTCAACACTGAATCCTTTGTCACAGAATTGACTGAGAGAAAGCAAATTATGCTTTAAACCAGACACATATGAAACACCATGGATATGAACAGAATCAACTTCAAGAGTTTCATATCCTTCAGTCTGTCCTTTGGAGTTGTCTCCAAATGTAATCTGAGGGCCTTTTTGCTCAACATAGTCAGTGAATAATTGCTTATATCCTGTCATATGTCTTGAACATCCACTGTCCAGATACCATACAGCAGGAGCCAATTCATTTCCACTCATCAGGGCTATGTTATCTTCATTCAGTCCAGTGCCCTTTTCCTTCACCTGAAAAACAAATCAGGTCTTAGGTACCCATTTGGTGTAGGGTCCTACCAGGTTAGCTGTACCTTTTGGAACTCAAATCTGCCTGATAACTCTAATTACTTTATAGTGGCTTATTTGTTTTCCATAAACATCTACATACACATTCACCACCCTAGGTGCCTTGGCAGTACCCTGTGTATGAGTGACAGCCTTAGCATGAACATGAGCCTTTGAGTTCTTCTTGGGTTCAGGCATCTTGTTCCAATGTTTTGACCTTGGTGCAGCTGGTCTCTGTCTCTGCTGACTTGGGTTTAGGAAACCTTTACCCTTAGGCAAGTGGTGTCTAGGTTGCCTGTACTGAAATTGTGGTCTTTCAGTAATCTGAGAACTTGGTCTTTTCAGTTGAGAATATCTCTGCTGAGTGTTTCTCTTCTGAAAATTCCTCTGATGGTTCGGTGCAGATCTCTTCAGGTTGGTATTCTTAGTCTGAGGCTTTGAAGTACTGGCCTGAAAATTTCCTACTGAGTGTTCAGGTTTTCTAGCCTTTTCCTGAGGTTTGGGCTTTCTTCCCTGAAGTTTCAGTTTTTCTGAAACCATAGGTCCTTTACCCTTGTCTAAAACTCTGGGCTGTTCTTCAGTAAGAAGATTAGTACAAGCCACTGGTTTTAACAAAGACGGTCTTAGTGCTACTAGAAGCAGCATTCAGAAGACCTTGTGAGGTTCCCCCTGGATTATATCACAATCCAGCCTTTATAGTTGCAAGTCTTTGATAACTCTGAATTTCATATATTACTTTAGATGCAGAATTCAATAGAGCTAACTTTCTCTGCGCATTATCCTCATTTTTCTTTAGAGTCTCATGCTTCTCAAATAGGTCATTGAACTCAGTTCTGATAAACTGAATTTCCTCAGTGGATTTATCTAATTTTCTATTCAGGATTTCTATCACTTTCTCTTTTTCTGAGAGTTGTACTTTCAGAACATCTAGTTCATCAGTAGTTCCCATCAATTGAGAAGTGATTTCAGCATTTTTAGTGTCTTTCCACTTCAGATTCTCAGCAATCAGTTCCTTATTCTGCTCTTGAGTTTCTATGAGCGGTTCTTGTAACACAGTATAGTCCTTCATAAGATTCTCAAAAGAATCCATCAGGTCAAAATTACTGGTTATAGTTGAACTTGAGAACTCATGTGCTTGTGTAGGAGCAACAACAGAGATAGAAGAATTTACCTCCTCCATAGCAACAAGACAGACATCATAACTGTCACTATCTAAGAATATCTCATCTGAAGAACTGGAACCTTCTTCAGAATGTTCTTCATCTTCTGCAATCATAGCTTTCTTGCTGGAGATCTTCATGTCTCTCTTGGCATGTCTCTCCTTTCTTTCTTTAGAACTCAGCTCAGGACAATCATATTGGAAGTGACCTTTCTTCTGACAGTTGTAGCATCTGTTGGTAGCATCATCCTGATCACTCTCCTCCTTGGTCTTAGGTCCTTTTTTCTGGATGAGGAACCTTCAGCTTTGTGGTCCTTCCTTTTCTCAGTGGATCTGTCCTCAGCCTTTGAGTTATGCCTGTTCTTGTACCTGTGGTTCCTGTAATATTTCTTATATTTCCCATATCTACTATTAAGTCTATCAAACCTCCTTACCATCAGTACTAGCTTATCCTCTTGCTCATCCTGATTTTTGGCAAGTGAGTTCTCAGACTCTCTGGATTTACAGGATTTCTCTTTGGCTTTGAAAGCCACATTCTTGCTAGATGAAGAATCATCTTTGCTGTCAGATTTCTTAGTTTTCTTGTCAATCACAAACTCATAAGCTTTAAATTCAGAGAAAACTTGTTGGTATGGCATGGAATCAATATTTTTGGTGTTTTCAATCACCACAGCATGTATATCCCATTTATTAGATAAGCCTCTAAGAATTTTCAGTGCCACTTCTCTTTGTGGGTATCTTTTCCCAAGAGCATTCAGATCATTCATAATGCTAGTGACTCTGACTTCTAGTTTGTCAATGGATTCACCATCCTCCATTTCAAAGCTATCAAACTTTCCAATAGCAACAGAAAGTTTGTTTTCCTTAATATGATCTGTGCCTTGACACATAATAGTAAGTATGTCCCATATTTCTTTTGCAGTTTCACAGTGAGAAATCATCCCCATAACACCATCATCAATAGTGCTATATAGAGTATCTTTAGAAATGTAGTCCAAATTGACTAACTTTCTCTCATCAGGAGTAAGTTGATCATCAGGTTTTGGGAATGCATCCCGGATCATTCCTCTCAGTATCAGTAATTTTGGGATTCACAACAGTGTATTTGAATGGTCCTTCAGAAACCACTCTCCACATTCTCTCATGTTTGGAATACAGATGAGTCTGCATTCTCAGTCTCCATAGATCATAGCTCTCAACAGGGAACATAGGAAGTTTCTTAGAAGGCATGATGAATGAGCCTTGTAAGATATCAGCAATAAGATCTATTCAATAGACCACCAAAGTCTTTCAGCAAATAAGACTATGGCTACCAAAGCAAGTGGTCAAAATGAACCACGACTCTGATACCACTTGTTGGTCCCAGTGCAAACGAGTCTCACACGTGTATGGGGGGGAATACACGTGTTTAGTGATTTTAAAAAAAAAAATATTCACTGAGGTCAGATGGGTCAGGTTATCCTGATATTTTTGCCCTGAGAAGCACAAATTGCCCTGAGTCAAAGTCTACTGAGACAATGATCTCTGGCGACTTTTCGAAGCTTCAGATAAATTTATTAACCGATCCTGAATTTATCGAGATCCTGAGGAGTTTGGATCGAGATAATTATCTTCTTGAACACTCAAAGAGAGTTAGTTCGATTAGGTAACTATCTGTTCTAGCTACTCAAGTTTGCGGAATGGTTGGCCCTAAGTTTATACTCGTTTTAGCTTGCTGAAAATCTCTTCCTTAGTAAAATAGTGATTAAGGTTGTTGTTGGTCCCGATGCTAACGACTCTCACACGTGTATGGAGGGGGGAATACACATGTTCAGTGATTTTTAAAACTTTTCTTTCACTGAAGTCAGATGGGTCAGTTTATCCTGATGATTTGGCCTTGAGAAGCACAGATTGCCCTGAGTCAAAGTCTACTGAGACAATGATCCTGAGCTGCTTTCAGAAGCTTCAGATTAGTCCAACTGAGCCTGAGTTTATCAGAGATCTTGAGGCGCTTGATCGATATTTATCTTATCAACCCTCAAGAGAGTTAGTTCAAATTTTGGTAACTATCTCTGTTTCTAGCTACTCAAGTGTGCGGAATGGTTGGCCCTATGTTTATACTCGTTTTAACTTTGCTGAAAATCTTCCTTTTAATAAAACATTGATTAAGGATGTGATCAGTTTGATGCAAGTTCAGTGGATTGGTTCCAACTGAATATCAGTGAATTATGCTTTCAGTGAAAAACATGCAACAGATAATAATGCAGTACAGAAAGCAAAACAACACAGCAATTATAGTGGTTCAGAGACTCAAGCTCCTACGTCCACTCTCTCTGACCTTCAGAGAAATTCCTTAACCACTTCCTAAAGCTTTCTGGCTAACTCACTGTAGCTTACTCACTTTTCTACCTTGAGTTTTCTGGCTGACTCACTGCAGCTTACTAACTCAAACACACACAAGTGTTCAGACTACCACAAGTAGCTTACTAACTTCTTCTCTAGAGTTTTCTGGCTAACTCACTGTAGCTTACTAACTCTTTACAACTCCAACTCACCAACAAAACACACACAAACTACCTTACAAAGGGTTTGGGTTTTGGGTTGGTTTCCAACTAGGATGAGATATCCTTTACAATAAGAACAATGTAAAGGTTAGGATATCTCTACTAAGCTTTGGATATTTCTTATCAATCTAGGCTTAGTGAATGAGCTCTCTCCAATGTGAAACACTTGGGAAATTCTAGGTTTTTCGAGTGCTTCAATTTGCAATAATACGAATGAGCTCTTGAGTTGCTTTGAAATTTCCCGTAACCTCTCAATGTAAAGGGTCACTAGTATTTATAGGCAACTTCACCAAGGTCACTCTTGAAAAACTATCCGTTGGAGGAGATAGCTTCATGAGTTTCCTCTTATGGTGTTTGATGAACGGCTATATTTAGGGTTTGAATACTCCCTTGCATGTTTTAGGAAATATGCATTCATGTAGCCAATCACCAATTTTTGCAGTCTGGAACATAGTACTACTGACATGATTCAGTCCTGTCGCTTTCAGTGTCAGTAAAGTACAGTGTTGTCTTCCTCTGATTGGTTCTTGTCTTCAGTAAATGTAGACAATCATAACGGCTCTTTTTGGTCAATCTCTCTAAATGAGATAACCTAAAACAATACTTAGACTTAGTTCCTTTTGTCTGCATATGAATGTCTTGGGCAATATCTATTTTTCTGTATGTTTGCGTTTTTCTCAGTTTTGTAGTCTTCAGATAGATATTATTCAGTGCCTCGGAACATTCAGGTTATACTGAGTATTCAGTATTTTACTGAGTCTTCAAGAACTACCGGGTTTCGGTCTTCGTGTCTTACGAATCTTGATATCTTACGAGTCTTGATGTCTTCTCGAGTCTTGATGTCTTACGAGTCTTTAGTGTCTTCGAGTCTTGATATCTTACGAGTCTTGATGTCTTGATGACATCTTGAGTCTTGATGTCTTGATGACATCTTGAGTCTTTAGTGACATACTGAGTCTTCAGTGTCTATAGTGACATCTTGAGTCTTGATGT
Organism: Stenogyne calaminthoides; assembly: GCA_037126765.1. Taxonomy (NCBI): domain Eukaryota; kingdom Viridiplantae; phylum Streptophyta; class Magnoliopsida; order Lamiales; family Lamiaceae; genus Stenogyne; species Stenogyne calaminthoides. Next base: position 29,061,325 of record JBBCBC010000008.1, on the reverse strand, counting down.
CTTGATTACTTCTTGAGTCTTGATAACATCTTTGAGTCTTGATTTCTTGACAACTTCTTGAGTCTTGATTTACTTACTAAGTCTTGATTTCTTGACAATTCTTGAGTCTTGATTTACTTCTTGAGTCTTGATTTCTTGACAACTTCTTTGAGTCTTGATTTACTTATTGAGTCTTGGTTTCTTGAGAACCTTCTTGAGTCTTGATTTCTTGAAACTTACTAAGTCTTGATTTTCTTGAAACTTCTTTGAGTCTTGATTTCTTGAACCTTCTTGAGTCTTGGTTTCTTGAAACTTATCGAGTCCTCGCTTTCTTGAAACCTTCATCGAAGTCTTCGGTTTCTTGAAACTTCATCGAGTCTTCATTTCTTGCCTTACTTACGATCTATATCTGTTGACTATACATGGTGCAGATAACTTCCTGAACACTCTATACTGAAACCTGACTCAGTCTATCAAGATTATCCTGAACATGTCATACTCAGGAATTTGGGATCTAATCAAAACTTCTTTATTAAATTCATCTCCCAACAATTTCCCCCTTTTTGATGATGTCAAAACCATCTTGTTACAAAAACATAACCTATACTCAGGTTTCAGTTTGTCTATTACAATCCAAAATGGCAATTTTCCCAATAATTTCAAAACATAAGGCATATCAAACATAAAAGACATGTAAAAAGATAATGAGATATTATCTTTGAGCATAAAGATAAATTTTCATTGATGTAAGATAAGAGTTACAGATTACAATGAAAATCAAAAACAAAAATGTATCTGTAATCTCTTCAATCTTCTTCTACTTCATCCTCTGGCACCTCCAGGTTGAACATCCCATAGTATCTTTTCTTCAATTCATCCCTTGCTTTAATGATATCAGGGTTGTTTCCTGTTAGGCCTAGCTGGATGGCATATTGAGCTATCTCCTGAGAAATGGTTGTTTCATTCACATAGCCATTCTCAAGTCTTGGAGCTGGGTAAGTGTATGGACCAAGGGCTACTATCTGCGTATTTCCTTCATCTGCCAAGTTGATCCAACTTTGCAGGTACTTAGGATAGAATGTCAATAAGTACTCAATGAAGGCTTCATTCATATCTCGAGTCAAGCTCCCCTCCATTCCTCGAGAATCTCATAATAGAACCGTAAGGTTCTCTTGATTTCCTCCCACGCATCATTGAACCGAATAGGCATCCATTTGTCAATGTCGCGCCATTTCGAGCTTTCTCGGTACCCTCCTTTTGCTCAAGAACTTCTTGAAACCACTTCTTCTTTTCTCTTCTTTCTTCTTCTTTTTTTTTTTTCCTAATTACAGAACTCCCGATCTGAAGCGTATCTTCTTCTTCTTTTTTTTTTCAATTTGAAGGGTTTTCAGAGCTTTCTTAGTGTTGAAGACTTCTTTTTCAGCTTCTTCCTCAGATTCTTCAAAATCTATTATCAATTTCCTCTGAGTAGATTTAGAAGCTTTAGCTCTTTTCTTCTTCTCTTGTTCTACAAATGCCATAGCCTTTCTCTTTCCAGGTCTGACTTGTTCTTCACCGGTTTGGCTTGTCTCAATCATCCTTCTACCACTCAGTTTCTCAGAAATTACTTCCTGAATAGTTTGCTCAGAAGTTTGAGTGTAGATAGGTTCTTCAGCTTCTTTGAACTTGAGCTTCTCAGTGGCTTCAACTTCTTTTAAGGCATCAGCAATTATCTTTTCTTCATCTTCTTTCTGAGCCTTTATCTTCAAGGTTTGTGCCAACAACTCACTTAGTTTGCCACCAGGCCTTTCCCCCTTTTTGGCACCATACCTTGGAAGAAGTTGAGAAAGTGCAGTATCCATATGATATTGCTCTTTGCTTATATTTCGCACTTCCCCTGCCAACTGATCGTGCTCATCTTCCAGCCTTCTCATGTGATTTTTAGCCATTGAGAACTCTTCAGAAAGAGGTGCAAACTGATTTGAGAAGACATTATGCACCATCTCTGTCATCTTAGTCATGAGCATAGAGTCCATTTCCTCAACAGTTGTCTTGATCATTAGATCATTCTTCTCAACCAGCTTGGCTTCTAGATATGCAGTTCTTTCCTGATACATCTGCTTCATCTTTGCATTGAGCTCATTTTGACTACATCAACCTTTCCTTCCAAGGTAGTCATTTTATCAGCAAGAGATGTTTGTAGTTGCAGGATGTCTGAAGATGAACTCAGATTTTCCAGCTTTTGAGATTGGCATGCCAAGGTTTCTTCAATTTGAGTCACTTTCTCCACCATTGGCACTACCTTCTCCAATTTATCCAAGATAGGACTGAGATCAATCTCTGGAGTGTGTACAACTTTTTCCACCTGAGCTGGGTGCTCCACCTGAGCCTCAGTATGCATATCAGACATAACAGATTTAAAGATAGGAACTTCAGTAGCTTTGGCATAATGTTTAATAGTGCCAAAAGATACCTGAAGAGTGCTAACTTCAGTCTGAGGATGTGAGATATCAGTCTGTCCAGCATCAGTGTCCTTCTCCATCTGAGATTGATTTTCAGGATCATCTTGTTTGTCACCCTCTTTATCTTGATCCTTAGAACTGGAGGCATCAACATCAGCTTCCCTTCTCTCAGCCACCTTCCTCTTGACTAGCTCATCAAAATCAGCATTTTTCATTCTGTGCTTTGTCTTCCTGAATCTAGAGAACTCTGTCAGAACATCAGTCTCAGCATTCCACCAATCTTCTCCTCTGAAGGAGGCTATATTCAGCATCTCTGGAAGAGTCTGATTCAGGATGTACACAGTGGTTCTGAGTCTGAAGAAGAGATCCTGAAGGTCAGGATATGCGCTCAGCTCAGGGTATCTGTCCAGGATGAACCGTTCCCCCTTGTTGCGCCACTCAGTTTCTGATGCCTCTCCCTTCTTCATCTTTGGGCTCTCAGGTTCAGTAGGATCAGATTGTAAGAGTTCAGGTGTTGATGGATCGAGAAATGGTTCACTCAGGAGCGCATCCAAATTCAGCAGTTCCTGAGGTTCAGACTGATCTGAGGTCTGAACAGGTATCTCTTCAGTAGGAACCTGAGGTCCCTTGAAGATTTCCTGAGAAATTTTATCTGAGCTCAGAGAAGTTCCGAGTACCTAAGAGAAAACCTGTTCCTCAGTTTCTTGATCTTGCGCAATTGTCACAACCTGAGCCAGAACCTGCAGTGGAGATTTTAGCCCTTGCTGGCCTTCAGGTTGAATTTCCTCAGTGTCACTGACCTCCTCCTCAGTAATAGTTTGAAGTTTTCTGCGTTTCTGAGGGGGCCAGTGTTTTCTTCTTTAGAGTTTCTCCTTTTCTCTCTTTTCACTTGCATCAGGGCTTTCCCCCTAGCTTGTTTGGCTTCATCAGCTCCTTCTTCAGCGGTCTCCTCCTGAGACTTAGAGCTTTTCTCTTTCTTTCATTTCAAAGTCTTCTTTGTTGTTGGTGGCTTGAACAGGATTTTTTACTTTAGAAAGGATGAGGAATTGGCAAAAATGTCCTCCTCTTCTCTGCACATTTCTAAGATGAATGCAATCTTGGTTGCATGTAGGATCTTTCCTTTAACAACAACAGACCCATTCACCTTCTGAACTTGCTTAGCTTGATCACTCACCACTTTGATTAAATAGTGTAACCAGTTGAATGCAGTGGTGGGTGAATCTTCAATCGCCGCCATCAGCCTCAACTTAGGCGTGCTTATCTATTCAAAGCTGCCAGACTGACTCATGATGCATTTACTTACAATGTCCAGCAATACTCTATATTTAGGCTTCAAATGCCTTTTATTCAGAGTAGCTTCGAACTTAACTGGATGCTCTACAATTCTATCCAGATATTCTTGCTCACCACCCATCATATATACTGTAGGGTCTTCACCTCTATCACTTAGTTCATATATGGGATTAAGATTCTTAGGAATAATATACAATTCCCTAACAAAATCCACATATTTTGAACTATGTTCTAAATGCGATACAGTTATCTGAGATTATATACAATCCTCCTCATCTAACTTCAAATTGGAGATAAACTCTATTACCTCTTTTGCATATTCGGCCTCTGGTTGATCCGCAACCAGGCAAATAAGCTTTGCCAACCGAATCATATGTAACGCTTCCTCTTCGTGAGTTGCATTTGATGAGCTTTCGAGAGATACGACATATTCATACCAAGGTTTATTAGAAATAGTGAGCTTGTCGTATACAGAGAACGTCATTTTTGGAAAATTTCTTGGTAAAGGGTTTTGAGAAAGATGATAATTTCTGGGAAATCGAGAGTTTTTGACGCAGAGTGTTTTGAAGATGAAGGTTATTTGGAATCGGGCTTTGAAGGAAATTCTTCAATAGATATAGGATTTTAATTTATGGAAAATCGCATAGATAAAGAAATCGACGGTTGAGATTAAAAACCGACTAAATCGGGTATGTGAAAGGACGATTTCACAAATATAACGCCGCCAATTTATCCTTATTGGTGATTAATGAACAGTGCATTTAATTACTGTTCCGGCAGACCATTTACTTTCTTCGTGGATTTCAAAGGTCCCGCCCAAATATTCCTTCAGGTGTTATGTTATTTATTGCCAATGATTACTGAGATTCAATTAGACAATAAATGTGTTGCATGAGTCAATACTTCTTCAGACTAATTTCCTCCATCAGTCTTACTGAGTTTTGACCTTGATAAAATGTCAGTATAATACTGAGTACTTGAACGAGGTCAGTATAATACTGAGTACTGAAAAAGGTCAGTATAATACTGAGTATTGATCTTGAGGATATCTGAGTTTCCCAAGACTCAGTGTTCAGTACTCTCAATTTTATCATGAGTTTCTCAGTAAAAACCTGAGAAAAGTTCATGCATCTGAAAACCTTCAATTTTTCAGATTTGTTTTATTCACCTGGATCCAACATACCTAATTTAACTAATAGTTCCTGAAATCTTGATTCAGCCAAAGGTTTAGTCAAGATATCAGCTCTCTGTTCATCAGTATGAATTTTCTCCATTCTGATGTCTTTCTTCTCAACATGATCTCTGATGAAGTGATGTCTGATATCAACATGCTTACATCTGGTGTACAATACCGGATTTTGTGTAATAGCAATTGCACTATTATTATCACAAAATATAGGTACTTCATTGGCTATAATCTTATAATCCCTCAATTGTTGTCTGGGCCAAAGAATCTGTGCACAACAGCTTCCTGCAGCCATGTATTCAGCTTCAGTAGTACTGGTTGCTACTGAGGTTTGTTTCTTTGAAAACCATGATATCAGTTTACTTCCAAGAAATTGACAAGTTCCTGTGGTAGACTTCCTGTCAATTCTACATCCTCCATAATCAGCATCTGAATAACCAGATAATTCAAGGTTATCATCAGTTGGATACCATAATCCTCTATTCACAATGCCTTTAAGATATTTCAGAATCTTTTTGGCAGCCTCCATGTGACTAGCCTTAGGATTAGCTTGGTATCTTGCACATATCCCAACAGCAAATGTTATGTCAGGCCTACTTGTTGTGAGATAAAGCAGTGATCCAATGATCCCTCTATAATCAGTGTGATTTACTGATTTGCCTTCAGGATCAGGATCCATCTTGTAGTTAGTATTCATAGGAATTCTATCTGCATTGCAATTCTGTACACCACACTTTGCAATCAGATCTCTGGTGTATTTTGCTTGATTGATGAAAATTTCTTCCTTAGTTTGTTTCACCTGAAGTCCAAGAAAGAAATCCATCTCCCCCATCATTGACATCTCAAACTTTCCTTTCATCAGGGTAGAAAACTTTTCACATAGCTGATGATTTGGAGATCCAAATATGATGTCATTTACATAAATCTGAACAAATAAGATGTATTTTCCATCTTCTATCCTAAACAGAGTCCTATCAACAGTTGCTTTGATAAAACCATGGTCAGTAAGAAACTGAGAAAGGGTATCATACTATGCTCGGGGTGCTTGCTTAAGACCATACAAGGCTTTCCTGAGCCTGTAAACTTGGTCATTCTGTCTGAAACCAGGAGGTTGTTCCACATAAACCTCTTCCTTAAGCACACCATTCAGAAATGCACTTTTCACATCCATCTGATAGACTGTGAATTTCATGTGGGCAGCATATACAAGAAACAATCTGATGGCTTCTAGTCTTGCAACAGGTGCAAAGGTTTCATCATAATCCAAGCCTTCTTCTTGGGAATAACCTTGTGCAACTAGACTTCCCTTGTTTTTCACAATGTTGTTGTTTTCATCTCTCTTATTCTTGAACACCCACTTAGTTCCAATCACATTGTGCCTCTTAGGTCTATCCACTAGCTCCCAAACTTCATTCCTTGAGAACTGATTCAGCTCTTCTTGCATAGCAGTAATCTAAAATGAATCTTGTAGAGCTTCTTCAATCTCAGTAGGTTCTTTTTCAGATAGGAAGCAGCAGAACAAAGCACTTTCTCCATGGAACCTTCTTGTTTTGACACCATCTGATAGATCACCCACAATCTGACTTATAGGATGACTATCCAACCATTTTCTCCTGGATGTTCCCCCTTCAGTAGTATCCTCAACATCAGAAATGTTAGGTTCGGGTAGTTCATTAAATTTAGGGAACAACAGAAAAGGAGAAAGAGAATCATCTTCCTCAGAGGAAATTCCTTTCAGAACATTGTTAGAGACATTTGTTCCCCTTTGGTTGATATATTCAGAGTTTGCCTTAGCTGTGACCACATCTTCATCGGTATTACATACCTGAGTCTGAACTGGTGTATGTTCAGATTGGTCAGCTTCAATGTGTTGGCTTTCCTTCAGTGGAGAATTTTCATCCTTAGTCTCACCATCCTGAGTTTTTCCATCCTGGACTTCTTTGTCTGAGTCTGATTCACTCCATTCATAGAAAGTGACTGACTTCTTCTTTTCAGGTTCAGAGGATGTTTTATCATTCTTTTTTAGGCTAAGTCTGGTGATTCTCTTGATCAGTTCTCCTGGGTCATGTTCCTGTTTCTTCTGAACACAAGTAGATTCATCAAAAACAACATGAAGTGTTTCTTCCACAATAAGAGTCCTACAGTTGTAAACTCTGAAGGCTTTACTGACTTCAGAATATCCTAAAAATATCCCTTCATCAGCTTTGGTATCAAAAGTTTTCAACTAATTTTTACCATTATTGTGTATGAAACACTTGCAACCAAACACACGGAAGAAAGAAACAAGAGGCTTCCTTTCATTCCACAGCTCATATGGAGTTTTTCATTGGTTCTTGGTCAGCATGGATCTTTTCTGAGAATAGCATGCAAAGGTTGATAGCTTCCCCAAAATCTCTTAGAATATCGACCTTCAAGAATCATTGTCCTTGCAGCTTCTTTCAGAGTCCTATTTCTTCTTTCAGCAACACCATTGTGTTGTGGGGTCCTTGCAGCTGATGTTTCATGAGCTATTCCATTTGCTGCACAATAATCAGATATGATATGATTGATAAACTCAGTTCCTTTATCTGATCTGATTTTGACCACACTCAGATTCTTTTCAAAGATCTTGAGCCTTTTCAAAGAGTTCAGTAGGCTTTTATCTCGAGTCTCTTTCTTACTGAGTAAGAATATGACTCATGTGTATCTAGAGTAGTCATCAGCTACCACAAGTGTGTATTTTCTGCCATTAGTGCTCACATGTGTTCTTGGACCAAAGAGATCCATATGTAATAGTTTGTAGTATTCTCTCGAAGAGAAACATCTACTTTGCTTTTTAAAGATGCTCGATTTGTTTTCCTTTTCGACAAGCATCACATACATGATCTTTCTTGAACACTTCATTTGGTAACCCCTTACAAGTGCTAATCTTGCAAGTTTGTTCGGGGGTTTTGAAGTTTAAGTGATTCATTCTTTTGTGCCACAACCAACCGGGTATCGGGGAACTTTTTGCAACCAAACAAGTATCTTTAGGAGTTGAACTCAAATCAGCAAGATACACATTACCTTTTCTAGTACCAGTCAGTAAAATTTTCTGTGAAGTATTGTCTTTCACATAACATAAGTTCTTTGAGAACTCAACACTGGATCCTTTGTCACAGAATTGACTGATAGAAAGCAGATTTTGCTTTAGACCAGACACATATGAAACACCATGGATATGAACAGAGTCAACTTCAAGAGTTACATATCCTTCAGTTTGTCCTTTATAATTGTCTCCAAATGTGATCTGAGGGCCTTTTTTGCTCAACATAGTCAGTGATTAGTTGCTTATATCCCGTCATATGTCTTGAACATCCACTATCCGTGATACCATATACAAAGAGAGCCAATTCATTTCCACTCATCAGTGCTATGTTGTATTCATTCAGCTCAATGCCCTTTTCCTTCACCTAAAAAATAGATCAGTTCTTAGGTACCCATTTGGTGTAGGGTCCTACCAAAGTTAGTTATTTTTTGGAACCCAAATCGCCTAACAACTCTAATTACTTTAGAGTGGCTGATTTGTCTCCCATAAACATCTACATACACATTCACCACCCTAGGTGCCTTGGCAATATCCTGTGTATGAGTGCGGCCTTTTTAGCATGAACATGAGCCTTAGAGTTCTTCTTGGGTTCAGCCTTTTGTTCAAATGCCTTAGCTTTTGTGCACCGGTCTCTGTCTCTCTGTGACTTGGGTTCAGAAACCTTTACCCTTAGGCAAGTGGGGTTTAGGTTGCTGTCTTGAAATTGGGGTCTTTTCAAGAATGTCGAGGACTTGGTCTTTTCAGGTTGAGAATATCTCTCTTGAGTGTTTCTCTTCCGAAAATTCCTCCGATGGTTCGGTCTGCATCTCTTTAGGTTGGTATTCTTAGCCCGAGGCTTTGAAGCTTGGCCTTGAAGATTTCCTACTTGAGTGTTCGTGTTTTCTAGCCTTTCCTGAGGTCCTTCCCTGAACCTTCAGTTTTTCTGAAACCATAGGTCCTTTACCCTTGTCTAAAACTCCGGGTAGTTCTTCAAGAAGAAGATTATATGTCATTTGGTTTAACAAAGATGCCTTGGTGCTACTAGAAGCAAAGATTCGAAGAAGACCTTGTGAGGTTCCCCGAAATGTATCCCAATCCAAATTTTTATAGTTGCGGTCTTTGATAACTCAATTTCATCTATCACTTTTATGATTCAATACAACTAACTTTCTCTCTGCAAGACTATCCTCACATTTCTTTAGAGTTTCATGCTTCTCAAAGAGGTCATGGAACTAAGTTCTGATAAGCTGAATCTCTTTAGTGGATTTCTCTAATTTTCCATTCAGGATCTCTATCACCTTCTCTTTTTCTGAGAGTTGTACTTTCAGAACATCCAGTTCATCAGTAGTTCCCATCAATTGAGAAGTGATCTCAAAGATTTTTTAGAGTCTTTCCACTTCGATTCTCGTGATCGGTTCCTTTGTTCTCGCTCTTGAGTTTCAAAGGAGCGCTCTTGTAACAAAGAATAGTCCTTCATAAGATTCTCAAACGAATCCATCAGGTCAAAGTTACTGTTTATAGTAGAACTTGAGAACTCATGTGCTTGTGTAGGAACAACAACAGAGATAGAAGAATTTACCTTCTCTACAGCCATAAGACAGATATCATCACTGTCACTATCTGAGAAAATCTCATTTGAGGAACTGAACCTTCTTCGTAATGTTCTTCTTCCTCAGCAATCATAGCTTTCTTGCTGGAGATCTTCTTGTCTCTATTAGCTTGTCTTTCCTTTCTTTCTTTAGCACTCATCTCAGGACAGTCATATTGGAAGTGACCTTTCTTTTGACAGTTGTAGCATCTGTTGGCATCATCATCCTGATCACTATCCTCCTTGGTCTTGGAGTCCTTCTTTTTGGATGAGGATCCTTCAGCTTTCTGGTCCTTTCTTTTCTCAATGTATCTGTCATCAGCTTTTGAGTCTCTCTTGTACTTGTGATTCCTGTAATATTTCTTATATTTCCCATATCTGTTATTGAGTCTTTCAAACCTCCTTGCCATCAGTACTAGCTTATCCTCCTGCTCATCCCGATTTTTGGCATGTGAGTTCTCGAACTCTCTAGACTTCTGAGATTTCTCTTTGGCTTTGAAAGCCACATTCTTGCTAGATGAAGAATCATCTTTCTTTGTCGATTTTTTAGATTTCTTGTCAATCACAAACTCATAAGCTTTCAGCCGAGAAAAACTTGTTGATATGGCATGGAATCAATATTTTTGGTGTTTTCAATCACCACAAAGATGTATATCCCATTTCTTAGATAATCCTCTAAGAATTTTCAAAGGTCACACTTCTCTCTATGGGTATCTTTTCCCAAGAGCACTCGTGATCATTCATGATGCTAGTGAATCGACCTCAAGTTTGTCAATGGATTCACTATCTTTTTCATTTCAAAGCTATCAAACTTACCAATAAAGAAATGAAAAGTTTGTTTTCCTTAATATGATATGTGGCTTGACACATAACAAAGCAAGTGTGTCCCATATTTCTTTTTTTCTTTCACACGGGAGAAATCATCCCCATAACACCATCATCAATAGTGCTATACAAAGTATCTTTAGCAATGTAGTCAAGATTGACTAACTTTCTCTCATCGAGTAAGTTGATCATCGACTTTTTGAAATTCATTTACGGATCATTCCTCTCAAGATCGGTGATTCCGGATTCACAACAAGAATTTGAATGGTCCTTCGTAAACCACTCTCCACATTCTTTCATGTTTTGAATACGATGAGCCTCATTCTCAATATCCATAGGTCATAGCTCTCAACAGAGAACATAGGAAGTTTCTTAGAAGGCATGATGATCGAGCCTTGTAAGATATCGAGAACAGATCTATTCAAGAGACCACCAAAGTCTTTCAAAGAAAATAGACTATGGCTACCAAAGCAAGTGGTCAAATTGAACCACTGATCTGATACCACTTGTTGGTCCCGGTGCTAACGAGTCTCACACGTGTATGGGGGGGAATACACGTGTTCGATGATTTTTAAAACTTTTCTTTCACTGAGGTCAGATGGGTCAGATTATCCTGATGATTTGGCCCTGAGAAGCACAGATTGCCCTGAGTCAAAGTCTACTGAGACAATGATCCTGAGCTGCTTTCAGAAGCTTCAAATTAGCCCAACTGAGCCTGGGTTTATCAGAGATCCTGAGGCGCTTGGATCAGATATTTATCTTGTTGAACCCTCAGTAGAGTTAGTTCAGTTTGGTAACTATCTGTTCTAGCTACTCAAGTGTGCGGAATGGTTGGCCTTGTGTTTATACTCGTTTTAGCTTTGCTGAAAATCTTCATTTTAATAAAACAGTGATTAAGGTTGTTATCAGTTTGATGCAAGTTCAGTGGATTGGTTCCAACCAATATCGCTGAATTATGCTTTCGATGAAAAACATGCAACAATGAGATAATGCAATGAAAAAAAGTAAAACAACACAGCAATTATAGTGGTTTAGAGACTCAAGCTCCTACGTCCACTCTCTCTGACCTTCAGAGAAATTCCTTAACCACTTCCTAAAGCTTTCTGGCTAACTCATTGTAGCTTACTCACTTTTCTACCTTGAGTTTTCTGGCTGACTCACTGCAGCTTACTAACTCAAACACACACAAGTGTTCAGACTACCACAAGTAGCTTACTAACTTCTTCTCTAGAGTTTTCTGGCTAACTCACTGTAGCTTACTAACTCTTTACAACTTCAACTCACCAACAAAACACACACAAACTACCTTACAAGGGGTTTGGGTTTTGGGTTGGTTTCCAACTAGGATGAGATATCCTTTACAATAAGAACAATGTAAAGGTTAGGATATCTCTACTAAGCTTTGGATATTTCTTATCAATCTAGGCTTAGTGAATGAGCTCTCTCCAATGTGAAACACTTGGGAAATTCTAGGTTTTTCGAGTGCTTCAATTTGCAATAATACGAATGAGCTCTTGAGTTGCTTTGAAATTTCCCGTAACCTCTCAATGCAAAGGGTCACTAGTATTTATAGGCAACTTCACCAAGGTCACTCTTGAAAAACTATCCGTTGGAGGAAATAGCTTCATGAGTTTCCTCTTATGGTGTTTGATGAACGGCTATATTTAGGGTTTGAATACTCCCTTACATATTTTAGGAAATATGCATTCATGTAGCCAATCACCAATTTTTGCAGTCTGGAACATAGTACTACTGACATGATTCAGAGTCCTGTCACTTTCAGTGTCAGTAAAGTATAGTGTTGTCTTCCTCTGATTGGTTCTTGTCTTCAGTAAATGTAGATAATCATAACGGCTCTTTTTGGTCAATCTCTCTGAATGAGATAACCTTAAACAACACTTAGACTTAGTTCCTTTTGTCTGCATATGAATGTCTTGGGCAATATCTATTTTTCTGAATGTTTGCGTTTTTTTCAGTTTTGTAGTCTTCAGATATATATTATTCAGTGCCTCGGAACATTAGGAGGTTATCTTTGAGTATTGATTATTTTCTTGAGTCTTCGATAACTCTTTGGTCTTCGATGTCTTACGAATCTTGATATCTTACGAGTCTTGATGTCTTGATGACATCTTGAGTCTTGATGTCTTGATGACATCTTGAGTCTTTAGTGACATACTTAGTCTTGATGTCTTGATGACATCTTGAGTCTTGATGACATCTTGAGTCTTGATGACATCTTGAGTCTTGATGGCGTCTTGAGTCTTGATGTTTTCGATTACTTCTTGAGTCTTGATAACATCTTGAGTCTTCAATTTCTTCATCAACTTCTTTGAGTCTTGATTTCTTGACAACTTTTACGAGTCTTGATTTTCTTGACAACTTCTTGAGTCTTGGTTTCTTGACAACTTCTTTTGAGTCTTGATTTCTTGAGCTTTCTTGAGTCTTGATTTCTTCATAAACTTCTTGAGTCTTCAGTTTCTTCATAAACTTACTGAGTCTTGGTTTCTTGAAACCTTATCGAGTCTTCATTTTCTTGAAAACTTCATCGAGTCTTCATTTTCTTGAAACCTTCTCGAGTCTTCGCCATTAAAACTTCTTGAAGTCTTGATTTCTTCAAAGAGACTTACCTGATCTATATCTGCTGCCTATACATGGTGTAGATAACTTCCAGAACACTCTATACTGAAACCTGACTCAGTCTATCAAGATTATCTTGAACATGTCATACTCAGGGGTTTTGGGATCTAATCAAAACTTCTTTATTAAATTCATCTCCCAACAGTTGTGAATCAGTTAATGCACATTCAGTGGATTGATTCCAAATGAGTATCAGTAAAATATGCTTTCATTGAAAAACATGCAACAGATATAATGCAGTACAGAAAGCAAACAACACAGCAATTATAGTTGTTCAGAGACTCAAGCTCCTATGTCCACTCTCTCTGATCTTCAGAGAAATTTCTTAACCACTTCGTAAAGCTTTCAGGCTAACTCACTGTAGCTTACTCACTTTTCTACTTTGAGTTTTTTGGCTGACTCACTGCAGCTTACTAACTCAACACACACAAGTTTTCAGACTACCACAAGTAGCTTACTAACTTCTTCTCTAGAGTTTTCTAGTTGACTAACCTGCAGCTTACTCACTCTTTACAACTCTGACTCACCAACAAAACACACACTCAAACTACCTTATCAAAGGGTTTGGGTTTGGGTTGGTTTCCAACTAGGGTGAGATATCCTTTACAATAAGAACAACAACAAAGGCTATGATATCTCTACTAAGCTTTGGATATTTCTATCAAAACTAGGCTTAGTGAATGAGCTCTCTTCAATGTGAAACACTTGGAAAATTCTAGGGTTTTGAGTGCTTCAATTTGCAAGAATACGAATGAGCTCTTGAGTTGCTTGAAATTTTCCGTGACCTTTCAATGGTGAAGGTCACTGGTATTTATAGGCAACTTCTCCAAAGGTTACTCTTGAAAATCCGTTGGAAGAGATAGCATCAAGGGTTTCCTTTTCTGGTTATTGATGAACGGCTATTTTAGGGTTTGAACACTCCCTTACATGTTTTAGGAAATATGCAGCCATGTAGCCAATCACCAATATCTGTGAACTGGATGATATCAGACCTGACATTCCTCAGTGAGATGTCGCTTTCAGTGTCAGTAAAGTACAGTGTTGTTGCCTCCTCATTGGTTGAAATCTTTGTTTGAGCAGAGACAAACAAACGGCTCTTTGCCCTTGATCTGATATGTTCCTTAATGTCCACAAATGTCTAACATTCTGTTTGTTTGTACTAGGAATGAACATAACACTATTTCATAAAATAGCTTGTTCAGGATCCTTTTGATCAGTACAAAAATAGTCTTCAGGATCTTCGGATCTTCAGGATTCTCCTGATTCTTCAGAGTCTTCAGGATCTTCTAATTTGTATTTCTGATCAGGTCTTCTGGGTCTTCAGTAACTAAAATTCTGATCTATATCTGCTGACTATACATGGTGCAGATAATCCTGATCCCTAGCATCTATTGAAACCTGATCCTGATTCTATTCTATCAAGATGTCCTGATACTTGTCATACTCAGGGGTTTTGGGATCTAATCAATTTTTTTATTAAATTCATCTCCCAATAGTTTCTACCTCTCTCAATCCGTTCAACACCCATATTGTGTTTGAATAAGAGGTAACTCTTCACCCTGCTGAGAAGTTTCTAAGAAAAAGAGTGGAGAGATATTTGGATAGATACTTACCGGAACTGGTGGATCACCCTGGAGTCAGACAACAGAAAGCGGACATCGTCTTCTAGAGGGATGTCATGTTGGGATACGTTATGCCAGGATCTATTCGGGATGAACTTAAAACACAAATTTAAATTACCGATTATTACTAACATGAATTAATCCTATATTAATTCACATAATAATCATACCAACATCATGCAAACAATAATCACGTAAAAATCCTAGCATGCGGAATATCTAGGATATTACGTAAACTTACCCGTTGGAGTGACAGTTTATGAGACAGACAAGATCAGGTATCTGGCTACCAACCGAAAGTCCTTCTTAAGTATTCCCTAGCCCTCGTTCAATAACATTGGTGGGAGGTTCTCCGATGAACAATTATAGACAAAGGAAAATAAATATTTTGTTGCACCACCTTTGTGGATTTCTAATTTTTCCAAGACTGGAATTGTGTTGGGGATGAAAAATTAATCCCCTATTTATAAAGATAGAGGTGGACGAAAATTTAGGGCTTTATTGGCTCATGGGAAATTTTCTTGTATCTTCTTTCAAGATACAATCTTGAATATATACCATATATTTTATTTCTCAAAATAAATTCCAACAAAATCTTCTCCTCTATTTTATAGGTAATTTTCGAAAATAATGAAGGAGATTTGCAAGAGTTGGATCTTTCTTGAATTTATGAGATAATCTTGTATTCCAAGAATACATATCTTTCTCCATAAAATCTTTCCAAGAAAATCAAGAAAATATTTTCTTCCTTCTTATTCTCTAATTTTCAAAATTTTCCCATAAAGAAACCAAGTAGGAGATTTCTTGAATTTATGGGATAATCTTGTATTCCAAGAATACTTATCTCCTTCCATAAAATCTTTCCAAGAAAATCTTTCTCCTTCTCTCCTTTAATAAATTCAAAAATTAAGGAAAAATATGCAACAATAATATTTAATTTATTTTAAACACCTTTTCATTTAATGGACTTTAATTGGGCTACTTGAGGGGCCTATAGGAGAATTAAGATGGACCTCCCAATGGGCTCTGAATTCCAATATTGAGCCACAATATTATTCAGCCCATTAATATTAATTAATTCTACTATATAATTAATATTGCACTATCCATCTTAACCCATATTACGGTAATATGGCTCCCGGTTATTATTTTCTGTATTTAAGATTATTTAGTTCATTAATTAATTAAATCACTGAAAAGCTTTATATTAATTAATATCTTTATCCTTGGAGTAAGGATAATGTCCTAGAGACAATCCATTGTAAGGACACAATGCTAAGATAATATTCAGTATTGGTTTAATATTATTGTTTATTTAATATTAAATTTATGGCATTACACTTATTAGAATATTATGTTTGATTGTTTGCATTTGTTCTTATCTGTGTTCCCTTGAGTCATTGTTGTCATTAAGGTTGTGACAACTCATATAACCTAAGCATGATTCTCAAATAGCCCCGATCAAGGATCATCAAGAATGGGATATTGATGATGCAATTGAGATTGGTGTTCGATCTGCATCATACTCTTAGAGAGTGAAGTAAGATCTCACTTACTACGAGATACTAGGTATCTAATGATGGATGCACAAATACCTTAGAGGGTATTGGTATACAAATCCGAGAAACCGTTTGATGTAGTTGCACTATATGTGTCTACGGGTGTCTCGATTAGTGGGAGCGATGCGATACTCCTTTGACTTGAGGTCAATATGCACGATATGTGTGGAGTGATGAACTTTGATCATGACCGACACTTGCACCCTTCCATGGGTAGATATGCCTTGGATTGGGTTCATCACGAAGTGCATGTGTGTGGTAGTTGAGCCAAGAATAGGATTCATTCCTCAAAGTGGATTTAGAGAGAATGCTCATCTTCTCATCATAATTGGATCAAAGTCATTGGCCAATGCACGTCAACTTGGACTTTGTGGCCAAGTGTGACATAAGTGATCAATTAGTGATTGGAGATAATATGATTAAGTTATTTGAATAGAGACTTCATCATGTTCAAGGCTAATCGAGTATTCGTGAATGAAAGGAAGAAATCGTAACAGCCCATGTTTCAGTTACAGGTAGTTGCACGTTTCTCGCAACGTACCACACATATTGAGAATGTCTGATGTATTGTCTAGGGTTCAATTAAGATCGTTAGTTTGACTAATTGTTCGATATATGAGGACATATGGGTCACACGACAAGTAGTTCCCTTTTACGGATTATAGTTGGTTGATTAAATGTTAAATTGGATTTAATATTTAATTATGGAGAATTAATAATAGATTAATTTGGAATTAATTATTATTAATATTTAATTAAATTGGATTTAATTAAATAGGATTCTCAATAATAATATATGGAATATTATTATAGGATTCAATATGTATGGAATCAAATCCGTAGAGATTTGATATACATGGGGAATTAAATCCGTAGAGATTTTATATATGGGAAATAAATCTAAGAGATTTATTTTATAAGATTAGGGATTTTATGTCCTAATCAGGTTAGCTTAAGATTTAAGTTGGGTCTCTCCTATATATATGACCTCTTGAGAATTCATAATACAAGTGTTCATATTATCTCCATAAAATCTAGAGTTATAATTTTCCTAGCAAATTCAATCTCGGGATTCAACGCTGGCAAATCTGTGCAAGTTCGTGAACGGGGATTACGTGGATACCATAGTTGAGAAATCTGCTCTCGAATTACTGTAAGATTTCTTGTTATGATTATTCGTAATCGTTTATGCAATTATATGTTCGTTGTTGGTGAACTGTTTAATTCCGTTGCGCATGTATTACGTGTTTACATGCCTCTATATTTCAACTCGGCTCATACCCTTCGTCTTCCCTAAAATTTAGGGTTTTCCCATTATGGAATTCCGCCGATGCACCTTTCGTATCCCACGGTCAGTGCTAGGCGTCGTGCCTCAAGACGCGTGTGAAAGTCCGCGGCATGGCTCGCAGTACTGCTCCATCGCGATTTCATCTTTGAGATGTATTCCCTGGTTTCCGTATCTATTCACGGCGGTGCACCCTCTCTTCGGCTCGTTTCGAGGCGGTGCGCCACCGATTCTTCCCGATTTTGAGATGACGACGCTTGAACGCTTTCGAGGCTTGACCGACGTGTCCGTCTCGATGCAATTTGGGGTGGCGCGCCACCGGAATCGAGATAAACCAGTGGCGGCGGGCCACCGACTCGATCGTCTTCTTCGCCTGGCTTTGAATCAGTTCGATTAAAAGGGGTCGCGGCTCCGCGTGTGCCCCTTCTGCTTCGCTCTCATTCACGGCGGTGAGTCACCCGCACGCGATGAGCGGTGGTGGCGACTCGCGCCTGTTCGGTCAGTCGTGCTCGTCGCGTCGCCTGTTTGCTTAGCCCCTGTTCTTTGGACCATGAATCTGGACTTGTTTTTGGGTTTTGGTTATTTTTCGATTAATTGGGTTAATTTGGTGTTTATTCGATGATAATGAAATTGATTAATCTGAAATTTAGGTGTTTGGGTGTTCGATTTTTCGAATTGGATATGATTTGGAAGGGTGATGATGTAGGAGGACTGTTTTGCAAATTCGATTTGAGACAGGCCTCCCGTGCAAAGACCGTTAGTTTGACTAATCACTTGTTAGGAAATAAATTTAATAAAGAGGATTTTGATTAGATCCCAAAACCCTTAAGTATGACATGTTCAGGATAATCTTGATAGTTGAGTCAGGATTCAGTTTTAGAGTGTTCAGGATGTTATTTGCACAATGTATAGTCAGCAGATATAGATCAGGATAGATTCTGAAGACTCAGTAAGTTTCTGAAGAAACTGAAGTTTCAGTATGAAACTGAAGTTTCTGAAGACTCAGTGTGAAACTGAGAATCTGAAGACTCAGTATGAAACTGAGAATCTGAAGACTCATTATGAGACTGAGAATCTGAAGACTCAGTATAAGACTGAGAATCTGAAGACTCAGTATGAAACTGAGAAACTGAAGACTCAGCATGAAGACTCAGTATATCAATCAGTATATCTCTGAAGACTCAGAAGACTGAAGATACTGAAGACTGAAGACAAAGGATACTAAAGGCACAGTAATTACTGAAGACTCAGTAATGTACTGAATGCTCAGTATAACCTGAATGTTCCGAGATAAAGAAACTGAGGAATATAGCCGTTGGAATCCAGCTGACGTGGACCAATGAGAGGAAGACAACCAGCCTGAAAAAGCTGCAGAACTTACAAAGAATAGTATGGATTTGAATGTGATTCTCTCCAACGGTAACATTCAAATCCACACTATAAATACAAGTTCTTCCTACATTATTACGTGTGGAAGTGCGAAGAAGATAGCAACGATGCTACAGAGCTAAGAGAACATATACTCAAGCTTTCCCACCCTAGAACACAAGTCTGTAGATATACAAATATATTCAAAGAGTGTTCTAGAACCCAATCTAAGCAACCCACGATGTATCCTAAAGCTTAGAGAGATTTTCCCAACCTTAGCATTGAGGCTAAACAAATGTAAGGGAAAATCTCACCATAGTTGGAGACAACACCAAACCCAAACCCCATTCTCGTAAGAGATAAGTAGTGGTGAAGTGAGGTAGTTGTTAGGCAATCCCGAGAGAGGGTGATAAGTCCCGATTGGAGTGTGAACTCATTAAACATCTAGAGGCGAGCCCGAGAGGGTGATAAGTCCAGTTTGAGTTAGTAAACTACAGAGGTAGTCAGAAAGCTCAAAGAAGAAAGGTTAGTAAACTACAGAGGTAGTCAGAAAACCTTAGGAAGTGTTTGAAGGAATTTCCCTAGGAACAGGGAGAGTGGATGTAGGAGCTTGAGTCTCCGAACCACTATACATTGTTGTGTTGTTTACTGCTTTACGTTCTTATCTTGTCACATGCATTCGATCATAAGCAAAACACAACACATGAGCTTAAAAGAGAAAAATCTGGAATCACCATTCCTTCACCCCTGATTTTTATATGCATCGCTTTTCATGTTTGCTTCCGCACGCGCAAAATGGGTTTTTCCACCGGGGCCTAACATCACTTAATATA
The DNA here is from genome assembly GCA_037126765.1 of Stenogyne calaminthoides. Taxonomy (NCBI): domain Eukaryota; kingdom Viridiplantae; phylum Streptophyta; class Magnoliopsida; order Lamiales; family Lamiaceae; genus Stenogyne; species Stenogyne calaminthoides. Next base: position 29,041,663 of record JBBCBC010000008.1, on the reverse strand, counting down.
TGAGGGTCTATGAGTCACACAACAAGTAACTCTCGTTTTACGAATTATAGTTGGTTGATTGAATATTTGATTTGATCATAATATTTAATTTATAGAGAAATATAATAATTACGTAGAATTATTATTATTTAATTAAATTTAATTTAATTAAATGGAATTACATAATAATATATTAGTTCTATTATTGTAGGAAATTATATATATATATGGTAGTAAATTTATGGAATTTGATTAGGTAAAATTCAAGATGGATTTGGGCTTTAATTTCCAATTAGGAAATTGCTTAGGTTTAAAGCAAAGCCACCACTATATATATGGGTCCTAGGGATCCATAATATTACACAAGAATTAATTTCTCTATAATATTTCTATATTAGAATTTTCCTAGCAAGTTCAACTAAAAATTCAACGCTGGCAAATTTGTGCGAATTCGTAGATGAAGGTTACGTGGATACCGTAGTTGAGGGATTTGCTTACGAATCACTATAAGGATTCTGTTTTCATATTCCGTATTTCAATTATGTAATCTGTATGAATTCGTTGTTGGTGAATTGTGTTATTCCGCTGCGTGTATTACTGTATTACGTCCTTGTAAATTTTAATAGTTTTTCCTATGGCTATCACCTGATTTTCTTTCCTTGTTGTCAGATGACTTTTTATATCCTCTAGACTTCTCACCAACCGTCTTCTTCCAGTACTTCTTGTATTTCTCATACTTTTGTTAGTGTTAGTGTCCTAGAGACAATTCATTGTAAGGACATAATGCTAAGATAATATTCAATATTGGTTTAATATTATTGTTTATTTAATATTAAATGTATGGCATTACACTTGTTAGAATATTATGTTTGATTGTTTGCATTTGTTCTTATCTGTGTTCCCTTGACTTCAGAATGGGGTATTGATGATGCAATTGAGATAGGTGTGCAATCTGCATCATACTCTTAGAGAGTGTAGTAAGATCTCACTTACTACGAGATACTAGGTATCTCATGATGGATGCACAAATACCTTAGAGGGTATTGGTATACCCATCCGAGAAACCGTTTGATGTTGTTCCACTATATGTGTCTACGGGTGTCTCGGTTAGTGGGAGCGATGCGATACTCCTTTGACTTGAGGTCAATACGCACGACATGTGTGGAGTGATGAACTTTGACCATGACCGATGCTTGCACCCTTCCATAGGTATATATGGCTTGGATTGGGTTCATCACGAAGTGCATGTGAGTGGTAGTTGAGCCCAGAATAGGATTCATTCCTCAAAGTGGATTTAGAGAGAATACTCATCTTCTCATCATAATTGGACCAAAGTAATTGGCCAATGCACGTCAACTTGGACTTTGTAGCCAAGTGTGACATAAGTGATCAATTAGTAATTAGAGATAATATGATTAAGTTATTTGAATAGACACTTCATCATGTTCAAGACTAATCGAGTATTCGTGAATGAATGGAGGAAATCGCAATAGCCCATGTTTCAGTTACAGGTAGTTGCACGTTTCTCGCAACGTACCTCATATATTGAGAATGTCTAATTTATTGTCTAGGGTTCAATTAAGACCGTTAGTTTAACTAATCGCTCGATATATGAGGGCCTATGGCTCACACAACAAGTACTTTCCTTTTACGGATTATGATTGGTTTATTAAATGTTAAATTGGATTTAATATTTAATTTATGGAGAATTAATTAATAATAGATTAATTTGGAATTAATTATTATTAATGTTTAATTAAATTAGATTTAATTAAATAGGATTCCCAATAATAATATATGGAATATTATTATAGGATTTAATATATATGGAATCAAATCCGTAGAGATTTGATATATATGGGAATTAAATCCGTAGAGATTTTATATATGGGAATTAAATTAATGGGATTTATTTTAAATAAGATTAGGGATTTTATTTCCCAATCGGGCTAGCTTAGGTTTTAAGTTGGGCCTCCCTATATATATGAGCTCTTGGGAATTCATAATACAAGTGTTCATATTTTCTCCATAAAATTAAGAGTTAGAATTTTCCTAGCAAAATCGTCTCGGGATTCAAAGCTAGCAAATCTATGCAAGTCCGTGAACGGAGATTACATGGATACCATAGTTGAGAAATCTGCTTTCGAATTTCTGTAAGATTTCTAATTATGTTTATTCATACTCGTTTATGCAATTAACTGTTCGTTGTTGGTGTGAACTGTTTATTTCCACTGCGCATGTATTACATGTTTATGTGCCTCTATATTCCAACAACTTTGCACTCATCTTGTTAATTCTTTTGGTAATATGATCCAGTTGTTCTTCTAGACTTATATCGTGACCAGCTGATCTTGACTCTGCTAGTTCAGTGGTTGTTGAGATTGTTACTGTTTTATATTCACTCTTCTTATAAGACGATATCTTTTCTACAAGCAGGTGTTAGTACACAATAGATTTTAAAAACAACTTTCAAGGGATCAGCCCTGGTGACCACCACATGCTTCTCAAAGCAGTGGTCTTTAGGACACACTGCTCTGATACCACTTGTTGGTCCCACAAGGTACATAGGAAGAGCTTTCGAAAGTCTAGAAGGGGGAGTGGTTGAATAAACTTCCTATGCCCAAAATATTTTTTTATCAAAGTACAGAAAATCAGAAAACTTGATGTCTTCTGGTCAGAGGTCAGCTTGTTTAAAGTCAGCTGAGAATGGATGGAAACAAACTTAAAACTTCAACATTTTCAGAAAATATAAACAAATATAAAACGATTAAAGGCACAAATATTTATAGTGGTTCAGATCTCAAATCCTACGTACACTCTCCCTTACACCAAAGGGGTCTTCACTATAACTCACTTACGAACTGGAATTTACAAGTACCAGTTTCTTGTTACAATGATTCTTTCGAACATAATCAATAGTTTAGGGCAAACTCTCAAACTTTCTTCTCTTTCGAAAATGATAAGAATGAGAATAATGGTTCCAACTGCTAAGCAAAAATATGCGTGTAAGATCTAAGTGTGAGTGTAGGGATTTATGTGTTCTTCGTGTGATGTTCGTGTCTCTCTATGTATCGATTCTCTTTATTTAAAATGAATCTCTAACTCTTGTATTCATAGATGGTAATTAACTAGCTGTTGGAGAGCTAGCAATCAATCATCCATAATTTATGGAAGTCAATCAATCATCTTGATTAATTGTATAATTGGTAAGTCTTGATTGACACGAATGTTTGACTTCGGTCTTCAATCACAGATTGGCAAAATTCTCTCAATTAGCAATGGTCAATTGTCTTTGATTTAGATTCTTCACTTAGTCAATTTTTTACTTATGTATTCCCTTTGCTGGTCTTCTTCTTTTCTCTTTTCAGCGTCGAGCAAGTCTTCTGATGCTTAGACTCAGTTCCTTGCTTCAAGGGTGAATACCCAATGACTTTCAAGGTCATATGGTCTTCACTCCTAGGTTAGCTGGCCTTCGGCCATAACTTCCATTTCTTCTGTCTTAAGGTAGAATAGTAAGTCTTCTGGTCATCTTACTAAAAGCCAAAAGGTCTTCTGGTCTTTTGAATTTAGTTCCCCCTTAAACAAGGATCTATACTAGACCTACACTATTTTTTCAGCAGACTACCAAGCTCAACTGGTCCTACAAGAATAGTGTCAACATCTTCAAAACATTAACAAAATATATCCTAACACCAACCATTCTAAGAATTGCAAATACTCAATGACTTGCTTCATAGCCTCATGATTTCTTATAACTTGATTGCACATATTCATTCCTACGTTGTCTTCATTTTCTCTTGCATCCATGTTTTGTGACCTCTTCCCAAAAGAGAATAACTTGGGTTGGGGAGATACTTGATTAAAACTATCTTTTTCACCCAAAAAATGGAGTTACCACAACATACCTCTTAAAATGATATCAAAAGAAATATGAAATCTGGAATTTGTCCCTTCTTCTAGCACTAGATTATTAATGGTCGAATTTTGCTTGGATGGGTTGTGCTAGAATGTGGGTGTGTGGCTTGTTAGAATCGGCCATCAAACAATGGGTACATGAAAGAGTTGGTGATTCATGGGTGAAGAACATAGTTGAGGATGAACTTAAGCAGCTTTCGTAGTCCAAAAGTGCATGAAACAAATGAATTTGATAGAATATGTATTACGTCTGACCCAAAAACTGTAAATAATGATGAACAGGATAACATGCAACTTGAAATTATTGATTTTATTCATGATTTTTGTGTAATCTTGTTACACCATTTTTCCAGCTACAAAATGACATTTTCTCTCTCTATCTTTGAGTGAGTTTTGAGTGAATTGTGTGATAGTTGGAGTTAATGACCTCTACTTTGACTTTTGAGACTTTTTATGCCTCCTAGCTACTCTATCAAGCTCCCTTGAGCACTCTTTTGACAAGTGGCATTATTTATATTACAAGTGTGCTTTGCATGCGAACACTAGGAGAATAGTTGAAAAATAAGTGTCTATTGAGTGATTGGTCACTTAGTTGACTTTTGTTCCACTTTAATAGGACTTGACCAGGGTCTTTAGTTTGAACACAATCAGCTTGGATATGACTTTGAGATGGGTCATACCAGAAACTCCTTTAATGTTTCTCCTTGCATGCTGGTTAGTACACTAGGTCGTAGAATTGGTGTGTCCGATGACCCATAACACTCAGCTTATCTGAAGTTAGAAGAGTTAAGCAGATAACTTATTGTTGTCTACTGGGTAATAAAATTAGCTTAAGATTTAAAAGTAGGAAAATATGTTCAATCTTAAGATCTTTACACTCTTTATTTGGGATGTATTGGGTCTACTTCAAACCCATATTAATAGAGAGTGGGAGGTTCTTGATTGAGATGAAGAGAGACGGAGACGAAGAGAGGCTCTCGATTTAGAAGAGAAATAGTGAGTGGGAAACTCTTGGTTTATATAAGAGAGACCCTCTTTTTAAAAAGCAACATATGAGAAATAATGGAGGAGCAACAACTATTAAGAAAGAGGAGAAGATTCTACATAATTGAAGAGAGAGAAGAGAACATTGCACTTTCAATGAGAGGGAGATGAGATAAGATCAGATTTTGAGAGATAGAAGAAAACATATCTCGTTTTTAATGAGACCGAGGCGGCGTGAATTATGAGGGGGTGGGAGAGTATTAAATGAGGTGCGAGTAGAGTTAGTAGATAGGTGTTGTGATATATTTAATAAAAATAGTATTGAATTGTCTGAAAATAGATATATAGATGTATTATAGGGATAAATTAGTGTTTGAAGGGTAATTCGGGTAAAATAAGACATCATGCATTTAAATGCCTTTAAAGTATCCATATTTATTTTGAAAGGTCCTTATTATATATTTTTAAATTAAAAAGTTCTAAAAATATTTAAATATGATGGCACAATCTTCCCTTTTAACTTTTTGTTAAAGATAGTTTTTATTAGTTCATGAGTTAATTGAACTATTAATAAAAATTTCATTTTGATAAAGACGCAATTTTATTTTAAAAAAAAGTTCTCACGGAATGTTTAGAATGGAACTTGTGAAATCATATTTCAATATGTTAGAAATATTTTGAAATATAAATTGACACTTAAAGGTCTTTTTAAAAATAAAAAATACATTAACGGTATTTCAAGATAAAAGTTATACTTTACGGCCTTTAGATGCAAAAAGTAATTTGAAATTTTGATGGGTGGGATGGAAAGTGACCCATCCGAATTGGGGATACTCTAAGATTTAAAATATAAAGTTTTTAGTGATTTCTACCTTTTATATATTTTGGAAAATCCATTAATCTCTATCATATTATATAAACAAGATCCTCAATTATAATTATGTTTCTAAGCATTTATACTCAATACTATGCAATATTTCCTAAATATTACAACAAAAAAACATCCCACATCAAATCAGTTCATAATGACATTATTATTTATCCAAAGGGTTACCGAACTGACTAGACCCCGCCAAGGTAGCCTAGGCGCTAGGCAGTCCAAATCTGTCCGACTACTGATTTCCGACTTGTGCACCCTTGGTATAGTTTTTAAGAAAAATGAGGTCACAACTTGACAAAAAAAGAAATGTAAAGCTTAAAACTGGGACGCCCAAAATGACAAAATGTAAAGCTTACCATGGAACGGGAGGGAATATAATTTATATATATGTTATATAAAACTATATATATAAAATAAATTAATTAACTTTTCAATATAAAAGATATAACCAAGCAAAAATATTAGGCTCATTAACAATATAAGTTAATAAATAGTTAACAGGAAATTTCTTTTTTGTAAAAGTATTACATAAAATAGTGTTGGGAGATAAATTTAATAAATAATTTGATTAGATCCCAAAATCCCTAAGTATGACATGTTTCAGGACAACTTGATAGAACAGGAATCAGGTTTTCAATAGGTGATAAGATCAGGATTATCTCCACTTTGTATAGTCAGCAGATATAGCTCAGGATAGTATAAGAGTGTATACTGAAGAACACATTGAAGGAAACTCAAAATACTGAAGATTGAAGATCCTGAAGACTGAAGATCCTGAAGACCAAAGAACCTGAAGACCAAAGATCCTGAAGATTGTTTTGTACTGACCAATAAGACCCTGAACAGCTATTTTAGTGTAAATAGTATTATGTTCATTCTTAGTACAAACAAAGAGAATGATACACATTCGTGGACATTAAGGAACATATCAGATCAGTATAGTTGACCTACAAAGAGTCGTTTTGTTTGTCTTTGTTCAAAGGAAGTTCTCGACCAATGAGAAGGCAACAACAGCGTACTATACTGACACTGAAAGCGACATCTCACTGAGAAAATGTAAGGACTTATATCTTCCAGTTCACAGAAGTTAATGATTGGTTGTGTGGCTATGTCTTACCCAAACCATGCAAGGGTGTGTTCAAACCCTAAAAATAGTCGTTCATCACTAACCATAAAAGGAAACCCTTGAAGTTATTTTTCCAACGCATAGTTTTTCAAGAGTGACCTTAGTGAGTTGCCTATAAATACCAGTGACCTTCACCATTCCAAGGTTACGGTAAATCAAGCAACTCTAGAGCTCATTCGTATTCTTGCATTCATTGAAACACTTGAAAAATCTAAGATTTCCCAAGTGTTTCACTTTGAAGAGAGCTCATTTACTAAGTCTATATTCAAGCAGATATCCAAAGCTTAGTTAGAGTTATCCTAACCTTTTACCTTGTGTTCTAAACTGTAAAAGGATATCTCACCTTAGTTGGAAACCAACCAAACCCAAACCCTATTGTTTAGGTAGTTTGAGTGTGTAATTGTTGGAAAGTGAGAGTTGTAAAGAGTTAGTAAGCTGCATTTGAGTTCAGCCTGAAAACTCTAGAGAAGAAGTTAGTAAGATGCTTGTGACAGTCTGAAAGCTTGTGTGTGTTTGAGTTAGTAAGCTGCAGTGTAGTTCAGCCTGAAAGCTCATAGAAGAAAGTTAGTAAGTTGTTGAGTTCAGTCTGAAAGCTTGAGGTAGTAGTAGAAGTGAGTTAAGGAATTTCTCTGAAGATTCAGAGAGAGTGGACGTAGGAGCTTTGCCTCTGAACCACTATAATTGCTGTGTTATTTGCTTTCTGCTTTGCATATTTAGTTGTTGCACATTTTCACTGAAAGCTTACTGAGTTTTCTGATAATCAATTGGAATCAATCCACTGAGATTGCATTGAACTGATCACAGCCTTAACCACTATTTACTAAAGGTAAAGAGATTTTCAGCAAATTAAAACGAGCTTAGAACTTAGGGCCTACACATTCTTCACTCTTGTTAAGCTATAACAGATAGTTGTAGCACTGAACAAACTCAACTAAGTGTTCAGTAAGATAGTTATCTGATCCAAGCTTCTCAGGACTCTGTATTTAAACTCACTCGAATCAGTTGAGCTAATTTGAAAGTTGTTCAGGGTTATTGTCTCAGTAGACTTTGACTCAGGACAATTTGTGCTTCTCAGTACTGACATTCAGGATAACCTGACTCACTGATCTCAGTTTTGTGAAAAGTTTGAAATATCACTGAACACGTGTATTCCCACCCCCCCTACACGTGTGAGACTCGTTTACCCTGGGACCAACAAATAGATATTCAAAATATGTAAAGATTGGACATTTATGTAGTTGGTAATCACGAAAAATGAATCCTCTCAATATATTTTCTATAAATATATTGTAAATTAAAAAATATATATAGGCACATAATAAAATAATGAGTGATAATACAGAAAGTGCAACTCACCTAATGTTTATATCTCTCTCCAATTTACAAGAAATTTACAGGAAGGAAATGGAGATGATCCATATCCAGTAAGCATGAGGTGCACGGTTCAAATAAATGTGATTGCATTTTTTCATTAGACTCTATATTAACACAAAAAACATAATGACACGTGTTAAACTTATCCAATTGAAAAATGACACCTCAAAACCTTAAAAATCTTAAAACTCGATATGATGATATATCTTATATATATTTACCAAAAACTTATACAAAAACTAAATTAACCAGAAAGTGGCACATTAACATTCCAAAATCCATATTATTATATAGAGGTGATATTGGAAATGAATAATGCTACTAATGTAAATTAGTACTACTATACTTGTGACCTGGTTCGACCCAATTTTAAGATGTGTCTATTTATATTCATTTCTATTTTTTAAAGTACTACACGGTGTAGTATTGCACAAGAGAGCGGTTTAATTTTATGTTTATTCATTTCACTAATCGAAATCCATGATTGTAATCTTGGTTTTTAATACAAAATTACAAAAACATAATAGATATGTGCAATCTCGCTTTAATATTCTTTAGCGTTGTTGAAAAATCACATGTTTGGGTGGCGTGTGCCTTTTGTAGGCGTAATTCTTGTAACCTCCACCTCCTAGGCCTTTGCACCTATATAACCCCTTCACAACTTGGATATATAATAAGAGAGAGAAACAGTGCACATTTTAGTGAGAGGAAAAGAACAGGGGTCTCCCACCTCTGCACATATATGCAAAAAGCATTGATCTTATAATATAGGTAGAAGAAAGAGGAAATAAATCAGAACTTAGATTTTTTATTTGTTTTACCCTCTTAGCGTGGGCATGGAGTGTAACATTTGCAATCGAAAATTCGCTAATGGAAAAGCGGTGGGTGGCCACATGAGGTCCCATTTTGCCCTCCTGCCCATCCCATCCAAGAGAGTTCATGAAATCAATGTGCCAATCACTGATACATCTTCCTCAATTGTTTCTTGTGATGAGAGAGAAAGCAGTGGCAATAAATCTAAATCTCCTCTTACTCTGGTGAAATGCAAAAGGGCTATACGGATTAGTGATGATGAAGATGATCAGGAGGTGACTACAAAAGGGATTCGTCATACGCCCATTTCAGAGTCGCCATTAATGATGGATGAAGATGTTGCGATGTGTCTTGTAATGCTTTCAAGGGATGTGTGGAGAAATACCGACGAGTCGGCGATGAGAGAGAAAATTAATTATCAATGCAGCATGTGCGATAAGGTTTTTAAATCGGCGCAGGGGCTGGGGAGTCACATGTCAAATCATCATTATCAAAAGAAACTCAAGAAATCATCTGAAGTGATTTTTAAGAAACTTGAAAATCACGAGTGTAGATTTTGTGAAAAAGTTTTCGGGTCAGCTCAAGCTCTTGGAGGCCACAAAAAAGTGCACCATGTTAAATCAAAATTGAGTAGTAGTTTGGTTGAAGATCGTTCCCGCATAGATCTTAATTTACCCCCTGAAATAGAAAATGAAGATGAAGAGCTCGACAGTTACTGATGTTAAAGTTTATGTCACATCGAGAGGAGCGAAATTGGTAAAGCGCACAGGTTGTTAGTGGTTGAAACTTATTTCTTGCTTTTGAGTTTTTATTTTGTAAGACTTTATCCTATGCTCTTTTTCTATATTTTCTTTTTCTTTTTTATTTGGTATGGAATCTATGGAAATGAATTACGTATCATTTATATTTTTGTTTAAAACCATTTAACATCATTTTCTGCTATATTTGCATTGGTAGTTGGCATCCTGGTTTACTGTGGTGGTTACTGATATATATTTTATGGAGAGTAGCACCAAACATATCAATGATGGTTCGAAAAAGTCTCAACTTATTTGAATGTCACTCCATAAATTCAGTTTCTTTCCCTCTGCTAGATATGTGATGTGTGTATAAGAGAGGAAGTGTGTGTTACATGCATATACATAAACAGAAACATATATATATGTGTGTGTCAGTGTGTGTTATTGATTAGCTTAATGCACAATAATCTTGAGTTTCCAATGTTATAACTAAGCGTTCTTGAATTATTTTTGTGTCTGGTCTATTTTTCGACTCTCACAAGTTCATGTTCAGTCTGGCCCCACTAAAAGTTCCATGTGTTTTTTCTCTCATAGTTCTCTCGTGTTGTTGAATTGTTTACTTTGGGGTGTGTACAATATTGATCATGCTCATCATCTTTCGTCAAGTTTCATCTTATTTTAACATCATTTTTATATTATAAATGTTTGTCCCGAAGTGTTATAAGGTCTACAGAGGGTTTATATGTCTTATCTGATTTTACAAATAAAATAATATTCATATAGCAAGTTATACGCTTAACTTTAGAGTTCTCTAGAGAAAAAGTTCTAAAAAGAAGGATCACCTTCTTGATATGGATGTTACCAATAAGTTCCTGTAGCACATTTCCAACTCTAGAACACCTTGACCTTCTTATAACCAGTGAGAACTTTGTACAAAGTCACAGCAATCACCTCCTCAAATAAAAGACCTAAGAACCATTTAGTTGATTTGTTGATTTTCGGTTCCCCCAAGTAGATCATTGGCTTAGTCTATGTACTGCTTTCGAGCTCAACCTTGCGTGAGCCCCATTCCGATAACCTGTTGCTCAAGTCTTATATATTGTATTGCATGGCTTAAGGTGTTATGTACTTCTTCCAACCTACTAAGTTCTATCAAATTCGTTGTGCGCTTTACATCCTTCTAGGTAGCGGAGACATATTCTGTGCCACTATCAAACACTCCACGTGTCGCAAAATGGCTTATCTTAGGTGTGCTTTCAAACTTTCTTTTTGGCTCCCGAAAATGAAACACAAGATTAAGGGTTGACCATATTGTAATACCAATTATAGGGCATATAGAGACTGACATCTATACACATACTTCGTAAGAACTTCCCAGTGGGTCTCCAATCCTTAAATTAACTCCAAGTCAAGTAAATTTAACATCAGCATATCATCTTCATGGAATGAGTAGTACCATTCAAATTCTTTAACACCTTCCGACTCCGAGCCCATGATCTTTCGATAACCGGTGGGATTTTGTTTTACCAATATATATATATATATATATATATATATATATCTCATACACACACACACACACACATATATATATATATATATATATATGTATATATATATATATATGTATTAAAAAAATTATATTAACTGCATTAATATATATTTAACTTTAAATATTAAATTTAATTATTATATTTAAATTTATATATTTTGAATAATATGTAAAATATATATATATAAGTTTATATATATAGTAAGTATATATATTTAGTAATACTTCGTTTCATATATAGTATTTTTAAATACGTCAAAATATATATTGTAAATGTATGTCCCAAACGCATGTTTAGAGAGGATGAAGAAAATTTTTCACCTTATAGAAATGGGTCTTGTGCAACCTGTAGGGCCCGAACGGGTTTCGTGAGGGCAGAAGTCTAGAGGGGAGGGGTGAATAGACTTCTGCAAACTTTTTCGTGCAAGATCAGGTGTGATGGCAAGTTGCCTGATCAGAGTGCGAGTGAATCAGTTTGGACTAATATCCAACTTACTGATCGCCTGGTGGCAGATCAGTTCGGTGTCTATCAATTTAACTGATGTGCGGAAGCTAGTTTATACCCGTGTAAAAAACCAGTTTACAAATCAGATTCTCGAGTTTGTTTTCAATCAGCTGATTGAAGTGTCAAACTGATCAGATCAGTTGCTTGGTGCAAGCTGATCCTAACTCAGGATATGTATGCAGTTATAAACGAGTAGTGTGCAGTAGTGTAAAGCAGTTAAGAGCAGATAGATGCACACAAGATTTATAGTGGTTCAGACAACCAGTCCTACGTCCACTCTTCCCTATCACAAGGGGCACCAACTTAACCAACTGGACTTAATTTATTGTGTTAGTCCAACACAGTACAACCAACATATTTTTAGAGAGTTCTCACTCAATCCGATCCCAGAAATCAGAACTAGAAACCCTAGTCTGAAATCCTGCTAAACAAACTTAACCTAACTTTTGGTTTGGGTAAAGATGTTTGTTTGTTCCAACTGGAAATCTATCATAGTGTTTAAGTAGCCTAACAGCTAAAGGATGAGATTTCAATGCTAAGAACTAATGGGATGAACACTTAAAATAATCTTCAAGTTTGTGTTCTTCGTGTGGAAATTTTGCTATAGTATGAGCTTCTTGATAATTTTTGCTTCTTCTCTATGAAGAGCAATCCCATATTTATAGACCTTGAAATCAAAGAGCCGTTGGAGAGCAATTTGAATTTCCGGCTATATTTGGTAGATTGCGGGATTTGATGTGACGTGCTTCAGGAACGGCATGGCCGAAAGCATGTATGTCGTCTTTTCTAGCCGTTTGATATTGCAGCATCGAATCCCGCATTGTCAGCTTTGTGCATACGTGTCTTGTTCTCATTGGTTAACTAGTACACTTTTTAGTGTTTGTTCTACCAACTAAAGTTGACATTCTTCTTGTTCAGATCAACAACGTATGACTTGGTGTAATCATCAGTTGACACCTGGTGTGAGCTGACCTGATCAGATACAACTGATCAGTCTACCTGATAGAATCTTCTGGTGCCAGTTGTCTTAGCTTCAACTAGCAGACTCGGCTGATGTAGTTCTTCTGGTTTTGGTCATCTGGCAGTTCTACTGATCTTCAGGTCTTCAGAAGTTTTAGCTTTATGTCTTCTCCAGATCGTCTGACTGTCCGATCGTCTGATCTTGTAACCTTGTCTTGTCTTTAGATTCATCTGGTCTTCTGACCTGGCTTGACTGACCTGACCTATACATATTGAGTTCCCCCTCAATATGTGACCTATCTTTTACATCAGTTGTTCTATACAATAATTATCAACTGGTCATCTTAGAACTTGTATTTAAAATATCAGTCAGCTAACAGGTCTGACTGGTCCTCTTACATGTGTTTTGGAACTTTCATCAAAACTCTAATTTTTCCAACAATTTCCCCCTTTTTTATGAAACCAAAACACTTGAGAAACCAACAACAGTTGATAAGAATAAAACAGTAAAGAACAAATAATCAGAAGACAATGAGGTTTTGTCTTATGATTAGTAAAAATAAACTTTTCATTTAACAGATGAGTCGATTACATGTTACATCAGATAAGTTTGAGTTTAAAGTTCAACTGATCCTAAACAGTCTTCTGATCTTCAATCTCTTGGCTTATATCCCTCTGGAATTTCACGTTGATCTTGAGGAACGTTGAATATCCGGTATAACTTCCATTTGACATCATTGATCTGCTGTGGATCAGTTATGTGAGCTTTGTTCAGGATGTCAAAATAGAACCTTTGAAATGCCAGTCTGTCAAATGAGCCGTCTGCCTTCTTCGAGTAGTCCATCACATCATACTCTTGATGAGATATTCTCACGTTGATCCTTCTGGCCTCATTTTCCAGATATTTCAGAAAATCTGGATGCTTGTTCTCCAACCAGTTGAGAAATTCTGCATCCGGTGAATCTTCTTTTGGCACAAGGTCCAGAACAAATGCATCCAGGAGCCATTCTCCTCTGATCTTATTCCATTCTTCAAATCTAGCAGCATGAGCAGCAATTTTTGGAATGATGTCATCAACTTTTGTTGGCACCTGAGGTTCTGCTCCAGATTTTCCGACTTTACCTTTCTTTGCCCTCGATCTGTATCTCTTTTTCAGATCTTCTGCCTCGGCCAATTTTTCTGCTCTCCTTTCTTCTTCACTAATACGAGCTTCTTCAGCAATCTTCTCCTTAGTAAGCTTCTCAGCCAGTTCCTTATCAGCCTGTATCTGGCTTGTTGTGTTCCTCGTGACTCTCTTAGTCTGAGCGGCTGGTTCAGGTTTTGATGTCCTAGCACCTGCAGCCAACTTCCTCGCCTTTGACTTCTCCATCTTTTCAGAAACTTCATTAGCGAACAGATCTAGATGGTCTAGTCTTTGGCCATAGGTTTCAACAGTCTGAATCAGCTCTTCTGTTGTTTTGATGAAGTCAGTTGGTTTCTCAACCTGTCCTTCCCCCTTTTTGGTTTGATCAAAAAGAGCATTGAGATGGGAAGTGAGAGAGCCAAAACTAACTGAAATGGCTTTGTTCAGATCGGCAGAAGTTAATCCTTGAGCTTGAGTAGTTAGATCTTGAATTTTTGAGATCAACTCGGATTTGGCAGATTCGATAGCAGTCGATAGGGTAAGAATGAGCTTGTTAAGTTTTTCTTCTGTCATTTCAAGTTTTTCAGTGACCATCAGAAGAGAAACTTGTTGTTGATCAACCTGGACTAACTTTTCGTCAACAGTCTTCTTAAACTCAGCAGTCAGGTTGGCCACAGTTTGAGCAAACTGATCTTTGATCAATTCAATCTGGGAAATAGAAAATTCTCGTTGTTCAGTTATTTCCTTGAGGCATGCCTGCCTCTGATCAGCTATAGTGTTGCTAACTTCATTAGCCAACACACCCTCAACTTCTTCTTTCAGAAGATCTTTGAAACAAGATCTGATCTCCCGAAGTTGATCAGTGGTTATATGTGTAGCAGGAATGTTGTGTACCACCTGATCAGGTTCATTTGTTTGTGCCTCCAGTGGCTGGTCATGAACTGCAGTGCCAGGCTCACCTTCATCGGCAACTCCCACATCCTTATGAGCTCATCATCCTTTGGAGTTTCCTCAACAATCTCCAGCTCAATTCTTTCAGATATTCTTAACTTCATGTTAATCATGGCTTTGACCGCCTCAGCAGGTACCAGTTCAGCTGGTGATCCGACTTGCGCAGATTTCTTCATATCGAAGTCATAATTCGCAAACTCATCAGCTCCCCCCATCTGCTCAATGATTATCATGAAGTACGAGAAGTTCTTTAAACGAAGATCTCTCCAGGTCAGGATCTCCAAAACATCTTCCCTTATAACTGGATGGGCTTCTAACTCCGGGTACAACTCATCAATTTCTCGTTTGATCCTCATTCGGGCCATTTTACCGGTGATGGTCTTGGAAGATCTTGAAATAGGAATCGATTGATCAGATCGAGTAGGTTCAAGTTCAGGTTGGTGAGTTGTAGAGGTTTACAGTGGAGGCCGAAAGTTGGATATTGACCGATTAAGCATCACCGAGGTTCCCTCACTGCAGAATGCCGAATGCAGGTCGGCCAGTAACTTCGCAGCAGATCTGCCATGGTCGCGGTCAGAGGGTTCTGCAATGATCTCGCCATGTGTTCAGAAGAGGGTGATCGTGGGTGTTCGCGAACAAGTGATCTTATGGGTTCGCGGATAGGAGAAGGTGAAGGAGATATATGTTCAGCAGATAAGATTCTGAGTGGTGAGTGGGTGCGAGATTGTGGTGAAGGAGATCTGTCATTTCTTACCTCTCCCTCAGATTGTTCTGGCGAGCTCCCAACTTGAGAAGCATGCCTTTATGATTTATCAGCTGATTTTCTCTCTGCGATCAGCCGATCTCAAATTCTAAGGCCTCTTCTTCTTCTTCTACCTCTTCATCCAAGAAAAGAGTCATGGGTGCCTGTTTCACTTTCTTCGGCCTCTTTTCCTGGGTTTTCACCAGTTTTCTCTTCTTCTTTTGAGGAACTTCAGTTGCAGAAGTAGCAACCTCCTTGCCTTTCACTCTCTTCGGAGGAGTGGGTCGCAGATCATCATCTACCGGGCCATAGATGGCAGTTGCAGTTGAGAGAAAGGCCTTGTAGGACTTTAGTCCGTTCTGATCCCATTTAGCATTGGGCATTTTGTCCTTCAGAATGACTGCAACCTTGTTGAGATTGCTGATTCTCTTCTTCAGAAATACTTGTCGTTGTTCACTGACTCCAAATTTTTCATGTTCTTGGAGCAGAATAGCTTTCAGAAAACCAGCCCAGTGGTGAGTTAATATTTGTGGTCACACGATAATAAAGCATCCATACTATGCATCTTCACATCTGTTAATTCGTCCGGGCTGAAAGATATACCCATAATTGTTTTTGACAGAATGTCAAACAACAGTCTGTATTTCCTTTTCAACATTGGTCTGACAAAATTTGCTGACTGGTGTTTGTCGGCCTCTATGAAGAGTTCACCCCTTATCAGTTCGTCTTCCTTCTCCCTGTAGTGAGCAGGAGAAATCTTCCTGTTGGGCAGGTTGAACAGTCGAGATATATCAGCATTTGTAAGTCTGATCTCCTCTCCATTTACCGATGATACCAGTTCATCTCCAGGATTCTCCGTGTCCACCTTCAAATTCCTCAAGAATTCCAAAGGTTTCATATCTTGACTTTCGATTGCGTTGAGCAAAGACAAGATTTCTCAAGACCACACTGCTTCAGAATTTGTTCCACCTTCATTGATTCTGGATCCCGTGTAACACCAAACATAACATATTTGTCTTCCACAATCTGGTGTGCCAAACTCGCATAATTACACATAATGTTGGGAAATGAATTTAATAAAATGGATTTTGATTAGATCCCAAAACCCCTGAGTATGACATGTTCAGGATAATCTTGATAGATGAGTCGATTCGGGCCAGAGTGATCAGATATTATCTCGCACTACGTATATAGTCGGCAGACATAGAAATGTGTTAGTTCTCAAGACTCAAGAGGATACTCGAGAACCAAGGCTCGTAGAAACCAAGGATCGAGAAAGTGAAGGCTCAAAGAACTCAAGACTCAGAGAACTCAAGACTCGAGAGAACTCAAGACTCAGAGAAACCTGAAGACTCAGAGAACCTGAAGACTCGAGAAATATCAAGGCACAAGAATTTATCAAGAACTTCAAGAATGTAATCAATGCTCGAGATATCCCTAATGTTCCGAGGCAATCAAGCCGAGGAATATAGCCGTTGGAATCCAAATTTATAATGATCTATTTAGACGTGGACCAACGAGAGGAAGACAACCAAATGAAAAAAGTCAGAACTTACAAAGAATAGTATGGATTTGAATGTGATTCTCTCCAACGGTAACATTCAAATCCACACTATAAATACAAGTTCTTCCTTCATTATCAAGTGTGGAGGAGTGTGGAAGTGCGAAGAAGATAGCAACGATGCTACAGAGCCAAAGAGAGTTAAGCTTTCCCACCCTAGAACACAAGTCTGTAGATATACAAATATATTCAAAGAGTGTTCTAGAACCCAACCTAAGCAACCCACGATGTATCATAAGCTTAGAGAGATTTTCCCAACCTTAGCATTGAGGCTAAACCATTGTAAGGGAAAATCTCACCATAGTTGGAGACAACACCAAAACCCAAACCCAGTGGTGAAGTGAGGTAGTTGTTAGGCAAACCCGAGTGAGGGTGATAAGTCCCGAAGGAGTGTGAACTCGTTAAACATCTAAAGAGTTTGAGTTAGTAAACTACGGAGGTAGTCAGAAAGCTCAGGGTCGGGTTGAGTTAGTAAACTACGTGGAGTAGTCAGAAAACTCAGGGCCGAGTTGAGTAAGTAAACTACGAGGTAGTCAGAAAGCTCAGAAGTTGATAAGGAATTTCCCTAGAGAGGGAGAGTGGATGTAGGACTGGTTGTCCGAACCACTATATATTGCTGTGTTGTTTACTGCTTTATGTTTATACTTGTCATATGCATCTAGTTATAAGCAAAACACAACATATGAGCTCCAAAGTTGAAAAATTGGAAACACTCTGCCCTCACCCCTGTTTTATATGCACCGAAGTCAAACGTTTTGCTTCCGCACGCGCAAAATAGGTTTTCCCACCGGGACCAACACATAATTTTGCCCAATCCGTGAGTGGCCATCTACAACAAGATAAACTCGATTAAAATTTGTGCATAATCATAAAGATATCACATATTTGATTATTAGATCAATAAATCGATTGTTTTCTTCCTTGTCATAAACTCACAGATATCAATAATGAAAAAGATTAAACACAGGATAAAATATGCATTCATAGTCTATATGATCAATGGATTTTAGGAAATTAATTCATCAAATAACCAGGAATTACCAGATTCTGCTTTTCAATTTTGAAATAGGTTGAATCACAATAAACACGTTGAATTGCAAAAAGGTAATTGTGAGCTTGTAGAGAATAAATCGCAAGAATTTTGAGAAAAGTACTCTGGAAGGGTTTTGATGAAGCTTATAAAAGGAAGGAGGGAAAATCGAGAACGGAAAATCAAGCGTTTGAAAGGTTAAACGATCCAGATTGAGCGGTTTTGATCGTGTGGTCAGGGCATGCACACACGATTGCTTTTTGGATTTTAAAAACACATTTAATAGCATTAAATGATTTGCAGGACACGCGTCATCAAAGTATGTGCACAGTAAAAGCAAATATTATCAGATAGTTTCAGGTATGGAAATAGTAAACTAAAGAACATAAATGCGTATCTGGTTGACTGATATTGTAATCAGTCAATACCACTTGTAGCGGAAGATCTGACTGATTTATGTTGATCTTGGTTTCTGTCTAACTCTTTGTATTTCCCAACAATGTCCCACAAATCTGATTAGTCTCCATCTGATCCTTTCTGAACAGTTGACGTTCCCCCTTCAATTGTTATCTCTGATCAGTTCTTGACTGATCTTTCTTATCAGTTGGAGTACCATACTCAACTGATCCTCTTTATCTGATCAGCCTCTTATCTGATCAGATTTCTTCTGATCTAATTTGATCTACTCTGATCAAGTCAAGTCTTGGAATGTGCACTCCCGCCAAAACTTAATTCTCTAGGAGTCGAAGAGTCGTCTCGATTCCCTAAGTCGGCGTGATGTGACATCCCGCAATGATGGTCTGGATACTTGTGATAACTAACGCCGTAAACTCATCCAACCATCAGTCGCGTGTCTCCTACGCACTGTCCTCGCGGTGCCCATTTCTCTTAAGGGCCTTGAGAGGTTAAATTTGCATCTCTACCCCTGCTTTTCCTCTATAAAGAGAACAGAGGTTTTAGACACACAACACACCCTTTTCACCATAGTTATCTTTCTATTAGCTTATACTCCATGTTTTCCGGTGAACCCTTATTTCCGGTGAAACTTCCGGTAAAAACCTTCAACCCTTTTCAAATGATTTCAGCTTCTCAACTCAACCCTGTGCTTCCCTTATTCCTGCTTTCGTCGTCATCGAAGAATACTCATACGATTATTGCCAAGCTTCTCTACCACTGAGGCGGCGGATCTGCTATTGCAAATGAGAAGACACTTCTCCTGACCGTATGAGCCTTGTGTGCCTATCGAGATGACAGAATTATCATCAACAGACTCAGTCTGACATGTAACATGGGTTTAGTTATATGATCTAGATTCGACCTATTCGATCTTGATCAGATAGTACACGGTCTAGATCAGACTAAAACCCAATATTTGCATGCGACACTTGTGTCTGTATGACACTCGTGCCCATTTAAAACTGGAAGTCCCATTGATTTCAGGACTAGGGGCTTCTGGCTTAAAAATCCTTCAGTGCCGCTCTCGCTCCTGACTCCGAAGCTCTGAGGGTGGCTTAGGATTATTTCAAAGTCTCTCTCACCCCTTTTAGGATTGGGATTTTAGGGGCAACTGGCTTTAAAATCTTTAAAGCCTCTCTCACCCCTCCTAGGGTTAAGGTTTAGGGTTTAGGGTTTATTTATCTTACGACCTCCGGGTCAATTGTAATGAACTTGTAATGTAAATCTTACCTCCGGGTCTTTATCAATGAAAAGTTCTTTTATTTCATTGTTGTGTTGACTCTTTTACCTTATGCGATTATAGCTTTAATACTTGTGTAACTTGCTTTGTTGAATCTTGCTTAAATCGACTCATAAAGTTTGAAACAACCAATCTGGTCAGTTCCTTGACTGATCTGATAAGACTATTTCTGATCAGTTCCTTGAATGATTTTCTAATCAGTTGAGGTGCATTGCTCAACTGATCCTTCTTAACCTGGTTAGTCTCTCAACCAGCTGGTCTTGGAGACCAGTCCACCAAACATTTCTGGTGCACTTTCTCCAAGGTCCAGAAGCCCTAGCTCATTACAGAGTTCTCTGAATCTGACTTCAGCTAGTGGCTTGGTTAAGATATCAGCTTTCTGCTTATCAGTGTGGATCTTTTTCATTCTGATGTTCTTCTGATTAACTACCTTACTTAACCACTAATTCTCTCTCAAGAAAGGGTATGGGTTTGGAGTTATTTCCAACTAGGTGAGATTTTCCCTTACATTGTTTTAGCCTTTAAGCTAAGGTTGGAAAAATCTCTCTAAGCTTATGATATGACATTTTTGCTTAGATACAATGAAGAACACTCTTGGGTAAATTTGGATATTTAATGCTCTGTGTTCTTGAATGGAGTTGCTTGAATATTTGGCTTTAATTTCACTTTGCAGATCCTCCATTATCTTCTTTTGAAGATAGTTCAATGTATTTATACTGTGGATTTGAATATTACCGTTGGAGAGTAATATTCAAATCCATACTAATAATCTTTCAGCTTTTCTTTGACCTTTTGCACTATTGTTTGCAGCTTTATGTCACATCCATATATGTGTTGTTATCTTCTCATTTGCCAGCTGCTTTTGTGTGTCTAACGGATCTAATCAGCTCGCCAGATTACTGTTCATCGCTTCTGATTCTAGTCGCCTGATCTGGTATTCTGATTTCTGGTCTGCTGAAATCTGCTCTGCAGAAATCTGGTCTGCAGATTTCTGATCTGGTCTGCATCAGCACTGCATCAGTTCAGCATATCAGATCTGTTCAGTACAGCAGATCTGATATGTTCAGTACAGCAGATTTGATACTGCACAGCAGATCAGAAACTGCACAGCAGATCAGAAACTGCACAGCAGATCTGTTATTCTGATTTCTTCTTCTGATTTCTGATTTCTGATTTCTTCTTCTTAACTTGTTCTCTCGTTCTCCCTCAACTTGTTATCTGTAGATTAATTTAAATAACACAAGTTGATAATGTTTTGGCATAATTCATCAAAACTAAAATATCCCAACAATTTCTCCCTTTTTGATAATGATGCCAAAACTAACTAACAATAAAAATATACGAGAAAAACAATGTTAGTTAAACAAGTGAAATGATGAAGAATATTGTATGCATTTTAAAAATGAGAAGATTATTGTTAACCTCCTTGAATTTTATAAAATTTATGCATTTTAAACTAAATGGGTTTTAACAAAAATGATCAGTTCAGGTGTTCACATTAAAATCTAGTGAACTTTTGAACTCCTGCTCTAATACCACTTGTAGGTCCCGAACGGGTTTTGTGAGGGCAGAAGTCTAGAGGGGAGGGGTGAATAGACTTCTGAAAACTTTTTCGTGCAAGATCAGGTGTGATGGCAAGTTGCCTGATCAGAGTGCGAGTGAATCAGTTTGGACTAATATCCAACATACTGATCGCCTGATGGCAGATTAGTTCGGTGTCTATCAGTTTAACTGATGTGCGGAAGCTAGTTTATACCCGTGTGAAAAAACAGTTTTACAAATCAGATTCTCGAGTATGTTTTCAATCAGCTGACTGAAGTGTCAAACTGATCAGATCAGTTGCTTGGTGCACGCTGATCCTAACTCAGGATATGTATGCAGTTATAAACGAGTAGTGTGCAGTAGTGTAAAGCAGTTAAGAGCAGATAGATGCACACAAGATTTATAGTGGTTCGGACAACCAGTCCTACGTCCACTCTTCCCTATCACAAGGGGCACCAACTTAACCAACTGGACTTAGTTTATTGTGTTAGTCCAACACAGTACAACCAACAGATTTTTAGAGAGTTCTCACTCAATCCGATCCCAGAAATCAGAACTAGAAACCCTGGTCTGAAATCCTACTAAACAAACTTAACCTAACTTTTGGTTTGGGTAAAGATGTTTGTTTGTTCCAACTGGAAATCTATCCTAGTGTTTAAGTAGCCTAACAGCTAAAGGGTGAGATTTCAATGCTAAGAACTAATGGGATGAACACTTAAAATAATCTTCAAGTTTGTGTTCTTCGTGTGGAAATTTTGCTATAGTATGAGCTTCTTGATAATTTCCGTGTCTTCTCTATGAAGAGCAATCCCATATTTATAGACCTTGAAATCAAAGAGCCGTTGGAGAGCAATTTGAATTTCCGGCTATATTTGGTAGATTGCGGGATTTGATGTGACGTGCTTCAGGAACGGCATGGCCGAAAGCATGTATGTCGTCTTTTCTAGCCGTTTGATATTGCAGCGCCGAATCCCGCATTGTCAGCTTTGTGCATACGTGTCTTGTTCTTGTTGGTTAACAAGTACACTTTTCAGTGTTTGTTCTACCAACTAAAGTTGACATTCTTCTTGTTCAGATCAACAACGTATGACTTGGTGTAATCATCAGTTGACACCTGGTGTGAGCTGACCTGATTAGATACAACTGATCAGTCTACCTGATAGAGTCTTCTGGTGCCAGTTGTCTTAGCTTCAACTAGCAGACTCGGCTGATGTAGGTCTTCTGGTTTTGGTCATCTGGCAGTTCTTCTCATCTTCAGGTCTTCAGAAGTTTTAGCTTCACGTCTTCTCCAGATCGTCTGACTGTCTGATCGTCTGATCTTGTAACCTTGTCTTGTCTTTAGATTCATCTGGTCTTCTGACCTGGCTTGACTGACCTGACTTATACATATTGAGTTCCCCCTCAATATGTGACCTATCTTTTACATCAGTTGTTCTATACAATAATTATCAACTGGTCATCTTAGAACATGTATTTAAAACATCAGTCAGCTAACAGGTCTGACTGGTCTTCTTACATGTGTTTTGGAACTTTCATCAAAACTCTAAATCTCCCAACACAACCTCTAGGTTCTATGTGAAGCTAAATTCGCAAAGTCAACTCACATAGAAGCTAAGTGAGTACGAAATGTTAAGCTTTGATATGATAACAATCCTACTGTCTACTAGATAGCTGGTCAATTCGACTGCTATCAAAATTAGCTTGTACGGAAGTGTAGACCTAGATTAACACTCTCTGTCCCAAGTCTTTCTTCACACCACCTTTTTCTCGTATTTTAGCGAGCGAGTAATTCTTAGTTTTCCAAATAAAGTGACGTACAATCAAACAACAAATTGACATTGAAATAAGATTTGAATTTTTAACATTACTGATCACAATTTCAATGATTTAGTTTGATGGTTGTTTCACTAATTAAACTCCCACACAAAATAAAATATAAAATATAAAAGAGAAAAAGAAGAAAAAGAAAAAGAATTATTATTCAAGAGAGGAGTCGTACACCGTTGCTACAAGAGAGGCACTGTCCACCATGATGTGGAGAGAAAAGGAGAGAATTTGAGGTTAAGAGAGGCTTAACACTCCTATGAACCAGGTTCACACTATAAACTCTAATTCAATATAATTTATTTTGAGGGATGGGTTGACCCGAGTTTTCACTCTCAATCTCATAACACACTCATTTTGCCATCGCGCCGCTACTTTGATCATTCCACGCTCATTAGTCGTTGTTTTACGTCGTTGCTCTGCTACTTTCGCAGTCATTCCATGCTCATTCGTCGCTCTTCTTGCGTCATCACATCGTTGCTCTCACAGTCATTCCAACTATTCTCGCGCCACCGCGCACTGCTCTCGTGGTAATTTAGTAAAACTCTCACTATTATTCAGTAAAACTCTTACTGTTATTCAAACTGATCTCGTTGTTATTTAGAAAAACTCTCACTCTAATTCAGAAAAACCCTCACTGTTATTCAGTAAAACTCTCACTGTTTTTCAAACTAACTCTCATTGTTATTCAGAAAAACTCTCACTATTATTCAGAAAAACTCTCACTGTTATTCAGTAAAACTCTCGTTGTTATTCAAACTAACTCTCACTGTTATTCAGTAAAACCTCACTGTTATTCAGTAAAACTCTCACTGTTTATTCAGTAAAACTCTCGCTGTTATTTAGGAAAACCCCAAAATTGCAAGAAATCAGTCATGACACACTAGAATGCTATTGCACTCTGCTTAATCGTGTCGATCATGTTACACATTTTCCATGAAAAAGACCGGCAGGTGAGATCGACTGAAATGACGAACAATAAATTTAAAAAAGGACAAAATAATGAAAATGGTAGTTTCCGGCAACGATTTTCAACAAGGCGCTTGCCCGTCGCTATTCAAATAAATTTCGTCGTGATTCGTAGAGTTTTCGTCATGCATAGATAGTTTCGCAATCACTGGAGAGAGGAGAAGGGAAGTGACTCGAAACAAAAATTGACTCAAATAGTATTTATCTGACCCGTTTGTAGTGTATCTGTCAAGTTTGATCCGAATTCATAACATGAACCAAGTCTATACAATTTTTTTGAGAAATTTTTTTGGTCCCATAACTTTCCTGTAATCCGTTTTTCGACCCAAAAAATTTAAAAATCCAATTTTAGTCCCCTAACTATCTCGATTGTCCAATTTTGGTCCCATTTTCACTGAAAAATAAAAAATTTGTCATTTTTTATCATGCACAAGTCACCTATTGGTTAAAATTGCAGGTTTCGAGCTTGTAGGTGATTTGGATATTGATTGTTAAAAGAAAATTTCATTTTTCTAAAAAAATAGAAAGAACAAGAAAATTTCTCCTAAATGCAATAAAAATGAATTTTTAGCTTCCACGTCAAATACGAGCTCGGGAAACCTCAATTTTAATCGGCATGTGACTTGCGCGATAAAAAAAAAAAAGATAAAATTTTATGTTTTTCGGCAAAAATGAGACCAAAATTGGACAATTGAGATAATTATGGGACCAAAATTGGATAGTTAAATTTTTTGGGACGAAAGATGGATTACTCAAAAGTTATAGGACCAAAAAACTTTTTTTCTCCAATTTTTTGTTCCAAGAGGGTGAGTACCGAGTAGACAGTGAGAGTAATTAGGCATTTAAGATATAGTGATTTAAACTAGGGTTTCTTATTTTTATATATGTAATTAAATTTAATAATATATATATATATATACACACATACATATATAATAATAAATTAATGGCAAGATTGTAATATTATGTAAGCTCGATTAGAATCCCGAGCCTCTCGAGTATTTCGAAGCTCAAACTCGATTAGATTCGAGTCGATTTCAATTTTTTTTGAGTTGAGCATGAGTAGCTCGTAAGCCGGCTTTACTCACTTACACCCCTATCCATATATACATCAATATCTTCTTAATTTTGCACTTCCTAAAACAAATAGACCTATTAACTAGTTGTTTCATGTACAAATTAACCTCTTAACTAATTTCTTTTTTAATCAAACATTTAAAATTAACAAAATCAAACAAATCAACCCCTTAACTAATGAAATAAAATAATTATACTTCCTTCAATTTAAATTCATCCTTAATTCAATTTTGTCTTACAATTTTTTTCTTGAACTCATCTCTGTACTATCTTATCCCAAATTTTATTAAATGTTTCCTTTCGTTAATTTTTTTTTTTAAAGCAACAAACGCCTAAGCGCAAGAATGACAAAAGTCGAGAAGGTCATCCACAAACGATGGAGGCTCGACCCAATAAGATGGACTCTCAAAATCACGAGAGTTTCGAGCTAGAACATGTGCCACCATATTGGCATTATGACTCACCCAACTAACCTCAAAACAAGGCTGCTGGCGAAGGATCATTACACTAGCCGCAATTAAATCACCAAAGAGAGAAGCATTAGAAGTGGGACAATTCACGGCATCCCGAACTCGCTGAGCATCTATCTCGACCACGACATCCAAAAAGTCCATCTGTACCGCCCATTTCAAAACTCCGTTCACTCCTCAGGCCTCTCCCTCATTAACGTACATAATACCCTAACGAATAAGAGTACGAAAAGCAATACATGTTGGAATTTAGAGGCACGTAAACACGTAATACATGTGCAGCGTAAATAAATAGTTCACCAACAACAAACACGTAATTGCATAATTGAATAGTAAAACATAAAGAGAAATCTTACAGTAAATCGTACGCATATTTCTCTATTATGGTATCCACGTAATCCCCGTTCACAGACTTGCAAGATTTGCCAGCGTTGAATCTGAGACGGAATTTGCTAGGAAAATTCATATTCTAGATTTTATGGAGAAATATGAATTAACGTTTTTTTTTTTTTGAATTCCCAAGAGTTCATATATATAGGGAAGGCTCAGCTTAAATCTTAAGTTAACCTGATTAAGAAATAATATCCCTAATTTTATAAAATAAATCTCTAATATTTATTTTCCATATATAAAATCTCTACGGATTTAATTCCCATGTATATCAAATCTCTAATGATTTGATTCCATATATATTAAATCCTATAATAATATTCCATATATTATTATTGGGAATCCTATTTAATTAAATCCAATTTAATTAAACATTAATAATAATTAATTCCAAATTAATATATTATTAATTAATTCTCCATAAATTAGATATTAAATCCAATTTAACATTTAATCAACCAACTATAATCCGTAAAAGGGAACTGCTTGTTGTGTGACCCATAGGCCCTCATATATCAAGCGATTAGTCAAACTAAAGGTCTTAATTGAACCCTAGACAATAAATCAGACATTCTCAATATATGAGGTACGTTGCGAGAAACGTGCAACTACCTGTAACTGAAACATGGGCTATTAAGATTTCCTCCTTTCATTCATGAATACTCGATTAGGTCTTGAACATGATGAAGTGTCTATTCAAAAAACTTAATCATATCATCTCTAATCACTAATTGATCATGTATGCCACACTTAGCCACAAAGTCTAAGTTGATGTGTATCGGTCGATGACTTTGATCCAATTATGATGAGAAGACGAGTATTCTTTCTAAATCCACATTGAGGAGTGAATCCTATTCTTGGCTCAACTACCACGCACATGCACTTCATGATGAACTCAATTCAAACCATATCTACCCATAGACGAGTGCAAGCGTCGGTCATGGTCAAAGTTCATCATCCCACACATGTCGTGCGTATTGACCTCGAGTCAAAGGAGTATCGCATCGCTCCCACTAATCGAGACACCCGTAGACACATATAGTGAAAATACATCAAACGGTCTCTCGGATGGGTATACCAATACCCTCTAAGGTATTTGTGCATCCATCATGAGATACCTAGTATCTCGTAGTAAGTGAGATCTTACTACACTCTTTAAGAGTATGATGAAGATCGCACACCAATATCCATTGCATCATCAATATCTCATTCTTGATGATCCTTGATCGGGGCTATTTGAGAATCATGCTTAAGTCATCTGAGTTCTCACAACCTCAATGACAGCAATGACTCATGGGAACACTTGCATGAATAAATGCAAACAATCAAACATAATATTCAAACAAGTGTATTGTCATACATTAATATTAAGTGAACTATAATATTAAATCAAACTGAATATCATCGAGTATTATGTCCTTACAATAGATTGTCTCTAGGACACTAACACTAACAATCTCCCACTTGGACTAGAGTCAATCACCTACATGTCTAACCCCTAGACCATCAAATGTCTAGTGTATACATGAACACTCAGTGTTTTGGTGAAATGATCTTCCAAATTAAAATATGTGGGAATACATTTTAATTCCATTTCTCCTATCCTTATGATCTCTCGGATCAAATGATAAGTCTAGGTACATGCTTGTTTCTGTTTGCTGATCTCGGTTCCTTTGCTTGCGCTTTCGCACCAACGTTGTCTTAATACAACTTTATTAGACAATTGGCACTCGGAACTACCCCTAGTTCTCTTAAGAACTATAAAATCCAGACAGCCTCCTTGAGGCTTCTGATGCAGCAATGTAATCAACTTTGGTTGTTGAATCTGTGATCCTTTTGCTTGGAACTATTCCAACTGACCGCCTCATTATTGAGAGTGAAACGTTACCTGACTGTGATTTGTAATTGTTACAGTCGGATTGGAAACGTACGTCAGCATAACTAGTCACTACTAGTTCTGATTGTCCACTATAGACAAGGAAACATTCTTTAGTTCGTCTAAGATACTTCAGAATGATCCTGACAACAATCCAGTGAGATACACCCGGATTTTGTTGGTATCTACCAGTGGTGTTGATAGCGTAGGCCGCGTTTGGCCTAGTGCAAGTCATGGCGTACATGATTGACCCAATTGCATATGCATATGGGACACCTTTCATGTGCTTGATATCAGCTTCAACGTAAGGACAATCCTTCTTTGATAGTTTTATCCCATGATTTGCTGATAGAAATCCTCTCTTAGAGTTCTCCATCACAAAACGCTTCAACACCTTGTCTACACAGGTGGACTGTGACAGCCCCAACATCCTCTTAGATCTATCCCTGTGGATCATGATCCCTAGGATGTAGCAGGCTTCACCAAGACCCTTCATCATGAAGGTCTTTAACAACAAATCTTTAATGGACTGCATTAGCGGGATATTGTTTCCCAAAATCCCTATGTCATCGACATACACGATTATGAAAATAATATTCTTCCCGCTGCGTTTACAATAAACGCAAGGATCTTCCGAATTTCTGATGAAGTCAAAAGGGACTTGATAGCTTCATCAAATCGGATATTCCAACTCCTAGAAGCTTGATTCAATCCATAAATGGATATATTTAGTTTGCATGCTAGATTAGAATTTGACTTAGATATAAAACCTTCCAGTTGAGTCATAAACACTTCCTTATCAATGTCTCCATTGAGGAAAGTTGTTTTGACGTCCATCTGTCAAATCTCATAATCATAGTGTGCTGTTATCGCAAGTAAAATTCGAATGGACTTGATCTTTGCAACTGGTGAGAAGGTCTCATCATAGTCAATTCCTTCGCGTTGACTATAACCCTTCGCCACCAACCTAGCTTT
Source organism: Stenogyne calaminthoides (assembly GCA_037126765.1). Classification (NCBI taxonomy): domain Eukaryota; kingdom Viridiplantae; phylum Streptophyta; class Magnoliopsida; order Lamiales; family Lamiaceae; genus Stenogyne; species Stenogyne calaminthoides. The sequence continues at coordinate 29,012,609 of JBBCBC010000008.1, read as the reverse complement.
GTAGGTTTGTACTTTGCCATTTGCATCAGTCTTACGCTTGAAGACTTATTTGCAACATATGGGTCAAACCCCTTTAGGCAACTCAACCAAGTCCCAGACTTGATCGGTGTACATCGAGTCCATCTCGGATTTCATGGCTTCATGCCACTTTCCTGAATCAGTAGCTGATATTGCTTCAGAGTAAGTATTAGGATCATCTTTATCCGGTATGTCCACATTATCGAGTTCCTCCAAGAGGTAAAGTATCTAATGGGCGGATTACGATTCCTAATTGACTTACGGTGTTGTGGTTGTCTTGATCGTACATTACGATCATGAAAATTTTGTGGTGCATTGATTTCATCAATGTCCCGGAGAGTCCTCAAGAGCTATACTTTGAGATGCCTCTTGGGGGGAGTTTGAACTATGATGTTCTCATTCAAATTTCCACTGGAGGTACTTCTTGCACAGGCAAGCCAACTCCAATTATGCTCCCACTGGTTGAAAGACGATCACCTAGTGAAAGACTCCCATCGTGAAAGTTGATGAATGCTCCCACTGATTTCTTGTCATGTTGCTTTGACAAGATATCAGTCTCTTTGTTAATTTGTGGTTCTTGAACTTCTTCAAGTTCTATCAGCTTACGACCTTGTTCCTTAAAGACATAGTAGTCTTTTAGAAACTTGGTGCGCCTAAAATAATCACTGATTATTTCTCAGGTAGATAGAAGTAATATCCTTTAGTTTCCTTAGGATATCCCACAAAGTAACCCTTTTCACCTTTGGATTCCAACTTGTCGGTAAGCATCATTTTCAAAATCACGGGGCAACCCCACGTTTGATATGTGTAAAAGTTGGCTTCTTGCCACACCATGGTTCATATGGTGTATGCTCAACCGATTTAAATTGAATCCTATTTAGAATGTAAATTAAGGTTTGTAACGCGTATCCCCATAACAATGTCGGAAGAGAGGAAAAGCTCACCATTGGACCACACCATGTCTAACAGGGTTCTATTTCTCCTCTCGGACACACCATTCATGTGAGGTGTTCCAGGATGAGTCCATTGTGACGGGATTCCATGTATTTTCAAGTAATCAGTGAATTCACGGCTAAGGTATTCACTTCCTCGATTTGATTGAAGAGTCTTGATACTCTTACCAAGTTGATTCTCTACTTCAGCCTTAAACTTCTTTGAATTTCTCAACAGATTTGAATTTGTGTTTCATAAGATACACGTATCCGCATCTTGAGAAATCATCAGTAAAAGTGATGAAGTATCCGAAGTGACCCCTAGCTAGAGTGGGCAATGGTCCACAAACATCGTTGTGGATCAACTCTAGAACTTCTTTGGCATGCACCCCTTTCCTAGAAAAGGGTTTGTTGATCATCTTGCCCATGAGATAAGATTCACAGTCTCCATAAGACTCTCAGTCGAATGGGGTTAAGTAGTCTAACTTTCTTAACCTTGCAATTCTTTTTCATTTACATGATCAAGTTCTACAATGCCATAAGTAAGTCGGGTTTTCATGATTACTAAGTTTGAGTCTTTTATTTTGTATATTAAGAACATCATATACATAATGCAATAAATACATGTTGCGAATAATAAAAAGAACTAGATGACAATCATTAAGTTCTAATCTAAAACCAAAGGGTAAGTCTAACACATAAGTCCCCACACGTTCAGTAGCAACTCTTGCTCCATTTCCACGTGTAAGACGACTTCACCCGCCCTAACTGCCCTAATACACATTAGCCCCTTCACATTCGTACAAATATGAGAGCCACATCCGGTATCTAATACCAAGCAGTTAGCGCTATTAGTGGACATGTTTATCTTAATAACAAACATACATGTTCTATTGCTAGAAGCACTCAGTGCCTTCTTTTCAGCAACAAGAACCTTACAGTCCTTCTTCTGGTGCCCTCTTCTACTTACAGTAGAGGCACACATCCTTGTCTACTCGCTCCTTCCTTTGAACACCATCTTAGTGATAGTGAACTCAAAAGTCTTGAGCACGTTTTGAAGTTCAGGCATGGTCGCATCCGTCTTATTCATATTGTAGTTCACAATGAAGCTAGAATATGAATCCGGGAGCGACTGGAGGATAGCATAAATGAAAACATTGGTATTTTAGCTCAATGACTAAATTACCAAGTTTCTCAATTAGGCTTATCATCATTAGCACATGAGATGAAATCTTCCCTTCTTTAGCTAACTAGCATCTGAACAAATCTCTCATCACTTCATAAACCTCGGGATGAGATTCAGAATCAAAAAGATCCTTCAGATGCTTGAGCATCTAGAAGGGACCCATTTTCTCACGTTGTCTTAAGCGATTCGGGAGTCATGCCGAGCAACATCACACACTGCGTCTGGGAAGCATCCTTTTGATGCTTATTCTGAGTTGCTACGTAAAACGTAGTTGTCTCAAGAAACCAGTTGCAGGGGTAACAGGGATTGGTGTGTCCAACACGTACTCAATCTTTTCTTGCCTTAGCACCAAACTCACATTTAGGTGCCAGTCCAGAAAATTTGCCCAAGTCAATTTATTTGTTTCCAAAACACTTCTCAATAATAGTTATACATTTCAACTAACCAAGAGAAATAAAATAAAATGGGAATTAAAATACATAATTCGTATGATCAATATTCAGCAATCAAAATAAACATGGCCTTTCTTTTGTGTTTATTTTGTCTCCATTATTTTCACATATTGGTGTGTCCAACACGTACTCAATCTTTTCTTGCCTTAGCACCAAACTCACGTTTAGGTGCCAGTCCAGAAAATTTGCCCAAGTCAATTTATTTGTTTCCAAAACACTTCTCAATAATAGTTATACATTTCAACTAACCAAGAGAAATAAAATAAAATGGGAATTAAAATACATAATTCATATGATCAATATTCAGCAATCAAAATAAACATGGCCTTTCTTTTGTGTTTATTTTGTCTCCATTATTTTCACATACTCAACGACCTCATCTGAAGAATACGAATTTATATCAAATATAAATTGTAATGGACTAGGATCCACATTACTACCATCATAATCCCAGCGAGGGTTGATCATTACAATAGCATAACTGGTAGGTCTCCAAACCAATTGCAAAACTGCAATTCCTAGTTTGTCGAATCTAGTTCGACTTATTTCACTTACCTTTTGTTCCCCGCGAGGGCTAGCGAAACAAAGTTAAGTTGGTTTACAACCATCAAGCGGCGACATTACATGTCCCTATAAAAGTCCCGTTAGATGTAGATCCGAGCAAAAGACTAGAGTCTTTAAGTACTCATTGGAACGAAATCTCTGGTTTACTTTTAATTTTGATGGAAGATATCTTATCAAATTAATGAGAAAACCATATTTTAGTGAGGAACGTTTTAAAGGCGAGGTATTAATTGCTTAATCGAGATCCAACATGTTAATCTACATCACATTTGAGCAATTATTGGGCGCCGCCTACCCAAACATGATTTTATATGGACTAACACTTATATTGGTGCCGTCTACCCAAACAATTAATACGGTCTGACAATTATTGGGCGCCGCCTACCCAAACGATTATAATGCGGACTATAAATGTGTTAACGAATTTAAATAAACAAATTAACCAAGTGATATTTAATATTTTAAAATTAGATTTCATTCATTATTTGTCAAGGGCTCAAGTGAAATTTCTAAAATTTGTACGGAGGGGCATATTCGAAATCCAATTTGCAAAACAGCCCCTCCCTCATCACTGCCCAAAAACCGTCTCTCAATCGGGACAACCGAAACCAACATTCATCACCAGTTTTTAGATTTAATCCAATTCAATCACAAAACCAGTCAACAATTGTTATTAGATTCATCCAATGTGCTCAAGAAAGTTCAACAAACTGAACACATTAAAACCCGAATACGAAACAGAGTCACGCATGAGGGTCGGGCAACCAAGCGGCGCATGTAGTCGAGTCATCGCCGCCATTAGGCGCGCGCGGGTGACTCGACACTGCAACCGGGTTAAGTCCCGCTTAGGGTAGGGCCTACGACACCGTCTCAGGTCAAAACAGAGGCGGATCAAGTGTGTCGCGAAGCGCACGGTGGTGCATAGCTGCATTCGTCGAACGATACAGCACGTGGCCCCGTGGTAAGCATACGAACAATAGACTCATCGCCGTGGTGAGGTGACTCTAATTCGTCATGAATCGCATCGAAGACGGGAACAAAATCAATGAATCGAAGATATGCCCCAATAATCGAAGAAAATCCGATGAAAATCGGATCGAAATTGGTTCGACGAGGGTCATGCCGTCGTGGGTCCAACCCACTGAATCACTCCATCGTGGAAACCCACGAGCGACGCGAGCCGCGACATTATTCCGCCGACTCGAGCGATGCCGCGGTGCCTACTTTAGATGCGAGGATGAGACGGAGGCGAGAAGACGACAGGGCAGCGGATGAGAGTACATAAAACCCTAATCTGGAGAAAAGGGGGAAGACGAACCAGAGGACCAAATAAAGAAAAGGGGTGTTGGTTTATCAAATAAACTCAATTTAACAAGCATAAGGCACACGCCCCCATTAATCAAACAAGATGGTGCGGTCCAAAATTTATTTTGGTCGTACCGATTAATTTATAAAAATTTTATAAATCAAATAATCATGCAATTAATCAAGAGCCTGAAGTTCTGATACCACTGTTGGAATTTAGAGTCACGTAAACACGTAATACATGCGCAGCAGAAATAAATAGTTCACCAACAACGAACACGTAATTGCATAATTGAATACGTAAAACATAAAGAGAAATCTTACCGTAAATTGTACACATATTTCTCTACTATGGTATCTACGTAATCCCCATTCACAAACTTGCACAGATTTGTCAGCGTTGAATCTGAGACGAAATTTGCTAGGAAAATTCCTATTCTAGATTTTATGGAGAAATATGAATTAACGTTTTTTTTTTTTTTTTTGTGAATTCCCAAGAGTTCATATATATAGGGAAGACTCAACTTAAATCTTAAGCTAACCTGATTAGGAAATAATATCCCTAATCTTATAAAATAAATCATCAAGATTTATTTCCCATATATAAAATCTCTAAGGATTTAATTCCCATGTATATCAAATCTCTACGGATTTGATTCCATATATATTAAATCCTATAATAATATTCCATATATTATTATTGGGAATCCTATTTAATTAAATCTAATTTAATTAAACATTAATAATAATCAATTCCAAATTAATCTATTATTAATTAATTCTCCATAAATTAAATATTAAATCCAATTTAACATTTAATCAACCAACTATAATCCGTAAAAGGGAACTACTTGTTGTGTGACCCATAGGCCCTCATATATCGAGCAATTAGTCAAACTAACGGTCTTAATTGAACCCTAGACAATAAATCAGACAATCTCAATATATGAGGTACGTTGCGAGAAACGTGCAACTACTTGTAACTGAAACATGGGCTATTACGATTTCCTCATTTCATTCGCAAATACTCGATTAAGTCATGAACATGATGAAGTGTCTATTCAAATAACTTAATCATATTATCTCTAATCACTAATTGATCATGTATGTCACACTTAGCCACAAAGTCTAAGTTGGCGTGCATTGGCCGATGACTTTGATCCAATTATGATGAGAAGACGAGTATTCTCTCTAAATCCACATTGAGGAATGAATCATATTCTTGGCTCAACCACGCACATGCACTTCGTGATGAACCCAATCCAAGCCATATCTACCCATAGACGGGTGCAAGCGTCGGTCATGGTCAAAGTTCATCATCCCACACATGTCGTGCGTATTGACCTCAAGTCAAAGGAGTATCGCATCGCTCCCACTAACTGAGACACCGGTAGACACATGTAGTGGAAATACATCAAACGGTCTCTCGGATGCGTATACCAATACCCTCTAAGGTATTTGTGCATCCATCATGAGATACCTAGTATCTCGTAGAAAGTGAGATCTTACTACACTCTCTAAGAGTATGATGCAGATCGCACATCAATCTCCATTGCATCATCAATATCCCATTCTTGATGATCCTTAATCGGGGTTATTTGAGAATCATGCTTAAGTCATCTGAGTTCTCACAACCTCAACGACAGCAATGACTCATGGGAATACTTGCATGAATAAATGCAAACAATCAAACATAATATTCAAACAAGTGTATTGCCATACATTAATATTAAGTGAACTATAATATTAAATCAAACTGAATATCATCGAGTATTATGTCCTTACAATAGATTGTCTCTAGGACACTAACACTAACAATACATACCCCATTCGAGTCGCGGAGAACAATGCCCACTCCAATTTGAGTAGAATCAGCTAGAAACTGGCGTCGACATTACACTTTACCATCACGCTAGTAGGAGGGTGCCATCGATCGCAACTCTTCTGCAGGTAAGCTGGTGCTGGTTTCTAGCGTACAAATCTCCACTCAGCCATAAATGAGGTTGCCGAGAAGACCACTTCTGCTACAGTAGCAGATTTTCCATCCCACACCACACTACTTTTGTGCCTCCACAAACCCCAAGCTATGATCATAGCCCTAACCGCCTCTTCCTCGTCAAACTCATGCAATATTCGAAGGAAAAGAGATGAATGGTCCTCAACGCTATAATAAAGCTTATCAATTTTCTCCCATAACCCTCTTCCTTCCAACACTTCACTGCAAATTGACAATCGACAAAGAGATGCCAAGCCCACTCATGCAAATTCGAGTCGACACACACCGGGCAATACGAGCACGTTCCCAGGTACCACTTACTCAGCTTCTTACGAACTGCCATATATCCCTTGCAAAGCCGCCAGAAGAACGACTTAGTTTTCGAGGGTACTTTCATCTTCCACAACAAAAAAGAAGTGTATTCAGCAAGAGAAATGTCCTCATACAATATGCCGGAATCGCTTGAGGGACCGATTTGATAAGGACCTCCTTTCCCGCTTTTGAAAGCTTCTTATTACACCACCCTTGCAACCTGTTCCATAGACGGTCCTGAATGTAACGAAAGATCTCCATCTTTGACTTGCCAATTAAAGAGGGTTGACCTAGATATTTGCTCGTATTAAGATGATTTGTTACACTATGAATGTTCTGAATCTCAGTCCTTGGCTCAACCAAAACATTGGTGCTGAAGAAGAGTCCTGATTTAGAGAAATTTATGGCTTAGCCCGAAGCACTCTCATAAAGGTTAAGCAGGTTCTTCAAAACTAAACACTCCTCACGTATAGAATGGCAAAACAACAAACTATCATCGGTGAAAAACAAGTGAGAAACCGAAGGAGCCCTCCAGTTCACTCTACACCCATGCAAAGAACCCCAATGGTATTCCCTACGTAACTGACATGAGAAACCTTTCGCCCAAAAGATGAAAAGATACAGGGAGAGAGGGTATATACTCAAAGTCTGCTTTTAAGTATACTACAACACGTCTCATGTCCTACATGAACCTAATAACATTTCTCCCACTTATACTCAAAGCAGATTGGCAATGCACTTGACACCCATTCCTTCCACATGTCTCTTGAATGTATTCTGAGGCAGACCCATTGTGAATGGATCTGCTAGGTTGTCCGCCAATGCGATCTTTACCACCTCTATATCTCCTCTCTTAACGATTTCTCTTATAAGATGGTATTTCCTTCCAATGTGTTTGTTGGCCTTGTGGGCTCTCGGTTTCCTTGAATTTGCAATTGCTCCAGCATTATCACAATAGATAGTAATAGTGCTGGGGAAATTCAGGACCACATTCAAGTCCACTAGGAAGTTCTTGAGTCAAACTGTTTCTTTCGCTGCTTCACAAGCCGCTACATATTCGGCTTCCATGGTAGAATTTGAGATGCATTTCTGCTTAACGCTTCTCCATGGCACGGTTGCACCTCCTAGACGTAACACACTACCCGAGGTAGATTTTTTGGAGTCTATGTCCGATTGAAAATCTGAGTCTATGTACCCCGCAAGAATTAGGTTGTCTGACTGATAAACCAACATTCTATCTCGAGTTCTTTTCAGATACGTCAGAATGTTTTTAACCGCAATCATGTTGGGAAATAAGATGTCCGGATCTATTCGATATACAATTTAAATACAAATTTAAATTATTTAATTAATCCTATATTAATTTGAATAATAATCAAATAGCAACAACACATCATGCATATAATAAAGCCACGTAAATCCTACACATGCGGATTTCTAGGAGTTACGTAAGGCGTACCTTTTTGGCGAATTAAACGGTGGAAAAACGATCACACAAACCCAACGACCTTCTTTAGTATTCCCACGTCCTTGTCCAACAATCCGGTGGTAGGACGCTTGCGAACAATTAACAAAAGGGAAAAAGAAAAATATGTTGCACCACCTTTGTGGATTTCTAATTTTTCCAATACATGGAATTGTGTTGGGGATGAAAAATTCATCCCCTATTTATAGAGTACATGAGGGGCGAAAATTTGAGTAAATATTAGGATTAGGAAATTTGTATGTATCTTCCCAAGATACAATCTTGAATATATCTCATATATTCTATTTTCATAATATTCACAAAATATCTTTTCTTCCCAACACTATAAGATTTTCGAAAATATCAACAAATAAATAAGGAAGAATAAGATCATTGACTTTTCTTCAATTTATGGGATAAACATGGACTTCAAAAAATATTTTATTCCATAAAATCTTTCCAAGAAAATCAAGAAAATCTTTTCTCTCTCCTTCTAATTATTTTCGAAAAATATGGATAAATTAGGCAACAATATATCTTTTATTTCAAGCACATTTTTCAGTTATTGGATTTTATCTTTGGGCTACTAAAGGGGCCTTTAGGAGAATTAAGATTGGACCTTCCAATGGACTTTGAATTTTCAATATTGAGCCACAATATTATTCAAGCCCATAAATATTAATTAATTCCACTACATAATTAATATTGCACTATCCATCTTAACCCATATTATTGTAATATGGCTCCCGGTTATTATTTCCAGTGTTTAAGATTATCTTAGTCCATTAATTAATTCAAGCCCACTGAAAAGCTTTATATTAATTAATATATTTTATCCTTGGTTTAAGAATAGCTCAACATTATTATCCATATCGGAAACTAATTCCACTTGCAAGATTTGGTATGATAAATCTTCTGAGCCTCCCAAGGGAACAAATCACGCAAGACGTACTTGCACACGATTCTCCGTATTAAATCTTAGCAATCATCGTGTAACTAATAATATTGCCCAAGATATAAAGTATCGAGTCACAATGACTCTCTACCCAACATAAGTCAAAGTAATAGTTATTAATTTCACACGATCCTATTTAAGGAACGGAGATTAAGAAATAACGAACCACTGAGGTCTAATTCTTCCATATTCAGTGTTGAAGTATTTATCCTCGCTATAGGTCCTATTCAGCGCATGATAATGCACTAGTGTAATCCCTTGGTCAAGACAGACCAATCTGAGCCTTACACTTCAACCTTTCCCGATGGATTGTTCATTTCCATCTAGGTTGTGAATTTGTACTTAGTTACAAGGATTTGTTAATGTGATCTTCTGTAATCTGGTATCACCACATTAACTAGAATGTAACACCTACTATTTATTGAACAGATATGCAATAAATATATATAACATTTAATCATATTTAATGCAACAGTGATAAATAATTTATTTCAGTAAATAAATAAGAAATTCAGTTTGGTTATATATAAAATAAAAGCACATTTTACAGTATAACCCCAACAATCTCCCACTTATACTCAAAGTCTGCTTTTAAGTATACTACATCACGTCTCGTGTCCTATGTGACATCTAATGTCACCTACACGAACCTAATAACATATCTCCCACTTATACTCAAAGTAGATTGGCAATGCTCTTGACACTCATTTCTTCCACATGTCTCTCGAATGTATTCTGAGGCAGACCCTTTGTGAATGGATCTGCTAGGTTGTCTTCCGATGCAATCTTTGTCACCTCTATGTCTTCTCTCTTAACGATTTCTCGTATAAGATGGTATTTTCTTTCTATGTGTTTGCTGGCTTTGTGGGCTCTCGGTTCCCTTGAATTTGCAACTGCTCCGGCATTATCACAGTAAACTGTGATGATGCTGGGCAAATTCGGAACGACGTCCAAGTGCACTAAGAAGTTTTTGAGCCAAACCACTTCTTTTGTTGCTTCACAAGCAGCTACATATTCGGATTCCATGGTAGAATTTGCGATGCATTTCTACTTTATGCTTCTCCATGTCATGGCTTCTCCTCCCTTGCAGAATACACTACCCGGGTAGACTTTCTGGAATCTAAGTCTAATTGGAAATCTGTATCCGTGTAACCGATGGGGATTAGACTGTCTGACTGATAAACCAACATTCTATCATGAGTTATTTTCAGATACTTCAGAATGTTTTTAACTGCAGTCCAATGCTCTTTCCCAGGGTTACTTTGATATCTTGCCACCATGCCAACCGAAAAGCAGATATCCGGTCTCGTGCACAGCATTGCATACATGAAGCTTCCTACTGCTGAAGCATAAGGAATGCCCTTCATGTCTTCTATCTCCTTTTGTGTCTTGGGACACATTTCTTTGGATAGATGGATTTCGTGTCTAAAAGGTACAAAACCTTTCTTGGAATCTTGCATGTTGAATCGCTTCAAGACAGTGTATATGTATGAAGCTTGTGAGAGGTCGATCATCATTTTCCTGCGATCTCGGGTTATCTTAATCCCTAGGATATGACCAGCTTCTCCAAAGTCCTTCATATCAAACTGTTTTGACAGCCATGCCCTTACGTTCACATTTACTGTTGGGGAATTAATTGCTCGGATCTATTCGGGATGAATATTTAAATACAAATTTAATTCTAAAAATTATTACTAGCATGAATTAATCCTATATTAATTCAAATAATAATTCAACAACAAATCATGCATATAAATTTATCACCTAAATCCTACGCATGCGGAATAGCTAGGAGTTTACGTGAAGTAACCTCTCGGAGTGACAACCGTTGAGAAGATGGACATCCCGTTCACACGAACAAACCCAAAGAGCCTTCTCAAGTATTCCCTCATCCTTGTCCAACAATCCGGTGGAAATATACTCGTGGACAATTAACAAAAGGAAAAATAAAATTATGTTGCACCACCTTTGTGGATTTCTAATTTTTCCAACACATGGAATTGCATGGGGATGAAAAATTCATCCCCTGTTTATATATAGGGTGGTGGCCGATTTTTAGTGTAGGAATAAGATGGGAAAATATTTTTCTTGATCTCCAATAAATCTTGAATATATCCTATATATTATTTTTTCCATAATTAAAATATTCTATAAAAATCCCACCTCCTTATATTATGGATTTTTTGAAAAAATAAGGGAGTAGGAATCCAAGATTTGGATCTTCTTGAATTTAATGAGATAGTCTTGTATTCCAAGAATACTTATCTTCATACCATAACAAAATTCAAAGAAAATCTTTCTCCCCTTTTATTTATTAATTTCGAAAATTATAGGAAAAATAGGCAACAAGAATTTATTTTATTTTAAACACCTTTTTCAGTTATTGGACTTTATATTTGGGCTACTTGAGGGGTCTTTAGGAGAATTAAGATTGGACCTTCTAATGGACCTTGAATTTCAAATATTGAGCCACAATATTATTCAAGCCCATAAATATTAATTAATCCCACTACATAATTAATATTGCAATATCCATCTTAATCCATATTACAGTTAATATGGCTCCCGGTCATTATTTCCCGCGTTTAAGATTATCCAGTCCAATAATTAATTCCAGCCACTGAAATAGCTTCACTTTAATTAATATATTTTTCCTTGGTTCAGGAACGGCTCAACATTATTATCCATACCGGAAAACTAATTCCACTTGCAAGATTTGGTATGATAAAACTTTTGAGCCTCCCAAGTGGACTAATCAAACAAGACGCACTTGCACACCGATTCTCCGTATTAAATCTTAACAATCGTCATGTAACTAATAATATTGCCCAAGATACAAGGTATTGAATCACATTGATTCTCTACCCATCGTAAGTCAAAGCAATATTTATTAATTCCACACGATCCTATTTAAGGGACGGGGATTAAGAAATAACTAACCACTGAGGTCTAATTCTTCTATATTCAGTACTGAAGAATTTATCCTCCTGTAGGTCCTCTTCAGTGCATCATAATGCACTAGTGTAATCTCTTGGTCAAGACAAGCCAATCTGAACCTTACACTTCAACCTTTCACGATGAATTGTTCATTTCCATCTAGGTTGTTAATTCTGTACTTTTAGTTACAAGGGACCGTTAATTTAATCTTTTGTGATCTGGTATCACTAAATTAACTACAATGTAACACGTACTAATTATTGAACAGTTGTGCAGTAAATATTTGTAACATTCAATGATATTTAAAGCAACAGTGATAAATAATTTATTTCAGCAAATAAGTCCGAAATTCAGTCTGGTTATACAAAGTAAAAGCATACTTTCCAGTATAACCCTAACAATCTCCCACTTACACTCAAAGTCTGCTTTTAAGTATACTACAGAATGTCTCGTGTAGAATCTACGTGACATCTAATGTCACCTACACGAACCTAATAATATCTCTCCCACTTATACTCAAAGCAGATTGGCTACGCACTTGACAACCATTCCTACCACATGTCTCTTGAATGTTTCCAGAGGCAGACACTTTGTGAAAAGATTAACTAGGTTATCCTCCAATGCGATCTTAGCCACCTCTTCATCTCCTCTCTTAACGATTTCTCGTCTAAGATTTCTTTCCTTCAGTGTGCTTGTTTGACTCGTGGACTCTTGGTTCCCTTGAATTTGAAACTGCCCCTAGGAAATATTGCTAGACAAATTCGGAACTCCATCCAAGTCCACTATAGGTCTAGAGCCAAACTGGTTCCTTCACTGCTTCACAAGCAGCTACTTACCCGGCTTCCATGGTTGAGTCAGTGATGCATTTCTGCTTCACACTCGTCCATTTCATGGCTACACTTCCCAAATGAAAGCACACTAACTGAGGCAGATAGTTTCTGGAATCTATGTTCGATTGGAAATCCGAGTTCGTGTAACCGATAAGAATCAGACTGTCTGACTGATAAACCAACATTCTATCGCGAGTTCTCTTCAGATACTTCAGAATGTTTTTAACTGCAGTCCAATGTTCTTTCCCCGGATTACTCTAATATCTTGCCACCATGCCAACGGCGAAGCAAATATCTGGCCTCGTGCACAGCATTGCATACATGAGGTTTTCGACAGTCGAAGCATAAGGAACGCCCTTCATGTCATCTATCTCCTTTTGCGTCTTCGGGCACATTTCTTTGGATAGATGTATTCCATGTCTGAAAGATACAAAACCTTTCTTGGAATCTTGCATGCTGAATAGCTTCAAGACAGTATCTATGTATGAAGCCTGCGATAAGCTTTTCATCCTTTTCTTACGATCCCGAGTGACTTTGATCCCAAGGATGTGACCGGCTTCCCCTAAGTCCTTCATATCAAACTATTTTGACAGCCATGCCCTTACGTCTGACAACACCTTTACATCGTCTCCGATGAGCAGAATATCGTCTACGTATAGTACTAAGAATACCAATGCAGTTCCGACATACTTCTTATACACACAACTTTTGAACTCATTTTGATCGAACCCGTAAGACTTTATAACCTGATCAAAACATTGGTTCCAAGCATGCGACGCTTGCTTTAGTCCATAAATGGATTTCTTGAGCTTGCAAACTAGATTTTCTTGGCCCTTTTCAATGAAGCCTTCGGGTTGTTGCATATAGATTTCTTCTTCAAGACTTCCGTTTAGGAAAGCTATCTTGACATCCATTTGCCAGATCTCAAAATCGAGATGTGCAGCTATCGACAAGAGAATACGGATGGACTTGAGCATAGCTACAGGTGAAAAGGTCTCCTCAAAGTCGATCCCTTCTTTCTGAGTATATCCTTTTGCCACAAGTCTAGCCTTAAAGGTTTCTACCTTCCCGTCCGATCCTCTTTTTCTCTTGTATACCCACTTGCACCCAATGGGCTTGACCCCATTAAGTGGTTCGACTAGCTCCCACACCTTATTATGATCCATAGAACCCATCTCGGCTTCCATTGCCGTTTGCCAAGAACTCACATCCTTGTCTTGGATTGCCTCATTGTAAGTCCATGGGTCCGATTCATCTTTACCGGGGACCAAGTTCGATGACTATCCTATCCCCATGAATTTCTCGGGCTGTCTCACAACTCTCCCACTATGACGAGGTTCCGGTAGTGTAAGTGTGTCGTTTGGTATGTCAACTTGTACACTTGGCATTGAGGTAAGCCTTCTTAGCTCATCTAAGGTAATCTCACTTCTGGGCTTTCTATCGTTCATATAGTCTTCTTCCAAGAATCTAAAGTGCGTACTGATTACCACTTTTTGATCTTCGGGACTATAGAACATGCACCCTTTCGTTCCTTCGGGGCACCCTATAAACAGCCTTAATTCAGATCGCGGATCCAACTTGCCGGCTTCCTTGTCCAACACGTATGCCGAAAACCCCCAAATTTTCATGTGTCTTAAACTAGGCTTGCGCCCGGTCCACAATTTTTTTAGGGGTTTTAGGAACCGATTTGGATGGCACCAAGTTTAGAATGTAAGTCGTTGTTTCCAAGGCGTGACCCCAAAACGACTTGGGTAGATCCGCATAACTCATCATCGATCTGACCATTTCTAAAAGAGTTCTGTTTCTTCGTTTTGCAACCCCGTTTTGTTGAGGGGTTCCGGGTACAGTCAACTGGGATACAATCCCTTCATCTGACAAGTAGTTCAAAATCATCGCTGAGGTATTCGCCTCCACGATCAGATCGTAGAGACTTGATACATTTCTCCCTATGATTCTCTGCTTGAGCCTTAAATTCTTTGAATTTATCGAAGGTCTCAGATTTATGCTTCATAAGGTAAATGTATCCATATCTTGAGTAATCATCGATAAAAGTAATGAAATACTCATAACCTCCTCTTGCTTTGATTGACATTGGACAACATACATCGGTATGAACGATTTCCAACATTTCTTTGGCTCTATTCCCCTTGGCTCCGAATGCCCTCTTGGTCATTTTACCCTCCAAACATGATTCGCAAGTTGGAAATGGTTCAACCCGGAGATACTCCAATGAACCATCTTAAACCAACCTTTGGATCCTTTTGCCATAGAAGTGTTTCATTCACATCTGATGAACGTTCTCTTTTATCCGAAACAGTCGATGTGTTATAGGATGCGTTTTGCGTGTGGAGTGCACTTTTAATAGTGTAGACATTGTTCATCAATGTCCCATAACATATACACTCATCATTTCAAGAAATGATGTCATTCTTATTAAAAGAAACTAAGTATCCATTAACAGAATTTTAGAAACTGAAAGTGAATTCTTTCTAAAACTGGGAACATAAAGAACGTCTCTCAAAACTAAAATTCTATCACTAAAAGATAGGTGCACTTCTCCCACTACTTTAACCACTACTCATGTAGCACTGCAATATCTGCTACTCACTTAGCATATTGCAGTAATGCTATTTTCGTGGATTTGCAATACCCGCTACCTACGTAGCATTGCAATAACCGTTACTTACGTAGTATTGCAATATCTGCTACTTATGTAGCATTGCAATAACCGCTACTTTCGTAACATCGCCCATGGAGATGATGGTCTCACTCCCACTAAATCGTTGGATTATCCAGAATCCTTGAAACATTGAAACAAACATGATTAGTGATTCCCGTATTCACTACCCACAGATGGGAGCATACGCCGCTAAACAAGTTTCAACAATTAGTGTTTGAGAATTACCCTTCTTCCCAACCTTTTTAGGCTTGGGACAGGTTGACCTCCAATGTCTTCTTAGACCGCAATTTAGCATTTTTTGTTTGTCAGTCTTCTTCTTGACACCTCTTAATGCCATTTTCTTCGAGAACAAATTATGTATGGCTATCTCGCTTCACGATTCTGGTGAGTGAAGAATTTGTTAAGATCTATCATAATAGCTGCAATGGTTTCCAAGTCCTGGTGTCGGTGTTGCAACACACTTGACGTTGAAGTCAAGATGATACACTTAGCCATTTTCTTGGATCCTAACCATTGCTTATGATGTCAATTATTTTCCTCTCAATCGTACTCTTAGCGAGTCTAGGTTTCGTCAAGGACGGACTTATGCGTGTTGCATGGTCAAGACAATATATAATTTCCAATCGACATATTTTCCTATATAACTCTATTGACTTAAAGTATATTAATAGTGGATTAAAAGGTTGCGACATGCTAAACTGAAATAAACAACTATTGTATAAACACAAAATTATCACATAATTCGATCACATGATTCATATTAAAATCTCAAAAAAAATATGAACATGCATCAGCCAACATCTCAAAACAGTTTAAATAAGCCACGTGGGGTGGGTCATTATTTAAACACATTCAAGCAGGTTACAAACAAGAACAGTTACAAACCTTTAATGTCCAGATTAATAGTTGGCTCAAACTTGACCAATATAAAATTGACAGAGACTTCGGGGAAGTATATGCATATCAATTTTATACGTAAGTAATAACCATGATTAAATATAGAATTATTATTTCGCTTTGAACAAGCCTCGTGGGGAGGGTCATCGTCGCCACTAATAATAATTCACAATCATCCCTTGGAATTTATTCATGTGAATACCATCTTTTGGCCATCCCGTGGGGGGAATTTCTCCAAAAGAATTAACAAATAAATAAATCATGGAGGTCAAAATTAATTCAATTTTATTATCCGGAATAAAATTGTCAATTAATTATTTTCAAAACATACTTAGTAATTTTCGAAAATGAGATTTTTCCACAACAATTTCTCATGCATCGCATATTTAAACAAATTAAATAAGCACGACAATAAATAAACCAAACATCAAAACAAAAATTAAACATATTGGGCACATATATCCAACTGTCATGGTTAATTTTGTCATGTCTTGATCTTGAGAAATCGTCTTCAGAAGACTTCCATCGCTCGCCTCGAAGGCTCCCACTCGACCGCAACATGTTCTTTAAAACGTCCTCCGACTAGGTTCGAGACGACGTCTGGCATTGGGTAGCTCACGGCCCAGAACACGTATCCGCGTGCGCCCGTGCGACGCGCCGCATCTAAGCCGGGCTATCCCGCGTCGCTTCGGCGGCTCTCGAGGGCGCAGATCCGTCTTGTAGCGCGCCAACTCCGCCCGCCAATGCCTCGGCAGCCCTCGGCCCATAGCGCACTTTCGCCCGTCGCCCTTCTTCGGCCTCCCATTAGCGTCAGCTCATCCGCGTGTCGCAGACGCCTTTATCGCCGCCCGCGTCATGCCCAAGTTCCGCCGGTGCTCGGCCATGCACAGGCTGCCCGCGTCTTGTGGCGCCTCTCTCGGCTTTGCCCGTCTCAGACCGCTGGCACCTCGTGCTTTGGCTCGCGTACGTCCGGGCACTTGGTCGCCTCGTCTTTAATTCTTCGTCTTCGTTATCGATCCGTTTACAATTTATTTACAAAAAATAAATAAACCTAGATCTAGACTAGTCTATTACATTTATTAAATCAAACAAATCATAATCTACTCATGGATTTTCTCACGAGATAAAACGAATTCGAACGAATCGAATTAAAAACCATAATTTATGTGCATGCATAAATAAACATTCATCAAATACCATGACAATTGGATACCTGCAAAAAAAGATCTAGCAATTCTACTATCTAATTTCAAATTCAATGAAAAACGAATTAAATTACAATTTAAAATTCAGAGCCTGAAACCAAGGCTCTGATACCAGTTGTTGGGGAATTAATTGTCTGGATCTATTCGGGATGAATATTTAAATACAAATTTAATTCTAACAATTATTACTAGCATGAATTAATCATATATTAATTCAAATAATAATTCAACAACAAATCATGCATATAAATTTATCACATAAATCCTACGCAAGTATTCCCTCGTCCTTGTCCAACAATCCGGTGGAAATATACTCGTGAAAAATTAACAAAAGGAAAAATAAAATTATGTTGCACCACCTTTGTGGATTTCTAATTTTTCCAACACATGGAATTGCATGGGGATGAAAAATTCATCCCCTGTTTATACATAGGGTGGTGGCCGATTTTTAGTGTAGGAATAAGATGGAAAAATCTTTTTCTTGATCTCCAAGAAATCTTGAATATATCCTATATATTCTTTTCTCCATAATTAAAATATTACATAAAAATCCCACTTCCTTATATTATGGATTTTTCGAAAAAATAAGTGAGTAGGAATCCAAGATTTGGATCTTCTTGAATTTATGAGATATTCTTGTATTCCAAGAATACATATCTTCCATAATATCTTTTCAAGAAAATCTTTCCTTCCCTTATTTATTCAAAATTTTCGAAAATTCCCAATAAATAACCAAGTGGGAGATTTCTTGAATTTAATGAGATAGTCTTGTATTCCAAGAATACTTATCTTCATACCATAACAAAATTCAAAGAAAATCTTTCTCCCCTTTTATTTATTAATTTCAAAAATTATAGGAAAAATAGGCAACAAGAATTTATTTTATTTTAAACACCTTTTTCAGTTATTGGACTTTATATTTGGGCTACTTGAGGGGCCTTTATGAGAATTAAGATTGGACCTTCTAATGGGCCTTGAATTTCCAATATTGAGCCACAATATTATTCAAGCCCATAAATATTAATTAATTCCACTACATAATTAATATTGCAATATCCATCTTAATCCATATTACAGTTAATATGTCTCCCGGTCATTATTTCCCGCGTTTAAGATTATCCAACCCATTAATTAATTTCAGCCACTGAAATAGCTTCACTTTAATTAATATCTTTTTCCTTGATTCAGGAACGGCTCAACATTATTATCCATACCGGAAAACTAACTCCCCTTGCAAGATTTGGTATGATAAAACTTCTGAGCCTCCCAAGGGGACTAATCAAACAAGACTCACTTGCACACCGATTCTCTGTATTAAATCTTAGCAATCGTCATGTAACTAATAATATTGCCCAAGATACAAGGTATTGAATCACATTGATTCTCTACCCATCGTAAGTCAAAGCAATAGTTATTAATTCCACACGATCATATTTAAGGGACGGGGATTAAGAAATAACTAACGACTGAGGTCTAATTCTTCTATATTCAGTACTGAAGAATTTATCCTCCTGTAGGTCCTCTTCAGTGCATCATAATGCACTAGTGTAATCTCTTGGTCAAGACAAGCCAATTTGAGCCTTACACTTCAACCTTTCACGATGGATTGTTCATTTCCATCTAGTTTGTGAATTCCGTACTTTTAGTTACAAGGGACCGTTAATTTAATCTTCTGTGATCTGGTATCACTAAATTAACTACAATGTAACACGTACTAATTATTGAACAGTTATGCAGTAAATATTTATAACATTCAATGATATTTAAAGCAACAGTGATAAATAATTTATTTCAGCAAATAAGTCTGAAATCCAGTCTGGTTACACAAATTAAAAGCATACTTTCCAGTATAACCCCAAAATTAGTACGTATAGTACTAAGAACACCAAGGCAGTTTCGATGCGTTTTTTATAAACACAACTCTCGAAATCGTTTTGATCAAAACCGTAAGATTTTATGACCTGATCAAAACATTGATTCCAAGCACGGGATGCTTGCTTCAGTCCATAAATGGACTTCCTTAGCTTGCAAACCAGATGCTCTTGGCCTTTTTCAATGAAGCCTTTGGGTTGTTGCATATAGATTTCCTCATCAAGACTTCCGTTAAGGAAAGCTATCTTGAAATCTATTTGCAAGATCTCAAAATCTAGATGTGCAGCAATCGACAAGAGAATACGGATGGACTTGAGCATGGCTACGGGCGAAAAAATATCCTCATAATCGATCCCTTCTTTCTGAGTGTACCCTTTTGCCACGAGTCTTGCTTTGAAGGATTCCACCTTACCGTTCAATCCTCTTTTTCTCTTGTATACCCACTTACACCCTATGGGTTTTTACTCCGTCAAGTGGTTCGACTAGCTCCCACAATTTATTGTGATCCATTGAACCCATTTTGGCTTCCATTGTAGTGTCCCAAGAATCTGCATCCTTATCTTGGATCGCCTCGTTGTAAGTCCAGGGGTCTGATTCAATGTCACTGGGGATCAAGTCCGAGGACTCTCCTATCCCCATGAATCGCTCGGGTTGTTTGACAACCCTCCAACTACGACGTGGTTCCGGTTGTGTAAACATTTCGCTTGGTGTATCGACTTATACTGTTGGCACTGGGGTTGTCTCCCTTAACTCATCTAAGGTAATCTCACTTCTAGGCTTTCTATCGTTTATATAGTCTTCTTCTAAAAATCTAAAGTGCGTACTGATTACGACCTTTTGATCTTTAGGACCATAGAACATGCATCCCTTTGTTCCCTCGGGGTATCCTATAAACAGCCTTAATTCCGAACGTGCATCCAACTTACCGGCTTCCTTGTCCAACACGTATGTCCGACACCCCAAGTTTCTCGTGTGTCTCAAACTGGGCTTGCGCTCGGTCCACAATTCTCTAGGGGTTTGGGGAACCGGTTTGGATAACACTAAGTTTAGAATGTAAGTCGTTGTTTCTAATGCGTGACCCCATAACGATTTTGGTAAATCCGCATAACTCATCATTGATCTAACCATTTCTAAAAGTGTTATGTTTCTTCGTTCTACAACCCCGTTTTGTTGAGGGGTTCCGAGTGCAGTTAACTGGGATCCCAATCTCTTTGTCTGACAGGTAGTTCAAAAAATCATCATTGAGGTATTCGCCTCCACGATTAGATCGTAGAAACTTGATACTCTTTTCCTTATGATTCTCTGCTTGAACCTTAAATTCTTTGAATTTGTCAAAGGTCTCAGATTTATGCATCATTAGGAAAATGTACCCATAGCGTGAGTAATCATCGATAAAAGTAACAAAATACTCATAGTCTCCTCTAGCTTTGATTTGCATTGGACCACACATGTCAGTGTGAACGATTTCTAACACTTCTTTAGCTCTAATCCCCTTTGCTCCAAATGCCCGCTTGGTCATTTTACCCTCCAAACATGATTCGCAGGTTGAAATGGTTCAACCTATAGAGACTCTAATGTACTATCTTGGACCAACCTTTGGACCATTTTTGGATTAATATGACCTAATCTTAGATGCCAAAGAAGTGTCTCGTTCACGTCAGTTGAACGTTTTCTTTTAGTGCTTGAAACAGTCAATGTATTATAGGATACATTTTGTGCGTGGTGTGAACAGTTAATAGTATAAAGATTGTTCGACAATGTTCCATGATAAATAAGCAGATTATTTTGAAAAATCGAAACATGTTTAGAAAAAGTAACTGAATATCCATCCGAAAACAATTTAGAAACCGAAACAAGGTTCTTTCTAAAACTAGGAACGTAAAGAACATCTTTTAAAACTAAAACTTTGTCTTCAAAAGACAGCTTCACTTCTCCCACTGCTTTAGCCGCCACACTCGTAGCGTCACCTAGCGTGATGAGGATCTCACTCCTACTAAGTTGTCGGGTCCGCTTGAACCCCTGTAAAGTGAAACAAACATAATCAGTGGACCCCGTATCAATTACCCATGAGTGGGTAGCATACGCCGCTAAACAAGTTTCAACAACTAGTGCATGAGAATTACCTTTCTTTCCATTCCGCTTGGGTTTGGAACAGGCCGACCTCCAGTGTCCATTCTCACTACAATTGAAACATTTCCCCTTAGTTGGCTTCTTAGCTCCTCCTTCTCCCTTCACCTTTCATTTGCCCTTGGCAACGCTCGAGTTAACTTGGCTTTGGCCTTTTGTCTTCTTCTTGTTCTTACCTCCTTTTGACCTAGAAGAAGAAGAAGAAGAAGAAGGACCATTTGCCACCATGGTTTAGCTTTGCTGCCCCAATATCCCTTCTGCCAAGACTAAAGCTTGTAGCAGATCAGGTAACATGAACTTATGATTGTTCATTTGGTAGTTCAGCCTGAATTGCTCAAAACTTTTCGGTAGAGAATGGAGTATGAATTCGATCTGGGTCTCGATGTCATATTCAGTTCCAAGTACCTCGAGATTGTTTAGGTGAGCCATCATTTGGTGAACGTGCTCCCTTGCGGGTGTTCCCTCCACCATTTTCATCGAGAGCATGTCCCTCATGGTGATCTGACGAGCCACTCAGTTCTGGTGTTGAAACATCGCTTTAAGATTTTTCATGATGACCGCAGCAGTTTCAACGTTTTGGTGTTGGTGTTTGCAACACATGTGACATTGAAGCCAAGATGGTACACTTTGCCATTTTGTTGGACCGCTCCCAGTCAACATAATCCTTCTTATCTGATTTGCTAGATTCGTCAGTTGGTTTGTTAGGTTTAGGTGCAGTAAGAACCCAGTTATGATGTTGTGCGGTTAGGACAATAGTAAGTTTACGATACCAATCAACAAAATTTTCTCCAGTAAGCAAATTGTCTTTAAGTATATTGAACAGAGAGTTAAAAGGTTGCGACATGATAACACTGAAAATAAACATACATTTTGTATTAATAACACAAAAATTATCACACAATTCGATAACATGAATCATATTAAAATCTCAAAAAAATATGAACATGCATCAGCCAACATCTTAAAATAGTTTAAATGAGCCACATGGGTGGATCATCATTTAAAACACATTTAAGCAGGTTACAAACAAGAACAGTTACAAACCTTTAATTCTCAATGAATAGTTGGCTTAAACTTTGACCAATATAAAATTGACAGGGACTTCGGCGAAGTATATGCATATCAATTTTATACCTAAGCAATAACCATGATTAAATACAGAATTATTATTTCGCTTTGAACGAGCCTCTTGGGAGGGTCATCGTCGCCACTAATAATAATTCACAATCATCCTTTTGAGAATTTATTCATGTGAAAACTTTCTTTTGGTTGTCCCTTAGGGAAATTTCTCCAAAATAATTCACAAATAAATAAATCATGGAGGTCAAAAATTAATCCAATTTTATTATCCGGAATAAAATTGTCAATTAATTATTTAAGCATACTAAGTAATTATTTTTTTAAACGAGATTTTTCATTAACAACAAATCCTCACGCAAACATATTTAAACAAATTAAATACAAGCATAATAAAATAACACAGCATCAACACAAAAAAATAAACACATTGGGCACATATATCCAATTGTCACGGTTTAAATTTTTGTCTTGAATTTGAAAAATCGTCCATCTTCAATTCCTCCCACTCGATCGTCTCGAAAAAATTCTTCACGTCTCGTGTACCGATCAGCTAGTGGGTGGGGATGCACGCCTTGCACCCGACATGACCGTGTCGATCGAAGTTTGTGCATCGCAGCGCTAAGCAACAAGACGTCGCCCGATGAAAGCTCGGCGCCATTCACGCTTCGCAGCCTTTATGCCGACTCTTCCGACCTCGGCCTTGCCTCACTGTCTCCACCATCGCGGCGTCTCGATGTCCACGTCCAAGACCACAACCGCCCGAATATTACAGCGCCCCTTTGACCCAAATTATTTCGGCCCCTCGGCGCTATCCCGCCCAAGGTCTTGCCCGCGTCCGTCGTCGTCTGCGTGCCTCCCTTGGCACATTTCATGCGACACACGCTGCCTGCGCTCGGTTTCTGGATCTTATCTTTAATCCTCGTCCCCGTCTTCGATCAGGTTACAATTTATTTAACGGAAAAATAAATAAACATATGATCTAGACTAGTCTATTACATTGAACAAATCAAATAGCCTAATCTACTCGTGGATTTTCTCATGAGAAAAAGAATTCGAACGAGTTGAATTAAAAACCAACAATTATACGCATGAATATAAACATACATTAAATTACCATGACAATTGGATACCTGCAAAAAAAATCTAACAATTCTACTATCCAATTTTCAAAATTTAATGAACAACAATTTAAATTACAATCTAAATCACAGAGCTCGAAACCGAGACTCTGATACCAGTTGTTGGGAAATAGGGTGTCCGGATCTATTCGAGATATAATTTAAATACAAATTTAAATTATTTAATTATTACTAGCATGAATTAATCCTATATTAATTCGAATAATAATCAAATAGCAACAACACATCATGCATATAATAAAGCCACGTAAATCCTTCACATGTGGATTTCTAGGAGTTATGTAATGCGTACCTTTTTTGGCAAATTAAACAGTGGAAAAATGATCACACAAACCCAACGACCTTCTTTAGTATTCCCACGTCCTTGTCCAACAATCCGGTGGTAGGATGCTTGCGAACAATTAACAAAGGGGAAAATGAAAAATATGTTGCTCCACCTTTGTCGATTTCTAATATTTCCAACACATGGAATTGTGTTGGGGATGAAAAATTCATCCCCTATTTATAGAGTACATGGGGGGCGAAAATTTGAGTAAATATTAGGGTTTAGGAAATTTCTTTGTATCTTCCCAAGATACAATCTTGAATATATCTCATATATTTTATTTCCATAATATTCACAAAATATCTTTTCTTCACAACACTATAAGATTTTCGAAAATATCAACAAACAAATAAGGAAGAATAAGATCATTGACTTTTCTTCAATTTATGGGATAAATTTGTACTTCAAGAAATACTTTATTTCATAAAATCTTTCCAAGAAAATATTTTCTCTCTCGTTCTTATTATTTTCGAAAAATATGGATAAATTAGGCAACAATATTTCTTTTATTTCAAGCACATTTTTTAGTTATTGGACTTTATCTTTGGGCTACTAAAGGGGCTTTTAGGAGAATTAAGATTGGACTTTCCAATGGACTTTGAATTTTCAATATTGATCCACAATATTATTCAAGCACATAAATATTAATTAATCCCACTACATAATTAATATTGCACTATCCATCTTAACCCATATTATTGTAATATGGATCCCGGTTATTATTTCCCGTGTTTAAGATTATCTTAGTTCACTAATTAATTCAAGCCACAGAAAAGCTTTATATTAATTAATATCTTTTATCCTTGGTTTAAGAATGGCTCAACATTATTTTCTATACCGGAAACTAATTCCACTTGCAATATTTGGTATGATAAATCTTCTGAGCCTCCCAAGGGGACAAATCACGCAAGACGTACTTGCACACGATTCTCCGTATTAAATCTTAGAAATCGTCGTGTAACCAATAATATTGCCCAAGATATAAAGTATCGAGTCACAATGACTCTCTACCCAACATAAGTCAAAGCAATAGTTATTAATTTCACACGATCCTATTTAAGGAATGGAGATTAAGAAATAACGAATCACTGAGGTCTAATTCTTCCATATTTAGTGCTGAAGAATTTATCCTCGTTGTAGATCCTATTCAGCGCATCATAATGCACTAGTGTAATCTCTTGGTCAAGACAGATTAATCTGAGCCTTACATTTCAACCTTTCACAATGGATTGTTCATTTCCATCTAGGTTGTGAATTTGTACCTAGTTAAAAGGATTTGTTAATGTGATCTTCTGTGATCTGGTATCACCACATTAACTATAATGTAACATGAACTATTTAATGAACAGATATGCAGTAAATATATATAACATTCAATCATATTTAATGCAACAGTGATAAATAATTATTTCAGTAAATAAATAAGAAATTCAGTTTGGTTATATATAAAGTAAAAGCACACTTTATAGTATGACCCCAACAAGTCCAATGTTCCTTCCCGGGGTTACTTTGATATCTTGCTACCATGCCTACAACAAAGTAAATATCTGGCCTCTTGCACAACATTGCATACATAAGGCTTCCTGCCGCCGAAGCGTACGAAATGTCTCTCATGTCATCTATCTCATTTTGTGTCTTGGGACACATTTCTTTGGATAGATGGATTCCATGCCTAAAAGGTAAGAAACCTTTCTGGGAATCCTGCATGCTGAATCGCTTCAAAACAGTGTCTATGTATGAAGCTTGAGACAAGCCTATCATCCTTTTCTTGTGATCTCGAGTGATCTTGATCCCAAGGATGTGAACGGCTTCCCCTAAGTCCTTCATATCAAACTGTTTTGAGAGCCAAACCCTTACGTTTGACAACACTTTTACATTGTCTCCAATGAGCAGAATGTCGTCTAGTATAGTACTAAGAATACCAAGGCAATTCCGACACACTTTCTATACACACAACTCTCGAACTCGTTTTGATCAAAACCGTAAGATTTTATAACCTGATCAAAACATTGGTTCCAAGCTCCAGATGTTTGCTTAAGTCTGTAGATGGACTTCTTAAGCTTGCAAACAAGATGTTCTTGGCCCTTCGCAATGAAGCCTTCGGGTTAGCGCGTATAGATTTCTTCTTCAAGACTTTCATTTAGGAAAGTTGTCTTGACATCCATTTGTCAGATCTCAAAATCTAAATGTGCAGTTATCGACAAGAGAATACAGGTAGACTTAAGCGTAGTTATAGGTGAAAAGGTTTCCTCATAATCGATCTCTTCTTTCTGAATATACTCTTTTGCCACAAGTCTAGCTTTGAAGGTCTCAACCTTCCCATCCGATCCTCTTTTTCTCTTATAAACCCACTTGCATCCAATGGGTTTTACCCCATTAAGTGGTTAGACTAGTTCCCACACTTGATTGTGATCCATAAAATCCATCTCGGCTTCCATTGCAGTTTGCCAAGAGTTTGCATCCTTGTCTTGGATTGCCTCGTTGTAGGACTAGGGGACTAATTCATCTTCTCCGGAGATCAAGTCCGTAGACTCTCCTATCCCCATGAATCGGGAGGGTTGTTGCCTAACAACCCTCCCACTACGACGAGATTCCTGTTGTGTTGGTGTGACGCTTGGTATGTCAACTTGTACCGATGGTATAGGAGTTTGCCCTCTTAATTCGTCTAAGGTGATCTCACTCTTAGGCCTCTTATTGTTCATATAGTCTTCTTCCAAGAATCTAAAGTGTTCTTATTACAACTCTTTGATCGTTAGGACTATAGAACATTCCCCCTTTCGTTCCTTTGGGATATCCTATGAACAACCTTATTTCTGAACGAGGGTCCAATTTACCGGCTTCCTTATCCACTACGTATGCGGGACACCCCCAGATTTTCATGTGTCCCAAACTGGGCTTTTACTCGGTCCACAACTCTTATGGGGTTTTAGGAAGCGATTTGGATGGTACAAAGTTTAGAATATAAGTCGTTGTTTCCAAGGCATGACCCCAAAATGATTTGGGTAGCTCCGAATAACTCATCATTGATCTGACCATTTCTAAAAGAGTTATGTTTCTTCGTTCTGCAACCCTGTTTTGTTAAGGGATACCGGGTGCAGTCAACTGGGATACAATCCCTTCATCTAACAAGTAGTTAAAAAATTCATCACTGAGGTATTCTCCTCCACGATCAGATCGTAGAAACTTGATACTCTTTTCCTTATGTTTTTCTGCTTCAGCCTTAAACTCTTTGAACATATCAAAGGTCTCGGACTTATGCTTCATAAGGTAAATGTATCCATATTTTGAGTAATAATTGATAAAAGTAATGAAATACTCATAACCCCCTCTAGCTTTGATTGACATTAGACCACATACGTCAGTGTGAACAATCTCTAACACTTCAGTAGATTTATTCCCCTTGGCTCCAATTGCCCTCTTGGTCATTTTACCCTTTAAACAAGATTCGCAAGTTGGAAATGGTTCAACTTGGAGAGACTCCAATGATCCGTCTTTCACCAACCTTTAAATCCTTTTTAGATTAATATGACCTAGTCTTAGATGTCAAAGAAGTGTTTTGTTCACATCCGAAGAATGGTTTCTTTTCCTCAAAATAGTCGATGTGTTATAGGATGCATTTTGTGAGTGATGTGCACAGTTAATAGTATAGAGATTATTCAACAACGTTCCAGAACAAATAAACTCATCATTTCAAAAAATAGAAACTTGCTTATTAAAAGAAACTGAGTATCCATTCAAAATCAATTTAGAAACTAAAATAAATTCTTTCTAAAACAAGGAGTATTACCTTTCTTCCCGGCCTTCTTGTTACTAAAAGATAACAGCACGTCTCCCACTGCTTCAGCTGCCACTCTCGTAGCATCGCCCAGTGTGATGAAGATCTCACTTCCACTAAGTTGTCGGGTTAGCTGGAACCCCTGTAAAGTGAAACAAACATGATCAGTGACTCCCGTATCCACTACCCACGAATGGGAAGCATACGCCGTTGAGCAAGTTTCAACAACTAGTGCATGAGTATTAACTTTTTTCCAAGCCTTCTTGGGTTTGGGACAGGCTGACCTCCAATGTCCTTTCTCACAACAATCGAAACACTTTCCCTTAGTCGGCTTATTGACATCCCCTCCAGTGGTCACCTTATCATTGCCCTTGGCAACGGTTGGATTTGCTTAGGCCCGACGCTTGGCCTTCCTCTTCTTATTCCCTCCCTTGGGACCAGAAGAAGTGGAAGGGCTTTGAGCCACCAAAGTAGTAGACTGGTGCTCCATTAGCGTCTCAACCGAAACCAAAGCTTGCAAGAGCTCAGCCAATGTGAATTTCTGATTATTCATCTAATAATTCAGTTGGAACTGCTCAAAGCTTCTCGGTAGAGAATGGAGCATGAAATCGATCTGAGTCTCCAGATCGTATTCGGCACCAAGAATCTCCAACTTATTGAGGTGAGCCATCATCTGGAGAATGTGCTCTCTTACGGGCGTTCCCTCCACCATTTTCAACGAAAGCATCTTTCGCATGGTGATCTGCTAGTCGTACGGTTCTGATGTTGAAACATCGCTTTAAGATTGAGCATAATTTATGAGGCAGTCTTGGTGTTGGTGTTGCAACACATCTGACATTGAAGCCAAGATGGTACACCTAGCCATTTCATCATAATGCACCTAGTCCTTATACTCTTTCTTATCCATTTTGCTCGAATCTTCGGTAGGCTCAGAAGGTTTTGGTACATCAAGAACACACAATGTTCAAGTTATGTTTCTAATCGACATAGTTTTCTCCATTCAATTGATTGTCTTTAAGTATATTAAACAGTGGATTAAAAGGTTGCGACATGCTGAACTGAAAATAAAACATACATTTTTGTGTTAATATCTAGATTAATCACAAAACATATCACAAACATTCGATCACATATATTATATTAAAACCTTAAAAAATATAATCATGCATCAGCCATCTCAAAACAGTTTAAATAAGGTAGCGTTGAGTTTGATCGGCGTATTTAAACACATTCAAGCAGGTTACAAACATGACAGTTATAAACCTTTAATTTAAAATTAATAGTTGGCTCCCACTTGACCATATAAAATTGACAGGGACTCCGTTGGGGAGTAAGTAAATATCAATTTTATACCTAAGTAATAACCATAATTAAATACATGATTATTATTTTGTTTTGAGCAAGCCACTCGTTGGGAGGGTCAATACCGCCACTAGTAATAATCCACAATCAACCTTTCGGAATTTATTCATGTGAAAGTTATCTTTTGGCTTATCCGTTGGGAAAAATCACCAAAAGATTTCACAAATAAATAAATTATGGAGGTCAAGATTAATTCAATTTTATTATCTTGAATGAAATTTCGAATTAATTATTTTAAAACATACTTAGTAATTTTGATAGTTACGGTTTTTCAACAAATTCTCATGCAAACACATTTACACAAATTAAATAAGAGCACAAGAAAAAAAAACATCCATCAAAACAAAATAAACACATATTGGACACATATATCCAATTGTCATGGTTTAATTTCTTCTTGTCTTGATCTTGAGAAATCTTCCGTCTTCAAATTCTCCCACTAGTTCATCTCAAAAAAAAATTCTGCCATGCCACGCCACGCCTGGAAGAAACAGCCCTAGGGCCGCCCCATCCGCGCAGCGCCTATCGCTTGGCCGCATCAACCAGCTCGTGGCACGGGATGCGCGCCTACATCCCGCCTG
Source organism: Stenogyne calaminthoides (assembly GCA_037126765.1). Classification (NCBI taxonomy): domain Eukaryota; kingdom Viridiplantae; phylum Streptophyta; class Magnoliopsida; order Lamiales; family Lamiaceae; genus Stenogyne; species Stenogyne calaminthoides. The sequence goes on along the minus strand of JBBCBC010000008.1, from coordinate 28,982,614 downwards.
GCCGTATCGACAGGCTTCCCCACACTTGCGCCTAGGCCGACCACGTGCGCTTGGTCGTCTTGGCTTCGACGCATCTGATCGCTTACGCCCTCATCCACACAGGCATCTCCGCGAGCATCCACGCCAAGACGTCCGGGCCGCCGGGTCCCGTCGTCCAAGACCTCACTCGCACCTGGCTCCACGTGTTATTGGCAGCATGCTAGCGCCGTGTGCGTGCCACCACTGGCATGTTGCGCACGTCGCCCATCGCCCACACCTGGTTCTAGACTTTTCGTCACCGTCTACGTCTTTGTCTCGATCCGGTTACAATTTATTCAACAAAAATAAATAAACCTACGATCTAGACTAGTCTATTACATTGAATAAATCAAATAGCCTAATCTACCCATGGATTTTCTTACAGAAAAAAAAAAAAAATTCAAACAAATCGAATTAAAAACCACATTTATACGCATGAAATAAATAAAACACATTAAATAGTCATGACAATTGGATACCTGCAAAAGAGATCTAGCAATTTTACTATCCAATTTTAAAAGTTAATGAACAACAATTTAAATTACAGAGCCCGAAACCGAGGCTCTAATACCAGTTTTTGGGAAATTGTATCCCCGGATCTATTCGAGATGTAGTTTAAATACAAATTTAAATAAACAATTATTATTAGCATGAATTAATCCAATTAACTCAAATAATAATCACAACAATATCATGCGAACAAGTAAATTCACGTAAAGTCCTACACATGCGGAACTAGGAGTTTACACGAATATTACCCTCGTAGAGACAACCTTTGAGACGATGGATCAACTCAAACACCTTCTCAAGTATTCCCCGAGTCCTTTTCCGATTATCCGGTGGAAGATGCTCACGAACAATTTTAATAAAGGAATAAAGAAAAAATATGTTGCACCACCTTTGTGAATTTCTAATTTTTCCAAGACTGGAATTGTGTTGGGGATGAAAAATTCATCCCCTATTTATAAGATGAGATGACCAACTTTTTAGGTCAATTGAAGATATGGGAAGATCTTTAATTCTTGTTGAATAAGTAATCTTGAATATATCCAATATATTCTATTTCCCATAAATAAATTTTCCACAAAAATCTTCTTCCTTATAAATCATAATTTTCGAAAATAATAAGGCCAAAAAGTTAAAGTCAAATATTCTTGAATTTATGAGATAATCTTGTATTCCAAGAGTACTTATCTTCCATAAAATCGTTTCTTTCTTTTTCTCACATTTTTCGAAAATCATAGAAAAATTGGGCAATAAATTATTTCTTTTATTTTAATCACTTTTTCATTAATGGACTCATGTTGGGCTACTTGAGGGGCCTTTAGGAGAATTAAGATTGGACCTCCCATGGGCTCTGAATTTCAATATTGAGCCACAATATTATTCAGTCCATTAATATTAACTTATTCCACTATAAAATGAATACTGCATTATCCAACTTAATCCATATTACGATAATATGGCTCCCGATTATTATTTTTAGTGTTTAAGATTATTTTGTCCTTTAATTAATTAAGCCATTGAACGCTCTAAATTAATTAATATCTTTTTCCTTGGAGTAAGGACAGATCAACATTATTATCCATACCGGAAACGAATTCCCCTTGCAAGATTTAGTATGATAAAACTTCTGAGCCCATCAAAGGGACAAATTGTTGGTCCCGTGAAAAACCCATGAAATGCGTAAAAAAATCATGTAATGCATATAAAACAAGGGTGAGGAAATGATGATTCCAAATTTTAGTTTTAAATCGATGTGGTTTGCTTATAATCAAATTCATATAGCAAGTAAGAACATAAAGCAATAAAGAACACACGATTTTTATAGTGGTTCGGAGTCCAACTCTTACATCCACTCTTCCCTATCAGCAGGGGCACCAACTTAACCAACTGGACTTAGATTAATGTGTTAGTCCAACACAATACAACAGATGTTTAATGAGTTCTCACTCTCACGGGACTTATCTCCCTCACGTGATTGTCTACCCTCCTTTGCGGGATTGCTTAGATGTTTAACGAGTTCTCACTCACACCCAGAATTTAAGTTAGTCCAACTAACTTAAATTCCTTGCTTAACAAAACTTAACCTAAAACTCGGTTTGGGTATAAGATTGTTTGGTGTCCAACTAGGTTGAGATTTTCCCTTACATTTGTTTAACCTCAATGTTAAGGATGGGAAAATCTCTCTAAGCTTAGGATATTACATTTGTGCTTAGATCTAGGATAGAACACTCATGAATATATGCGTGTATTTTTTGCTCAGTGTTCTATGGTGGAAATGTTAGATGATTTGGCTCTGTGTTCTTGAATGGAGATGCTTGAATATTTGGCTTTAATCTTCACTTTGCAGCATCCTCCATTATCTTTTTTTGAAGATAGTGCAATGTATTTATAGTGTGGATTTGAATATTACCATTGGAGAGTAAATTCAAATCCATACTAATAGTCATCCAGCTTTTCTTTGACCTTTTGCACTTTTGCTTGCAGCTTTATGTCACATCCATATATGTGTTGTCATCTTCTCATTGGCCAGCTTTTTGTGTGTCTAACGGATATGATCAGCTCGCCTGATTTCTGGTCTGCTGATTTTTGGACTGCTGATTTCATTGTTCATCTCTGCTGATTTCTGGACTGCTGATTTCTGATCTGCTGAAATCTGATCTGCAGATTTCTGGTCTCTTCTTCTGATTTATGCACTGCATCTGCACTGCATCAGCAAACTACATCAGCATTGCATCAGCAAACTGCATCAGCACTGCATCAACAAATCAGTATGCTTCTTCTTGTTCTGCTCAATAGTTTACATGGAACTCATCAGTCTAATTTCGTTCTGATCAGCCTCGTCTTCTCTTGATGAGTTCCCCCTCAACTTGTTACCTGTAGATTAACTTAAATAACACAAGTTGATAATGTTTTGGCATAATTCATCAAAACTAAAATATCCCAACAATTTCCCCCTTTTTGATAATGATGCCAAAACTAACTAACAATAAAAACATACGAGAAAAATAGCGTTAGTTAAACAAGTGAAATGATGAAGAGTGTTGTATGTATTTTAAAAAATGAGAAGATGATTGCCAACCTCCATGAATTTTATAAAATTTATACATTTTAAACTAAATGGGTTTTAAAAAAAAAATTCAGTTCAGGTGGTCACATTAAAAGCTAGTGAACTTTTGAACTCCTGCTCTAATACCACTTGTAGGTCCCGAACGGGTTCCGTGAGGGCAGAAGTGTTGGGGAATAATTTGCACGTATCTATTCGGGATAAATATTTAAATACAAATTTAATTCTTATAATTATTACTAGCATGAATTAATCCTATATTAATTCAAATAATAATCCAACAACAAATCATGCATATAATCAATTCACGTAAATCCTACGCATGCGGAATTTCTACGAGTTTACGTGAACATACCTCTTGGGACGGCAACGGTCTTATTGAATAGACTCACCAAAAAAACTTCCCAAGTATTCCCTTAATCCTTACTCGACTATCCGGTGGTAGGACACTTGCGACCAATTAACAAAGGAAAATAAATTTTGTTGCACCACCTTTGTGGATTTACTAATTTTTCCAGCACATGGAATTGTCCTTGGGAATGAAAGAATCATCCCCTATTTATAGAGTGGAGGTGGTCGAAAATTTTGGGGCAAAAACAATGTGGGAAAATCTTTTCTTGATCTCCAAGAAATCTTGAAAATATCTCCTATATTCTTTTTTCCATAATTATAATATTCCACAAAATCCCACCTACTCTTTGTTATGGATATTTTTGAAAAATATAGGTCAAGATTCCAAGATTTAGATCTTCTTGAATTTATGAGATATTCTTGTATTTCAAGAAATACATATCTTCCATAATATCTTTTCAAGAAAATCAAGAAAATCTTTCTTGCCCTTTATATTTTAAAATTACGAAAATTGCTTCATGAATAACCAAGTGGGAGATTTCTTGAATTTAATGAGATAATCTTGTATTCCAAGAATACATATCTTCATTCCATAACAAAATTCAAGGAAAATCTTTCTCCCCTTTTATCCATAAATTTCAAAAATAATGAGAAAAAATAAGCAACAATATTTATTTTATTTTAAACACCTTTTTCAGTTATTGGACTATATGTTGGGCTACTTAGGGGGCCTTTAGGAGAATTAAAATTGGACCTTCCAATGGATCTTGAATTATCAATATTGAGCCACAATATTATTCAAGCCCATAAATATTAATTAATCCGACTACATAATTAATATTGCACTATCCATCTTAACCCATATTACAGTCAATATGGCTCCCGGTTATTATCTCCCATGTTTAAGATTATCTAGCCCATTAATTAATTCAAGCCACTGAAATAGCTTTCCGTTAATTAATATCTTTTGTCCTTGGTCAAGGAACGGTTCAACATTATTATCCATACCGGAAACTAGTTCCACTTGCAAGATTTGGTATGATAAAGCTTATGAACCTCCCAAGGGGGCAAATCGAACAAGCGTACTTGCACACGATTCTCCGTATTAAATCTTAACAATCACATGTGACCAATAATATTGCCCAAGATAAAAAGTATTGAATCTCTTTGATTCTCTACACATGATAAGTCAAAGCAATAGTTACCAACCACACGTGATCCTATTTAAGGAATGAAGATTAAGAAATAACGAACCACTGAGGTCTAATTCTTCCTTGTTCAGTTCTGAAGAATTTGTCCTCCTGTAGGTCCTATTCAGTGCATCAGTCTTGCACTAGTGTAATCTCTTGGTCAAGACAAGTCAATCCGAGCCTTACACTTCAACCTTTCACGATGGATTGTTCATTTCCATCTAGGTCGTGAATGGTGTACTTTTAGTTACAAGGGACTATTAATTTAATCTTCTGTGATCTGGTATCACTAAATTAACTACAATGTAACACGTACGATTTATTGAACAGTTATGCAGTAAATATATGTAACATTCGATGATATTTAAAGCATCAGTGATAAACAATTTATTTAAGCAAATAAGTCCGAAATTCAGTTTTGATTATACAAAGTAAAAGCATACTTTCCAGTATAATCCCAACAATATCCCACTTATACTCAAAGTCTGCTTTTAAGTATACTACAACATGTCTCGTGTAGTTCCTAATTCGTGACATCTAATGCCACCTACACGAACCTAATAATTTCTCCCACTTATACTCAATGCAGATTGGCAACGGTCTTGACACCCATTCCTTCCACATATCTCTCGAATGTATTCAGAGGCAGACCCTTTGTGAATGGATCTGCTAGGTTGTCTTCTGACGCTATCTTTGCCACATCTATATCTCCTCTCTTAACGATATCTCGTATAAGATGGTATTTCCTTTCAATGTGTTTGCTGGCTTTGTGGGCTCTTGGTTCCCTTGAATTTGCAACTGCTCCGGCATTGTCACAATAAACAGTGATTCTGCTGGGCAAATTCGGAACTACATTCAAGTCCACTAGGAAGTTCTTGAGCCAAACCGCTTCTTTCGCTGCCTCGCAAGCAGCTACATATTCGGCTTACATGGTAGAATCTGCGACGCATTTCTGCTTGACGCTTCTCCATGTCACTGCTCCTTCCCCTATGCAAAACACACTACCGGAGGTAGATTTTCTGGAGTCTATGTCTGATTGGAATTCCGAGTCTGATAAATTAACATTATATCCCTAGTTCTTTTCAGATACTTCAAAATATTTTTAACTGCCGTCCAATGTTCTTTCCCCGGGTTACTTTGATATCTTGCCACCATGCCAACGGCAAAGCAGATATCCGGTCTCCTACACAGTATTGCATACATAAGGCTTCCGACAGCCGAAGCATATGGAATGCCTCTCATGTCATCTATCTCCTTTTGCGTCTTAGGGCACATTTTCTTGGATAGATGGATTCCATGTCTGAAAGGTACGAAGCCTTTCTTGGAATCCTGCATGATGAATCGTTTCAAGACATTGTCTATGTATGAAGCTTGCGATAAGCCTATCATCCTTTTCTTGCGATCTCGAGTGATCTTGATCCCAATGATGTGTGCGGTTTCCCCTAAGTCCTTCATATCAAACTGTTTTGAAAGCCATGCCCTTACGTCTGATAACACCTTTACATCGTTCCCGATGATCAGAATGTCGTCTATGTATAGTATTAAGAATACCAATGCAGTTCCGACACGCTTTTTTTGTACACACAACTTTCGAACTCGTTTTGATCAAACCCATAAGACTTTATAACATGATCAAAACATTGGTTCCAAGCTCTGGATGCTTGTTTGAGTCCGTATATGGACTTCATGAGCTTAAAAACTAGGTGTTCTTGGCCTTTTTCAATGAAGCCTTGGAGTTGTTGCATATAGATCTCTTCATCAAGACTTCCGTTAAGGAAAGCTGTCTTGACATCCATTTGCCAGATTTCAAAGTCGAGATGCGCAGCAATCGATAAGAGAATTCGGATGGACTTAAGCATGGCTACGGGAGAAAAAGTTTCCTCATAATCGATCCCTTCTTTCTGAGTATAAAATTTCGCCATACAGTCTTTGCTTTGAAGGTTTCCACCTTCCCGTCCGGTCCTCTTTTTCTCTTATACACCCACTTGCAACCAATGGGTTTGACCCCATTAAGTGGTTCGACTAGCTCCCACACTCCGTTATGATACATAGAACCCATTTTGGCTTTCATTGCTGTTTGCCAAGAATCTGCATCCTTGTCTTGGATTGCCTCGTCATATGTCCATGGGTCTGATTCGTCTTGTCCAGGAATCAAGTTCGAGGACTCTCCTATTCCCATGAATCTCTCTAAGGGGCTTTCACAACCCTCCCACTCTGACGGGGTTCCTAAGCAGGTAAGTGTGTCGTTTGGTATGTCATCTTATACGATTGGCATTGAGGTTAGCCCCCTTAGCTCATTTAAGGTAATCTCACCACTGGTCTTCTTTCGTTCATATAGTCTTCTTCCAAAAATCTAAAGTGGGTGCTTATTACCACGCTTTGATCTTTCGGGACCATAGAACATACACCCTTTTGTTCCCTGGGGTATCCCAAAAATAACCTTAATTCTGATCGAGGATCCAATTTATCGGCTTTCTTGTCCAACACGTAGGCCGGACACCCCCAAATCCTCATGTGTCTCAAACTAGGCTTGAGCCCGGTCCACAATTCTTTGGGAGTTTTGGGAACCGATTTGGATGGCACCAAGTTCATAATGTAGGCTGCTGTCTCTAAGGCATGACCCCAGAACGACTTGGGAAGATCCGCATAACTCATCATAGATCTAACCATTTCCAAAAGAGTTACATTTTTTTCTCTCTGTAACCCCGCTTTTGTTGAGGGGCTCAAAGTGCGATTAATGGATGCAATCCTTCATCGAATAAGTAGTACAAAAACTCATCGCTGAGGTATACGCCTCCACGATCGGATCGTAGAGACTTGATACGTTTTCCTTATGATTCTCTGCTTGAGCCTTAAATTCTTTGAATTTCTCAAAGGTCTCAGATTTATGCTTCATAAGGAAAATATAACAGTACCTTGAGTAGTCATCAATAAAAGTGACGAAATACTCTCCTCTTGCTTTGGTTGACATTGGACCACATACATCTGTGTGAACGATTTCTAACACTTCTTTGGCTCTATTCCTTGGCTCCAAATGCCCTCTTGGTCATTTTACCCTCCAAACATGATTCGCGAGTTGGAATTGGTTCAACTTGGAGAAACTCCGATGAACCGCCTTTTCACCAACCTTTGGATCCTCTTTGGATTTATATGTCCCAATCTTAGATGCCATAGAAGTGTCTCGTTCACGTCCGATGAACGTTTTCTTTTTCTAAAAGCAGTTGATGTGTTATAGGATGCATTTAAGTGAGTGGTGTGCACGATTAATTGTATAGAGATTATTCGACAACGTTCCATGACGAGATAAATTTATCAAAAAAGAGAAATGGTAACAACTTTATTAAAAAGTAACCAATATCCATCATGAAAAAAGTTTAGAAACCGAAATTAAATTCTTTCTAAATTTCAAAACGTAAAGAACATCTCTTAAAATTAAAACTCTGTCTTCAAAAGACAAAGCACTTCTCCCATCGCTTCACCGCCACTCTCGTAAGATCGCCCGAAGGTGATGAGGATCTCACTCCCCACTAAGTTGTTTCGTCCGCTTGAACCCCTCAGTAAAGTGAAACAAACATGATCGATGGATCCCAGATCCACCACCCATAAATGGGAGGCATACGCCGCTAAGCAAGTTTCAACAACTAGTGCGTGAGAATTACCTTTCTTTCCATTCCTTTTGGGTTTGGAACAGGCTAACCTCCAATGTCCTTTCTCACCGCAATTAAAACATTTTCTTTTTGGTCCTTTCTTGACACCCAAACAGCTAACTGTTTTTTTCTCACTTTTCTTAGTGATGAGATTGCTTTGGTTCTAACCACTTTCCTTTTCTTGAGACTTGCCTTCCACTGGCCTAGATCTCGAGAAAAGACTTTTTGTCACCAATGCTTCGTCTTTCTTTCCTAAATGCTTCTCTATTTTCTCCAAGGCTTCTTGTAGGATGTTCATAGTAAACATGTGATCACTCATCACAAAACTACAGTAAAACCCATCGAAGCATCTTGGAAGAGTTAGCAAAAGAAATTCGATTTGGGCCTCATCACAATACTTGGTACCAAGATAAGCCAGTTTTTCAAAATGGTGTTTAATTCTGAGAACATGCTCCCTCACGGGTGTTCCCTCAACCATCTTTAGCCTGGCCACGTCGTCATTTTTAAACTGATTGATCATGCGGTCTTTTGTTAAAAACATTTCTTCAAGACTTTGCATAATTTCTGCAGCAGACTCAACACCTTCATGAATGTGTCTCAAATCATCGACAAAGGAAGTCAAGATTACACGTTTCATGGGTTCATTGGCTCGCTCCCCAAATATTATACAAGTGTCTTTACGCATTAGGTGATTCATCAAGAAGCTTTACGTGGCTTGGGTACATCAAGAACCCAATGATGTTTTTTTTGTGCGGTGTAGGACAAAACTCATATTTCGTTTCAAACATTATAGTTTTAAATCCAGTTAATTGGTGTTCTTTGAGTGTATATAACGAAGGATTAAAAGGTTGCGACATGATGAACTGAAATAAACAATAATATGCATAAGCACAAATATATCACAAGGTTCGATCACATGCATCATATTAAAATCTCAAAAAATATGAACATGCATCACCCAACATCTCAAAAAAAGTTTTAAATAAGCCAGTGGGGTGGGTCATTATTTAAACACATTTAAGCAAAGTTACAAACAAGAACAATTACAAACCTTTAATATCCAGATTAATAGTTGGCTCCCACTGACCAATATAAAATTGGCGAGGACTTGAGGAAGTATATGCATATCAATTTTATACCTAAGTAATAACCATGATTAAATACAGGATTATTATTTCGCTTTGAACGAGCCTTGGGGGGGGGTCATCATCGCCACTAGTAATAATCCACAATCATCCATTTGAAATTTATTCATGTGAAAGCTAACTTTTGCCCATCCCGGTAGGGAATTTCTCCAAAAGAATTCACAAATAAATAAATCATGGAGGTCAAAATTAATTCAATTTTATTATCCGGAATAAATTTGTCAATTAATTATTTAAACATACTTAGTAATTTTTGAAGGTGAGATTTTTTATTGGGCAACTCTCATTCAAACACATTTAAACAAATTAAATAAAGCATAAGATAACACAATAATAAATCAAGCAAAAGCGTAAAAAATAAACATATTGGGCACAAATTATCCAATTGTCATGGTTTGATTTTTCTTGAATTGATTTTGAAGAAAATGTCGTCTTGAATTTCTCCCACTCGATCGTCTCGAAAGGAACTCCGTCTCGAAATGCCACGCGCCAAGTAGCTCGCTCCGGATGCACGCCCAGATCCGATGCCCCTTTAGTAGCCGAAAGCAAACAAGGCCGTCTTGCCTTAACCAGCACAACCATGCATCGCCAGCGCCGTCGGCGACCTCGGCAACCGCCGGTCTCGGCTGCCTCGGCATAGCTCGGCGAAGCGATACGTACCAGCGCATCCGCAGCAGCAGCATCTACCGATCTCGCCTTCGCCCGCGAGAACTTCAGCACCCCGCGGCGATCACGGCGTTACCATGCCGTATCCTTCCGCTCCGTCGCGGTCCCGACTTCACGCGCGGTGCGCGTGTGCCTATCGCCAACCCGTCGTGTAATACCCCGATCCTCGGCCCGGCCCTTAGCCTCGCGCCGTCGTGCTGTGGCGATGTCATCGCGTCCCCCAGAATGCCTTAAACTGGAATGTTTAAGCCACTTCTTTCGTTGGGATTGCGGATTTTATCGGCTTTAATTCTTCGTCTCCACCTCGTTTTAATCCGATTACAATTTATTTAAAAAAAAATAAATAAACTTAGATCTAGACTAGTCTATTACATTGATCAAAATCAAACAAATCTAATCTACTTGCGTGGATTTTCTCCACGAGCAAAATGAATTGAGCGAATCGAATTAAAAACCACAATTTATATGCATGCATAAATAAACACATTAAATTCCATGACAATTGGATACCGCAAAATGATCTAGCAATTCTACTATCCAATTTCAAATTTAATGACAAATAATTAAATTACAATTTAAAAATTGAGAGTCTTAAACCGTGGCTCGATACGCGATTGTTGGGGAATAATTTGCACGGATCTATTCGGGATAAATATTTAAATACAAATTTAATTCTTATAATTATTACTAGCATGAATTAATCATATATTAATTCAAATAATAATCCAACAACAAATCATGCATATAATCAATTCACGTAAATCCTACGCATGCGGAATTTCTACTTGTTTACGTGAACATACCTCTTGGGAAGGCAACGGTCTTGTTGATTAGACTCACCAAAAGAACTTCCCAAGTATTTCCTTAATCCTTGCTCGACTATCCGGTGGTAGGACACTTGCGAACAATTAACAAAGGAAAATAAATTTTGTTGCACCACCTTTGTGGATTTACTAATTTTTCCAGCACATGGAATTTTCCTTGGGAATGAAAGAATCATCCCCTATTTATAGAGTGGAGATGGTCGAAAATTTTGGAGCAAAAACAATGTGGGAAAATCTTTTCTTGATCTCCAAGAAATCTTGAATATATCTCCTATATTCTTTTTCCCATAATTATAATATTCCACAAAATCCCACCTACTCTTTGTTATGGATATTTTTGAAAAATATAGGTCAAGATTCCAAGATTTGGATCTTCTTGAATTTATGAGATATTCTTGTATTTCAAAAATACATATCTTCCATAATATCTTTTTCAAGACAATCAAGAAAATCTTTCTTGCCCTTTATATTTCAAAATTTCGAAAATTGCTTCATGAATAACCAAGTGGGAGATTTCTTGAATTTAATGAGATAATCTTGTATTCCAAGGATACATATCTTCATTCCATAACAAAATTCAAAGAAAATCTTTCTCCCCTTTTATCCATAAATTTCGAAAATAATGAGGAAAAATAAGCAACAATATTTATTTTATTTTAAACACCTTTTTTTCGGTTATTGGACTATATGTTGGGCTACTTAGGGGCTTTTTAGGAGAATTAAGATTGGACCTTCCAATGGATCTTGAATTATCAATATTGAGCCACAATATTATTCAAGCCCATAAATATTAATTAATCCCACTACATAATTAATATTGCACTATCCATCTTAACCCATATTACAGTCAATATGGCTCCCGGTTATTATTTCCCGTGTTTAAGATTATCTAGCCCATTAATTAATTCAAGCCACTGAAATAGCTTTCCGTTAATTAATATCCTTTGTCCTTGGTCAAGGAACGGTTCAACATTATTATCCATACCGGAAACTAGTTCCACTTGCAAGATTTGGTATGATAAAGCTTATGAACCTCCCAAGGCAAAATCGAACAAGCGTGCTTTGCACACGATTCTCCGTATTAAATCTTAGCAATCACATGTGACCAATAATATTGCCCAAGATAAAAAGTATTGAATCTCGTTGATTCTATACCCATGATAAGTCAAAGCAATATTTATCAACCACACGTGATCCTATTTAAGGAACGAAGATTAAGAAATAACGAACCACTGAGGTTTAATTCTTCCTTGTTCAGTTCTGAAGAATTTGTCCTCCTGTAGGTCCTATTCAGTGCATCAGTCATGCACTAGTGTAATCTCTTGGTCAAGACAAGTCAATTTGAGCCTTACACTTCAACCTTTCACGATGGATTGTTCATTTCCATCTAGGTCGTGAATGGTGTACTTTTAGTTACAAGGGACTGTTAATTTAATCTTCGTGATCTCGTATCACTAAATTAACTACAATGTAACACGATTTATTTATCAATTTTATGCAAAGAAATATATGTAACATTAGATGATATTTAAAGCATCAGTGATAAACAATTTATTTCAGTAAATAAGTCTGAAATTCAGTTTTGATTATACAAAGTAAAAGCATACTTTCCAGTATAATCCCAACAAGAAGTCTAGAGGGGAGGGGTGAATAGACTTCTGAAAACTTTTCGTGCAAGATCAGGTGTGATGACAGGTTGCTTGATCAGAGTGTGAGTGAATCAGTTTGGACTGATATCCAACTTACTGATCGCCTGATGGCAGATCAGTTCGGTGTCTATCAGTTTAACTAATGTGCGGAAGCTAGTTTTAACCCTTGTGAAAAACCAGTTTTAAGAAATCAGATTCTGCAGTCTGTTTTCAATCAGATGACTAAAGTGTCAAACTGATCAAATCAGTTGTTTGATGCATATTGATCCTAACTCAGAATATATATGCAGTTTAAAACAAGTTGTGCAGTTGTGTAAAACAGTTAAGAGCAAGTAAATACACACAAGATTTTTATAGTGGTTCGGAGTCCAACTCCTACATCCACTCTTCCCTTCATGGGGCACCAACTAAACCAACAGATGTTTAATGAGTTCTCACTCAACGGGACTTATCTCTCTCACGGGATCGCCTATAGATGTTTAATGAGTTCTCACTCTCTCGGGACTTATCTCTCTCACGGGATCGCCTATTAACTACCTTACTTAACCACTAATTCTCTCTCAAGAAAGGGTTTGGGTTTGGTGTTATTTCCAACTAGGTGAGATTTTCCCTTACATTGTTTTAGTCTTTAAGCTAAGGTTGGAAAAATCTCTCTAAGCTTATGATATGACATTTATGCTTAGATATTATGAAGAACACTCTTGGGTAAATTTGGATATTTAATGCTCTGTGTTCTATGGTGGAAATGCTAGATGATTTGGCTCTGTGTTCTTGAATGGAGATGCTTGAATATTTGGTTTTAATCTTCACTTTGCAGCATCCTCCATTATCTTCTTTTGAAGATAGTGCAATGTATTTATAGTGTGGATTTGAATATTACCGTTGGAGAGTAAATTCAAATCCATATTAATAGTCATCCAGCTTTTCTTTGACCTTTTGCACTTTTGCTTGCAGCTTTATGTCACATCCATATATGTGTTGTCATCTTCTCATTGGCCAGCTTTTTGTGTGTCTGACGGATCTGATCAGCTCGCCTGATTTCTGGTCTGCTGATTTCTGGACTGCTGATTTCGCTGTTCATCTCTGCTGATTTCTGGACTGTTGATTTCTGATCTGCTGAAATCTGGTCTGCTGAAATCTAATCTGCAGAAATCTGATCTGCAGATTTCTGGTCTCTTCTTCTTATTTCTACACTGCATAAGCACACTGCATCTGCACTGCATCAACACTACATCATCAAACTGCATCAACACTGCATCAGCACTGCATCATCAAACTGCATCAACAAATCAGTATGCTTCTTCTTGTTCTGCTCATCAGTTTACATGGAACTCATCAGTCTCGTTTCGTTCTGATCAGCCTCATCTTCTCTTGATGAGTTCCCCCTCAACTTGTTACCTGTAGATTAACTTAAATAACACAAGTTGATAATGTTTTGACATAATTCATCAAAACTAAAATATCCCAACACAAATCAAACGAGACTTTCCTCGTACACGTTTCTTTGTATTAAATCTTAGCAATTGTCATGTAATTAATAATATTGCCCAAAATATAAAGTATAGAATCGCTATCTGATTCTAAACCCAACATAGATCAAAGCAATAAATATTAATTACACACAATCCTATTTAAGGGAGAGAGATTAAGAAATCAACAACCACTGAGGTCTAATTCTTCATCCCGTAAGTCAGTACAAAAGAATTTATCCTCTATGTAGGTCCGCTTCAGCGCATCATTATGCACTAGTGTAATCCCTTGGTCAAGACAAGTCAATCTCAGATTTACACATCAACCTCTACCAGTGGAGTGTTCAATTCCATCTAGGTTATGAAGATGTACTTATTTACAAGGAACTGTTAATGTGATCTTCTGTGATAAGGTATCACCACATCAACTACAATATAATATGTACTAATATTGGACGTTTTGCAATAAATAATTAACATTAATTCATATTTAAAGCAACAACAATAAAAGATTTATTTTTAGTAAATAGGAGTAAAAAGTGTCTGTTATACAGAGTAAAAGCATACTTTCACGTATAACCCTAACACTCCCCCGACTCCATGTGAACCGATGACCCAAGAGTGGGACATCCATGATATTGCAGTCAAGAATTGCCTCACGAAACCCAACATATAACCAATTAGGACGAACTGCGCCATCTAACCTCTCTTCGGGAGCAAGAATATCATTGGAATCCCCTATGATCATCCACATCAAAGGTGATGAAGAGGATAAATGACGTAATAAATTCCAAGAGTCTCTTCGTTTACTAATTTCTGGAAAGCCATAAAACCCCGTTAAGCGCCAACTACCACTTGCCTCAATAATAATGACATCAATATGATTACGAGAATAGTTCAAAATGGAAAATAAAGCAGCAGATTTCCACAAAATACACAACCCTCCACTACGACCCACACAATTGACAGTAAATGCACATTCATAAAGGAAACGGATTCTTATTTCTTCAATTTAGGAAGAGTACGACAAAGTTTCACATAAGAAAATTACATCAGGCCTTCGATCCCTAACAAGCTCACATAGATAAGGAATTGCAGCGGGGTGGCCAAGCCCCCTGCAATTCCAACTTAAAACAATCATTACTCTTGGCCGGCCTGGCGACCGGGACCAGCCAATAAAAAATTATTCTGAGCAAGCACCTTCTTACGTTCGATCTCCACCCCAGTATTCTTGAAAGCCAAGTCATAGTAGCTTTCTGCATGATCAAGCATACCACATGTGAAACAGAATTAATTCAAGCATTCATACTTGAAGTCGATAGACGACGACGTTCCATTGGCCAATTTAAGACTTTTTTTCCTCTTCAGCGGCTGGTTGGTGCCAATTTCCACTCTAATGTGCATGAAATTCAAGCATATAGAACCTTTGTTCGAGCCATCGTACTCGAGAAAGTGGCCATTGAAATTTTTGAGCATACGCCCACTTTCTTCGTGAAGAGGCTAACTGGAACCCCCTCAACACAAACCCAAAATGTTAGTCTATTCAAAGAAACCGTCATTGGATCTATGCCCATCGTAAGTTTCTGGACAATCAAAGGGAAGTTACCAAACGTCCAGGGTCCTCCATCCAAAACCCTATTTAGATCATTATGATGATAGAACTGAAATAACATCCTTCCCGGTCCAATTTTCTTGATCATGACGCCCTTTTTCGGACGCCAAACGCTGGCCATACGACTCCTCAGTATGTTAAAGTTTGTCGATTGGTCGCCAAGGAAACGTCCAACCAGACAAATTTCGATATTCCTTGCATTTTCCTTCACATCGTCTAATTCTATGATCAAGTCCTCTTCTAGCAACGGATGTCGCATCATGGAGTCCATGTTCAGAGATCAAAGATCGGTGAAAATAAAAAAAGTGGTGCGGCGGTTTTCAAAACCCTAGACCAGGCTCTTAACGACGAAGAGAATTCATATTTTTTTAAACACATATATTGTTATTCGTTAATTTATTAATAATGGTTAATTATTTATTTCTTTCATCACATAAGTATAATCTATTTACTATTAAAACACAACATAAAAATCATAATATTATTCATTAATCATATTAATACATAAAAAAAAATCATGATAAATTAATTCAAGTTACTTATTTAAGATTTATATAATTATATTTAAATACTTAATTAGATTTAGTTAAATAATTAAAAACAAAATAGAAAATACATGAATTTAAAAACGAATTTAGGGCATGGTTGTCTCATTTATTTTCTAGTAGATTAATTTATTTGATTTTTAAAAATCTAAATATTTAATTGGATAAAATATAATTACAAAGGTTAATTAATACTATTTATAATAAATAATTGAGGGTCTATTTATCCCAGATTTGATCATATCTTGCAATTGAATATGGCTTATATGTCCACCATCATTTATGTGTGGCCACATATCTGAATCTCCACCATCTTTTAATTATTTTCTTTAATTAATTCAATCTTCTCATTAATTATATAAACCTAAGCCCTAAACCATGAATCCTAAACCATGAACCATTCCAACAAACCACTTAACTATTCGGGTTTTCGGATTAAATCGAGGTTGAGTCCGGATCGGGTAAAAAATATTAATATAATTAATGAAATTAGATAAAATATAGAATATATATAAATGAGAAGATTTAATTAATTAAAGAAACTAATTAAATGATGATGAGATTTTGCGTATACGTAACGACGATGTAATGAATGAAAATAATTTTGTCTTCCGGCGCATGACGTATGATCAAATTCGCTATTTATCCCGTGGTCCAATTGGACAATTAAATAAAATATATTTTTGTTTATTGGGGTAAAAATAAAAAAGGTTTTCGGTGGGTTATTGAGGCTGTGGAGCGAAATCGAGGCTTTGTCTTCTCTTTTTGCTCCTTTTCTTCTCTCTCTACATATATATACATCCAAAGCTACGTATGTATACCGATTCGCTCATATATTCCCCAATTTCAATTGATCTGTAAGTTATAGATTTTCTGCATGAATTTTGTATCAATTTAGGTCTTGTACTTTGAATTAAGATTCACATCTAGCAGAATTCTCGGTGTTTATGTTCTTTTCGCGTTTCGCAATTTGCTGAAGTTGTAAAACCCTGGATCTTGCACGATTTGGATAGGTTAAGTATTTCTGTTGAATTAGGTGGGTTTTATTTTTGGATCTGGTTGTTGTTAGCTCGATTCAATTAGGGTTCTGAATTTCGTGATCGTGAATTTTTGGGTGTGAGTTTTGTGGAATTTAAGGTTAGGGTTTGAGTGAATGGCTTCGAATCCTCCATTTCCGGTGGAGGATAGTACAGATGAGGATTTTTTTGATAAATTAGTGAATGACGATGACGATGTCGACTTTAAAGTCACAGCGTCATCAGAATCTGGAGGCAATCTGATGTTGACCGACGGGAATGAATCCGATGAGGCTAAGGCCTTCGCCAATTTGAGCATTGATGATACTGGCGACACTAATTTTGACAATGTTACGAGCAGAAATCGTGAAGGAGTTGAAGATTTAAGTGCGGAAGTGGAGAAAGTTGAAGAAATTAATAAAGTGGGAACAGGAGACGAGCATGGAATTCCATTAACGTCATCCAGCTCATTTGAATTTGATAATGTGGGGGGACAGAAACTGGGAATTGATAATGGGGGTGCTGAATTTCCGTACGATGCTGACGGTGGTAAGAGCACAACGGAGGGCTTGTCTGATGTGGCTGAGAGTAGCGGTGGATCAGGGGCTCCTGGAGTTAAGGAAGTGGATTGGAGTGCGTTTCATGCTGATTCAACTCAAAATGATATTAACGGCTTTGGATCATACTCGGACTTTTTCGGGGAGTTTGGAGGGGACAATTCAGGTGATGCATTAAGCAATATGGTAGGGGGTAGTCCAAAGAATGGGCCACAGGTAGTTACTGGCAATGATTTACACGGATCCACTTACACGGATGGCACATATAATTATGAGCAGGTTAATGAGGGATATGTCGATGGTATTTCAGCTGATCTGGGTTCAAATCTTCAGGATTTGAAGTATTGGGAGAGCCAGTATCCTGGATGGAGTTATGATCACAGTACGGGACAGTGGTATCCGCCTGAGGGTTATGACATGGGTGGTAGTGTGCAAGCAAATGCTGACCCTAATATATCATCTACTTGGGGAGTGGCTGAGAGTCAGGGTGAATTGTCTTACATGCAGCAGACTGCTCAATCTGTCACAGGGGCTATAAATGAGGCAGGTACAACAGAGAGTGTTGCTACTAATTGGAATCAAGCATCTCAGGGGAGTGATGCTACAGAAACAGCTCATTGGAATCAGGTTTCACAAGTGACTGGTGATAGCAGTGAGGTTTCATCAGGCTGGAATCAGGCTTCACATGATAATAATGGCTACCCACCTCATATGGTGTTTGATCCTATGTACCCTGACTATTACTATGATACTTTCGCTCAGGAATGGCGTTCTTTGGAATTATATTCTCAGTCACTTCAGGGCCAGATGAATCATGGTGAGTATTTATCCACTGATACATTTTCGCAGAACAACAATCTGAAGACGGAGTTAGTACATGGTCAAGGTAATAATTACATTCCTCAAAGCTTTAGTAGCCAAGGCCTAGATCAGAACTGGGCAGGATCAGCAGTCAACTACAATCCACAGAACTCAAGAGCATGGCTGCCTGAAACTACTAAGAGTGGCGAAGTTCCTTCACTGTACAATGGAAATCAAGTAATGGAAAATAACTATGGGCAGAATGTTCCTGCTAGTCCACAACAAAGTAATGTTCATTATGGGTTGAAAGGTCCGTATTATGAGAATCTAAATCAACAAAAGAAGGAGTTTCCAATGCAGCCTCAGTTCGCTGTTGGTGGGAACATAGGTCAGCAATTCAATGATTCCAAAGTCAATCAAAATGACCAAAAATTCTTCTCAAATGACTACTACAGCAATCAAAATTCAGTCAACTTTCAACAGCAACATATTCAGAATGCACAAATCTCATATGCCCCTGCTTCTGGAAGGTCATCTGCTGGTCGTCCTGCTCACGCTTTGGTTACTTTTGGTTTTGGTGGGAAGCTCATTGTGATGAAAAATAACTCTACTGAAAATATGAACTTTGGAAGTCAGGTCTGTGTCTGAGCCCACTTTCTTTGTCTTTATCATATGCTTATTTTACTTCTGTTACGCGATTAAAACATATTTATTTTTCATGAAGAATTCTGTCGGAGGTTCAATATCGGTTATGAATTTATCAGAAGTTGTGAATCACAATAATGATACTTCAAAACGTGGAATGGGTGTGGACAATTATTTCCAGGCTCTGTGTCGACAATCTGTTCCAGGTCCTCTTACTGGTGGAAACGTCGCCACTAAGGAGTTGAACAAATGGATTGAGGAAAGAATAACAAACCTTGGGTCTGCGAATATGGACTACAGAAAAGCTGAAGTTCTGAGGCTACTCCTTTCGCTGCTTAAAATAGGATGTCAGTATTATGGAAAACTTCGATCTCCTTATGGTACTGATGCTGCAATGAAGGTAGATTACTTATGTTTGGAAATATGAAGAATTCATTAAAAAAACTTTTTAATTCACATTATGTGAACCAATTAAAATTTTCTGCTTCAGAATGCATTTCTGTTGTACACGCTCGTGATTATTTACATTTAAGGGACTTGTTCAACTACTGCTTACTATATTTTTTTTCCACGCATGAGTGCTATATGTCATACTGTTTACATGTTTTATTTCTTTTATATGTGATTCATTGATTGTTCTACTTGAAAATTCTGTTCAACTGTACTTTCGAGGAAATATATGTACAACTACATCCTGAGACTCCTTTAAAATTCACAAAAGTTAGCACTTCAGTTTTTATCTTACCATGCCAATTATAGTTTCTTCATGTTATATCATACCACTTTTGTCCATGGCCAAGCTTGTACGTCTTAATTCGCTATATATTTGGCATGTAGTCTAAGCCTTAAGAGTCAATCTATATACATTTACATTGTGCCTTGAGTCTAGCTATCAAAAGAAATCTTCCTGTGCCTTGATGAGTTGGATATCACCATTTATTCCTTCTTTATTCTCTTCCCGGAAATTAGTTGCTCATAAAATTGTTTATGAGCCATAATGAGTTCGGCTCTCTGTGTGCTCATTGTTTATTATTTCAACAGGAAAGTGATTCTCCAGAATCAGCAGTTGCCAAGCTGTTTGCATCTGCTAAAAGAAATGGTATGCAGTTTAGTCAATATGGCAATGTTGCCCAATGCTTGCAGCAACTGCCGTCTGAAGGACAATTGCAGGTATTCAATGGTTTACCCTTCCAATTCACAATTTTCTTATCAATGTTATATCCATCAATTAAGAAATATTTTGTTTTAAAAGAAAAATAATAATAATAAGAAATACTTCACGTCTTAGGTCACTGCTGCTGAAGTTCAAAAACTTCTCGTTTCTGGAAGGAAGAAAGAGGCTTTACTGTGTGCACAGGAGGGTCAGTTGTGGGGCCCTGCTCTTGTCCTGGCTGCACAACTTGGTGATCAAGTTAGTCTGAATATATGCCTCAGCTATATCTGTTTAATGAAAGTTGCAATTCCTTTGTTGGCCTAGTCATGTATCTTTGTTTTAATATTTATGATAAAATAATCCAATGCAGTTCTATGTTGAAACTGTCAAGCAACTGGCGCTCCGCCAGCTAGTTGCTGGATCGCCTTTGCGAACTTTATGCCTGCTAATTGCTGGTCAACCAGCTGATGTTTTTTCAGCAGATTCCGCAGCTAATAATAGCATGGCTGGTACTGTAAATGTGTCTCAACAAGCACCACAGGTATGAATTGAAGCTTATCGTGATAGGTATCTGCTTTTTTTTTTTTTTTGCTGTTATGAGTAGGCAATTTTTCGCTATGATACTTATTTGAGGTTGATGAAAGTGTGATGTTATGCTTCACTGGAGGATTTAGTTGAAGATTTTTTCTGTATATTTATATATTTTTTCAATGTCTATATTTGGAGATTTTATCATTGGTTACAATGTTACATTGAGCTTGAGTTATTGGCTTTTTATGTTGCATATTTAAATTTTCCAGTTTGGTGCCAATGGCATGCTGGATGACTGGGAAGAGAATTTGGCGGTGATAACTGCAAATAGAACGAAGGATGACGAACTTGTGCTTATCCATCTTGGAGATTGTTTGTGGAAGGAAAGAAGTGATGTATGGTCTAGTAAATATTTGTTAGAAGTATTCCTTTTCTGATTTGTGAAACTTCCTTCATCCTTATTATCAAGTTGTTTAATTGCTGAGTCATCTGCTCAGATAATTGGTGCTCACATATGCTATTTGGTTGCGGAAGCGAGCTTCGAGCCATTTTCAGATACTGCAAGGCTGTGTCTTGTCGGTGCAGACCACTTTAAATTTCCACGGACATATGCGAGTCCAGAAGCAATACAGGTTTGGCTTGAGTTATCATTTCAGGCAGATCATTTTTTCTTCTAGTTTTGAGAAGACCTCAACTACCTAGGATACTAGATAGTTTAACTATAGCAGAAAGCCAGGAACTCTGCATAAATGAAGCAGGGAAGATGCAAGTATAAGTACTATTTAAAAGATTGAAATATCAGAATCCGAGGCGTTCTGACAAAGTGGGATAGCTCAAGTGATTGGAGCACCACTATCTATGTCTAAAAGGTCATGGGTTCGAGTCACCAGTTTGACCTATCAGAAAACAAAAAAATAGAAGCAGAAACGTTCTTTTTTATACTCTCATCCCCTCTGCAATCTGGATACAGCATCTTTCTTGTGTTTGTTATGTTTGTATTACCTATTAACGCACTCTCAGTCCCTCTGCATGCATGAGTTGTTTGCTACAAGAGTGTCAACTTTTACTACAATCTTAATAATTGTAAGCCTTGTTTAAAATATATTAATATGTTCTTCTAAAAGAATGCTAGCGTTGATAGATGTTAGGATGTATAATGAGATTTGGATTATTTTAGTACTTTGCTTGTTGCAAGTTAAATCAAGGGCCAGGTAGAAATATCATCTGAATTTGTAATCAACATGGATTAAACTAGTTCCACCTGAAAGTGTGGGAAGCAAATCAACATATTTAAATTAACTGAGGCCTTGGATTATCAGGCCTTTTATCATGATACAAAATAGATGGTGGACTCAGCAAGGTGATTCCAGGATACCCAATCATTTCCAACAAAGTAAATGACCCCTTAGAGTTCGTGTTGTATCATGGGTTAATATATAGTATATTTATCCACCGAGTATTAACATAAATTGAAAAGTTTTTTTTTTTTGTGTTTGAGTCATTCTGTCCATTGCATTGCATGAGCTCAGCCTGTTATCCTTGGTTGCTATTACCTACAGTTTCACTTTCCAGATGCATAACTGTGGAAGTTTGTTAATATTTCGTTCCTATTTAGTACACTGATATGAATACAAGTCTATGTCTGACGGTTGCACATATCGACAGAGGACGGAGATATACGAGTATTCAAAAACACTTGGAAACTCTCAGTTCGTCCTACTTCCATTTCAACCATACAAGTATGTGTATGCACTGATGTTGGCTGAAGTTGGGAGGGTATCCGAGGCATTAAAGTACTAATCTTCTACCTTAATTTTCCTTTATGAATTCTCCTCTTTGTTTTTCATCTTAATTGTTGAATGTAGGTACTGTCAAGTAGTACTAAAATCTCTTAAAACTGGTCGAACTCTGGAGTTGGAGGCTCTGAAAAATTTAGTTTTGTCTCTTGAAGAAAGGATTAAAGCTCATCAACAGGTATCTGTGCGTCCTCTCATCAAGTCTTTGAATGCTCATAATTTCTTATAACTGCAACTTCGTGTGATGCAGGGAGGATTCTCTGCAAACTTAGCTCCCAAGGAATTTATCGGAAAATTGCTCACCCTCTTTGATAACACTGCACATAAAGTTGTTGGGACCCTGCCACCAACTGTACCTACATTGGGTGGCTCTGTTCATGGGAATGACAATCATTACCAACCCACTGGACCTAGAGTATCATCTAGTCAGTCAACAATGGCCATGTCATCTTTAGTGCCATCTGTGGAGAATGTAAATGATAATAGAAAGTCGATGCATACAAGAAGTGTTTCAGAACCTGATTTTGGAAGGAGTCCAATGCAGGTTTATTTGCCTGCGAAACGAACCTGTTCATTTCTGTTAATTTTTGTTTTATTATGTTATTTGGATTAAGATAAAAGGTCCATAATACATGTGTAGGGTCAAGCTGATTCATCAAAAGAAGCAAGTTCTACTAGCGTGCAAGACAAAGCGTCAGCAGCAGGTGGTACATCTCGCCTTGGTCGTTTTAGTTTTGGATCTCAGTTTTTGCAGAAGACTGTTGGTTTAGTACTCAGACCACGTCAAGGCCGCCAGGTAATATGAATAAATCTGTACTTGACACACATCTTAAAGATATATTTCTTCATTTTAATGTGTGAGTTCATATGCTTGTTTTGCTCCTGTTTTCTAGGCAAAATTGGGTGACACAAATAAGTTTTATTATGATGAAAAGCTCAAGAGATGGGTGGAGGAAGGTGTTGCACCTCCAGCAGAAGAAACGGCCCTTCCTCCACCACCTACAACTGCAGTTTTTCAGAATGGAGCATCAGATTACAATTTAAAGAGTGCATTAAAAAGTGAAGCTCCTCATAACAATGGAAGTCCAGAATTTAAAAGCCCAATTATTCCGGATCATAATCCAGGAATGCCACCACTTCCTCCTTCTACCAATCAATACTCAGCTCGTGGAAGGATGGGTGTCCGGTCTAGGTAAATTCTGAAAATGCCTTAATGCTTCAAAGTGCTGACTAAACTAGGTCATTGTTGACTGAAATTGATGATTCTATGGTGGAAGGATTTAATTGGTAAAATTCTGGGTTGTCGCACATTATTGTTGTTCTGGCACTCGGTATTTTATTTATACTAGAGTAAGACTCAACTGGTGCACAGCTAATACTGTTCAATAGAAACAACTAACACTAATCAGTGAAAGCAACCAAAATCAGAGAAAAGAATAATACTCCTCCGTCCCAGATTTAATTGAACCTTTACTGTTTGCACGGAGTTTAATGTGAGCATTGTTTATTAGTATTATAGTAAATAAAGTTGATTTTTGATGGGGTTGAATGGTAAAGTAATGGCATGTGGTGTAAATAAAAGGAGAAAAAATTGACTTTTGTATGTAAAAAGTCATGGCATGGGGTATAATATTGAGATGTTTGGAGGGTGTAGTTTAAATTGATATATTTGTTTTATTGCTACTTTTGGAAATGTTCAATCTAATTCGGGATTGAACATTTTGACAAAAGTTCAATTGAATCCGGGATGGAAGGAGTAATACTGACCTACTAAAACTGTTGAACGAAAACAACCAATATTGTTCAGTGAAAATAACTTAATACTTTTCAGTGAAAACTACTTAATACTATTTAAATACACACACTAGTTGCACGGTGTAATTGGTGCATACAAGAATTTGTCGTTATATTTGCTAACACATGGAGAAGGACTAAGAATACAAATATTTGATTGTTTGTAAGAGAAGCAGTCAACTAAATGATAAAACATGAATTAGTTGCTATAGTAGTATACATCATAAGTTTAGGTTTTATATGATGAGATGGCTGTATGTTTTAATGACAGGTACGTTGACACTTTCAACAAAGGTGGTGGGAATGCAGCAACTACTTTCCAATCGCCTCCTGTTGCTTCCATCAAACCAGTGGGCGGTGGAAAGAACCCTAAATTCTTTGTGCCCGCTCCAGTATCTACTACTTTTGAGCAGCCAGTAGAAGCAGCTCCTGTAAACAACGAAGAGCGAAATCCTTCTTCTACCTCTTTAAACAACGAGTCATTCCAGTCTCCTACTACTCCATCTTCCATGTCTATGCCAAGATTTGCAAGCATGAACAACATATCCAAAAACGGGATGAGTGATAGTAGTTCCTTTCCTAGGCGCACTGCTTCATGGAGTGGAAGCAGCTTTAATGAATCAATGAGCCCTCCTGCACGTAGGACTGAATTGAAACCTCTGGGCGAGGTTTTGGGAATGCACCCCTCGTCGTTGATGCCAAGTGAACCTTCGTCAGCGAATCGTGGCAGTTATGGAGATGATCTACATGAAGTGGAACTCTGATATATATATCCTTGGCCTTTGAGGATGTAAATAAGAAATTTTGCGATACAGCCACTATTCCTTCCTTCTCAATTCCCACAAATTTTCTGCAGTGAGTTGAGGGAGATGCTGACATTTTTCTTTTCTTTTTGTGTTACAGCCCTTATTCTCTTTTTACAGTTGTATTTTAAATCGTAGTTTGTTACTCACTAGTTTACAATATTTATAGAGACATGCAAAATGAAGAATTCATGGTGATAGCGCAAATTGTACAGTTCATTTGTTAATTTATTATTCGGCGCAGAATTGGCTTGTCACTGGAAGGATTCTGGGAAAAAAATAATGGTTATTTATTAAGAAGAAAGAAACACACTTTGCTTGTTTTTGTATTGGAAATTTTTAATGAGAATTATTAATGGATTATTACACTTATTACGCCAAATTGTGGGGGATGTGTTCCTGGATCAATCCAAAATTATTTTGAATAACGCCAGCACGAGTGACTACAATTCGACAGGTCAACCTGGATATATTTTCTGCATGACAAACATTGTCATGTAAAGTTGCAGGGATTAAATCAAACACCGTAATGATTATTCAATACGTTAATAGTGAGCAAGCTCGTTAGAAAGTTCTTGAGCTAATTTGTATAAATTATAAAATTTAATAGATAAATAATATTTTTTGAAGTATATAATTTTAATTTTGTAACAAACAGATAAAATATTAAAGTTATGATTTAAATTGTTAAGCTCTATTAGGCTCGATTAAACTCAAAAAACCTTGTGAACCAACAGCATGTTCAATAAACAAGTTCGAGCTCAGTTAAATAACAAATGAGTTAAGCCTTTTCACTTTATAGTTTGCTTCAACTCGATTCAATTATATCCCTACAATTCTCATGGATCTGACTCAATCCAGTACAAATATTATGGATAGGGGAGTAAGTGTTTCAAGCCAGCTAGCGAACTACTCATGCTCGACTCGTAAAAAAATTGAAATTGACTCGAGCAAAATCGAGTCGAGTCGAGTTCGAGCTACTCGAGTAGCTATCGAGTTCGAGCTCATAAACACTTAGCTCGAGAGGCTCGCGAGTCTAATCGAGTTTGCACAGTAATTGCTATTATGTCATTAATTTTAGAATTAAAGACTACCAGGTCCAAAAATGTCCATAGCAAGACTACTAGGTCCAACATACTTTTTAAAATACTCTTAGGTCAAAAATCGTAATTGAAAGATCCATTATACCCCTCCCCAATATCAATACTCAATCTCTAAATTAGCCGCCCATTCTCTCATCTCTCTCTCTCAAAAAAAAAAAATTCAAAACACACCACCACCTCTGAAGACGAAGGTGGAGAGGAAGGCAAATACAGATCTGTGCGATTTTCACGAAAGCGCACCGCCGTCGATCTTGTGGGGTGCGTGACTCGGCGAGAAAGCAGATGCGCTGCCGCTGCGATTTTCTGTCATCGACCCGTCGCCGCGCCTGTGGCCTGAGGCGACGATGAGCTCGACCATTACCAAGCCAACGCGGCCGTGCCAGATTATTTGGAAGAAGTCGAGGCCGACGACGATCTGGTAACTTTGTCTTAAATCTTTTGTTTTTGCTGAGTTTGTTTATGTATATTTTTTTTATGTTCAATTTATTGTTTTTTGTTTAGATTTGTGTTTTCTGCAAGATGATCGATGGAGGAAGATCTGGATGTGTTGTTGAGACGATCTGATTTTTGCGATCTGATTTATACAGAATCTTCATAAAAAATTATGCCGTCCCTTTCTCTTCTTCTTCCTCTTCTTCTTCTTCTTCCTGACGAACGACCCTTGAAAATAATCGTGACTAGTCTAATAATGTACTTTTAATTTTAGATTTCTTATTCATAAATTTTATTTGTATCGCTTCAAATCTTCAATAATATTTTGTTTATTTATATTTTTTTATTATTTCTTGAATTGATTTCTATTTATTATGTTATTGATGAGTTTGAAAATAGTTATATTGTAATATAGAATGTTTCGTTATTATACGTCTTATTTTATTTTTATAATTATGAAATTTTCTTTGTACTAATGATTTAATTTTTTTATCATTAAAAAAACAAAGGGCCCAAAAAAAATTTGGCACCGGACCCCTAAAATTATAGGACCTGCTCTGAGTACTCTAATCGAGTTGAGATCGACTCGGCTCGTATGCACCCCTATTTGTGGACCTTCATTTCCTTTTCACTTTTTTTTTTCATCTTTTCTCTCCCATTCTCGCGCTGCCTCTCCCTCATTCGCAATTCGCACCATTGATGCTCTCTTTTCCCCTCAACGCCGCCACACACCATAGTATAAAGTACTACATATATTTTGAAACAATATTTTACCATCCAAATTGTAAGTATCAGTTAAAATAAAGTAATATTGTTAAGGTAATACTTTGTTATAAAAGTGGTAATATTGCATTACCACTTTAAGTTAAAACGTATTATTTTGAATGCTAAACAAGTTTTTACATATTTTGCAAAGGAAAAACAAGTACACGGTAAACCCCCTCATAATTTATAAGTGAACTCGAGAATTATATATACAAGGAACATCTGAAATTAATCTTTATATTTAAAATACAATAGTGAAAGAAAATGAAAGATTTGTCAAAATTGATGTTCAAAAGTAGAAATATTGTTAAAAAGGAAGGAAAAGAAAATTGCAGTTTCCACGTGCAGTTCACACGTCAGAGTGACTTACATTAGCTTGTACATAAGTACAATATTTTCATAACCGAACCGGTGATCGAACCGGACAGACCACCGGTCAGCGATTCAATCGGTCGGACCAATTCAACCGTTTTCTATGTTTAGTTAAAAAAACAAAATAAATATACACCTACAAAATTTTAAATATATATTTTATAACTTTTCATATCGTATTTTATAAATTTTGTCCCACCTCATACATTTATCGCACATCGAAAGTGTTAGAGAAAAATGTGAGAGGAATATAAATTTAAAATTTTAAATATTTAATATAAACTAGTAATTTATTTTTATTTTTTTAAAGAAGAGAAAAACCGATTTTGACCGGTTCAACCCTAAATCCGGTTCTATATGTATTTTTTAACCGGGTTACCGGCCGATCCCCGATTCAACCTAATTATGAAAACATTGCATAAGTATATGTTTTCTTATTAATATATTGTACACAAGGTTATTGGGTTAACGCATTTGAAGAACACGTCTTCTAATGCAATCATTCAAGACAATTTTTCATCCTACAAGATGAAAAGCGCCAAGAATATTTTGAATCGCATGTATCAAATTATACAAAAAGTATAAGGTGTATTTATAGATCATGATTAAATTACAAGAATAACGAAAAAAAATCATGAAATTATTTAATTTGACTTGACCTCTTTGTTCTTCTATCCCTCAGCCCTCAAAATGCCAAATACAACCTATCCAACAAGTCTTCGAATATAATGTAAATTTTGGCCTGTGCTTGGCAATCAATTCACAAATGTTGAAGAAAAAAGAAACTCCACCATCTTGCAATACAAAAATAAGCTTATTTTTATTCATTACCATTCAGCACAATTAACAATTCTTTTACAACTAAAAAGAGTCACTAGGGGATAAATTGATTCAATTGACGAATCGTAATATATAGTTCCCACCCTCTTCAGCATAAAGAACTAACCTTAGGAGAACTAAAGAATCAGATGCTTATTTCAAGTTAAAAAAGTGATACAAATAAAACAAACAAAAAAGGTAAAATCTCATGTAAACCACTCTTACCTTGCAACTGTTTGCATTTTGTGTGTATTTTTTAACAGTATTATTTGTTTCATTAAAAGAAATTCTCTCTATCCACCAAAAGTGTGTTTAGAGAGCTGAAACAAGTTTTACAGAAAGGTAAATTAAATACATTTATGAACACAATTTTTTTTATCTTCATCATCCAATAATCACTTAATTACTCAAGTTATCATTATATTTTACTCACAATCAATTATGTTATTCATAAATGGATTTAATCTATGTTTCCGTACAACATGTTAAAACACTCTGAGCACACTTTTCGTGGACGGGAAGAGTATTAGTTGTCTCAATAATTGTTTCACTATAAAATATTAGTTGCAAAACAGGTGCACAGTAAAACTGGTTTACATAAGACCAACTAACAAGAACAAGTACTCCATAAACTACAATAAGCCCATAATAGCAGCCAACTGTTCATTTGCAACGTGGAGAACAACTTAAAAGAATGTGGGTTCAAAATAGTTCTAGCATGTAGCATCAATAAGATTTAAACCTCCTTCGCCAAATGTAAAATACCCAAAATACCCAAAATTCTGTAGTTGCATGCCACAGACGGGAGGTTTTTCTAATACTGAAATTGAAAGCAACTGATAGTAGTGTTAACAATAACGCTCGACTTCTAGAGTCAACACCAAGTTCACATGATAAGTAGCATACTTACCTAGCCTTCTTGGGTCAAGAACATGTTATCAAACCATACATACTTACCTAATCAGAGTGCCCCGACTGAAATACTTGTAGCCAAGCAACAATTACAGCCTGAAAATTTTTGGAAGTGGTAATTCAGCTCATCATTGCAGTGCAAGTTAAAAATTGTACACATCACAATTACAAAAACTGCATCCCTGACATAATAACTTGGAACCCTATTATATCTACATATTCACATTGCAGGATTCAAATATTAACTATTAAATGCTATTCTATTTTCTATCTAAAGGGCAAGAGGATACTCACCAAGTTCCATTTCCATCAACCAATTTAGTACCGATTATTATATGTTTTCCCAAAGTCATCAAGTCTGTGACGCTGCAAGTCATCATAATTGCCATGGGGTCTAGAAGAAGGATAACTGTCCATGGCATTTGGATACCTGCCCCTCGAGTGTCCAGAATGATATAGATTGCCAGAAGAATTGTCAAATTCTGGATAATTTGATTGCTTGTAACCACCGAACCCAGATGCTGAAATGTTCTGAAGTGCCTGTTGCCTCCTTTGGCCCTCTACTCGAAGAAAGTCTTCCCACATATTTGCATGTGAACCCTTCAGCATAGCCACTTTTTTAATGAAATTTTCCCTTATTTCTTTAACAGCCTGATTGAAAGGAACAGAATATAGATCAGTCAACAATCATTGGCTAATAATTGAAGGCTAATTGCTACTAAAATCACCACATTTACGTAAATTGCAGCAAATAAAGCATCAATTTTAATAAATTGCAATTCGAACTTTCGGGCAGATTGAATCTTGCCCGTTTCTAGGCTGAACGACATTGTACGGGTAGTAATTAGCATAGTTATTAAAGGCGCGCCCGAGGTGCGCCTAAGACGCAAGGCGCTTGGGGCGCCAGCCACCTCGCTTGCCATAGGTCCAGGAGGTCGGGAATTCCTGGGCGCTCGCCCGGGATCGCCTTTCGGCGCCTCGACTCGTGGCGCAAGGCGCGCCTAAGGCACGCCTTGCATACATGGCATAAAAATGTTATTTTTTTACTATTAGCGGCCTTATAGATGAAGATGAAAATGAAAATGAAATTGAATTTAACTTAGAAGGTGAAGATGTGGAGGAAGAAGAATTTCGTGAGGACGATCCATGTTATGATGAGGAGGAGTAGTGGTTTGCTTTTGATGAATTTGTTGATGGAGATGATTAGTTTGCTATTTATGTCTTTAATTTCGTGATTAAGCTGAATATTTACTGTTTGTTATTATCGTACTTCTATAGTTTGAAATTTATGTCTTTACTCTTTATTTTGTGTGATTTATATGTTTTTAACCTTCAACTTGTTAGTTAATTATATGTTAGTATGATTAACTTAGGTTTACTTATATGGTTAGGTTTACTAAGAAATTTTCAAGGTCTTATGTTGTTTTTCCAGGGATGCAAGGAGCGCGCCTAAGGCACCAGGCGCAGCTTTGCGCCTTGTTGCGCCTTGTGCCCGTAATAACTATAGTAATTAGGGTTAACGACTCGTTTAGGATTTAATTGTTACCAAGTAGGATGACACATCATCAATGGTCACGAGTCAATAACCCCTTTTTTTGTAAATGAGGTTTTATTTGCCAAAACCATAGTTATTAAAAGGCGCAGAGGGCGCGCCTAAAAACACTGTGGCGCTCGGGCGCTAGCCACCTCACCCATAGGTCCAAAGGTTGGGATTTTTCTCTCGCCACTGGGGCCTTGACTCGGGCAAAAGGCGCCTAAGGCGTGCCTTTTTGTGATATCTAGGGTTTGAAATAAAAAAAACATTTTTTTATTTGTCAAATAACATCAGAATAATAAAAAATATTATCTCTTAAGTCTTAATATTTAAGTGAATCACATAGGTTTCAAGATTCACTTTTTATCAAGTATAATCGTGCGTTGAAGCATCGGTAATCGGTATGACTCACGTGATCACATTGATCCTATCTCTTTGAGGGATATAGATGAAAGCAATGAGTGGGTGGTTGGTCTAATGGAAGATGAAGATGAGTTGGTTCACCAAGGTGAAAATTTGACTTGGGGTATTGCTACAGAAGCCATGATTAGGTTTACTAAGAAATTATCAAGGTCTTATGTTGTTTTTTCCAGGGATGCAAGGCGCGCGCGCCTAAGGCGCCAGGAGCAGCTTTGCGCCTTGTGGCGCCTTGCGCCCGTAATAACTATGGCCAAAACTCACAAGGTTAGATTATATTGCAAGTTATATAAAGGTGGTTATTTTAGCAGCAATTAAAGCCATGATTAAAAGGAGAATATATTTAAAAAATGAAAAGATGCAATCAATATTCATTCTGTAAGGCTGCAGGAAATCAAAGCTCACAAGATTTCTATCAAACAAATAGGAGCAGAACAAACCTCACGGTGTTTGCAATTTTCCTCATCTTCTTCTTTATCTCGAATACTAGAAAGTTCCATTGCATCCCTTTTATATTGCAACTCCAATTCCTCCAATGTCTGGGGAAACGAGGGGTAATCAAAGTTACTACTGGGCTGCATTTCAGAACCACCTCTGTCAGCATTCCATCCACTTCTATTCTGAGTATGGCCTTCATATGAATTATATGAGTTGTTTGTGTAAGAAGGACGTGCTGGAGACTTGGAATGGCTCGACCTACCTCTTCCTCCATCACTAACATAAGCTTCACCAAAGGAAGATTTTGTTAAGCACTTCCGTTCAAGATGTCTAACAATTGTGCAGCTTTATCATGACAAACTATCTTAAATCGTCTTAAGTCAATCCATCTGGGCATACGAGACTTGAGATTCTTTCAATAAAAAAATTCATTTGGAAGACCATCCTTTTCAATTCAGAACCACCACGAAACTAATATCAGAATCGAACATAACGCTTGAGCCTAAGAACTTACCTCTTGCTGCAAAAGATAGAGAGAGATAAGAACAAGAAGCATTACTGAAAAGATATACCAACCAAATGAACTACAACAACATAAAGCTAAGAGGAGCCCAAAAGCATGTACTTAAGGCAAATACTTTTATGCACCAGCTGTACCGTGCAACTCAAGTGCATTTCTAAATGGTATTAGCTGTTTTAGTAAAAGGTATCAGTTTTTTTCACTGAACAATATTAGTTATTTTCAATGAACAGTATTACTTGTACACCAGTTCCACAGTGCAAGTGGTGCACCCAACTATTACACTGTATTTAAATTTAATAATTAATGCTGAACCTACCACGGGGAGAACCACTTGACAATTTTTGAAGATCCTCACGAACACGGTCTTCCACCACTTTCTCTTGTCTACCATACCAATGTGGAGGAATATGAGCAGCGGTATGAGGACTGGGGTAGGACTTTTGGGAACCAGATCGTCCCAACCGTGAGGTAACTGGACTTCTGCGTTCAAACGACCTGGACTGAGAAATCGGGGAGCTTGAAGAGCCTTTGTGGTCCTTCTCTTCTAGAAATTTGCGACCACCCTTGTTTTCACCCTCTTCCTTAATACTGTGAACAGCATCAACACCTTTTCTTAAAACCAGCCTATCCTTACCACTTACAATTACGAATTTTTCCTCGATTTTGAATTTACAGCCAATATCTTTCTCAATTTTGTTCACCACATCTTCCGTAAATAAAGCTTTCACATGAGGTTCTCTTGCAGGCACCCTCTCAAAGAATTCTTGTGACTTGCGATTGGCTCCCAAAGTAGATGGGCAACCCTAAAGATTATATATATCAGAAGCCGGAATTTAAAAAAACAAAAAAACATATTCAATTGAGATAAATATGTAAAACACATCATAGCAATTAACATGACAGGTAAACCAGCTATAGAATTTACATGACAGGTGAAAAATGAAAAATCTAGTACAGTGACATTATGTCAAGCCTGTTTATGTTTAAAGGAGAGTCGCAAACTGAGAATAAAAATTACTCAAAGCCATTATTAGAGCAGAACATGAAATCCTGACTTGGGTTATTACACTGTTAAATGAGGTGCGGCAATGGATTTCTTTTATTCTTTTCTTATTTTAAACCAAGAAGTTGGAGAAGACTCGTAGCAAGTCTTCAGTAGAATCAGTACTATAATCAAGAAAGTTAGAGCAAAGAAAATCCAAGCAGCATAATCATTCCCGGTAAATAAAGAAAGCTTCTCCTGATCTGAAAAGACTCTAGAGCTTCAAGTATCAAAATATAAAAACCAACAAGCAAACAAGACGCATACAAGAATAAGAATAGAAAGCAACAGCAATCAAATCAAATTCAAGGATAAGTACCTGTGTAAAGTGGCCCGATTCACCACATATTTTACAGATCATTTCTTCTTCTTTCCTCTTCTTCCAGTTCCTCTCTGTAGCTTTAGATTTAGCTTCCCAAACCTTAGCTTCTCTGCTAGTAAAATCTGTTGGGACAGCATTAGGGTCACGGGCTTCCTCTTCTTCATCAGATCCTGGATGTGATCTTTTGCTTGTGTTTTCTTGTTCATTCGGAGCTTTAGAAGCCGTAGGACCAGTATATGCCTTGTAGAGTTCACTAAAATCATCATCCTCATCCAAGTTTTCTCTACTTGCCATCCCAGCCAAATAAAACAAACTACTGCCAACCGAGCCAAATAGTACGAAAATAGAAAAAATCAATTGATGAGAAGATAATGGTGATGCTCAAAAAAAGAAAGGCCATCACATTAACATATGATTAATATGATACGCCATATGTGATTTCCAAGAACAATTAATCCAGATACACTGAAATCATATGTTAGGTTAAAACAAAAATGAACGACAGAAATACAAGAAGCAATTCACATTGACATTAAATTGACGAAACCCAACGCAAGAGAATTGATAAGACACTGGGCAGAATGGCCTTGGGACCTCATTATCAGTGAATTACATCAATACATTCTCAGCATAATCATTTCTTAATCCACTATCAATTCAACTTCAAATAAATCCACGAAGCTATCAAAAATTGAACAATGCAAAATTCCAGGAAAAACAATATGTATTAAAACATGTAGCAATATGTGGGGTAAAATTGAATGTAAAAAGATCACCTGGGGTTTATGCACACGGATATTTGGACCACAGTATCAAAACATTGCAATTAACATTTGAATGGGATTTTGGTGAAGTAATTACACTGAAAAAAACGTCAGGAAAACGTTGACGCGAGGCTCTCAAAACTCAAAAACACAACAAATTGAGTCCCACAAAATAACTAGAAACAGAAAATGCGATGGAAGAAACATAGCAATAAGTAAATAGAAACAACAGATTTAGAGAATTGGATGGTTACCTGTGCAGAGAGAGTAGAAGAGCGGCGAGCTGGGAAGAGTGAGGGGGGAGGAGGTTTACAAAACGCTGCTAGGGCTCGATTTACCTAACTTTATTTTTCGCCGGTTTTACAACTTTTACGTCTTTTAATTGTTCTTTTTCTTTTTCATTTTTATTAACTATTTAATTTAGGGTTATTTAAACGAATATTGCACTTTTCATATTTTTTTAAAAAAAAAGGAAAAATCGAAGTCATTACAAAGCCTACAAATCGATCTCAACAGTATTAGCAATAGCAATAAGAATTGAAAGCGGAAAAAAACTCAGTCTCACAAAAATAAGTAAATTGAGCAAACTTATGTGCATCCATAATCCATGTTCTCTTTGTCCAAGCAAAAGAAACTCTATCAAAATATTTAGTCAACTCCAGAATATCCAACACAAGTTTTCCCATATAGGTAAGATCAGGCTTTGGTTGTACAAGAGAGCTGATCAAACTATGAGCATCATATCCAATCTCTAAATCACGAATTCCACATTTCCGAGCCAACTTTGTAATAACTCAAAACCAAAAATTAAGATTTAATTCATAATCCAATAATGATTAAGTTAAATGGGTTAATAAGAAAATATTTGTGTGAAGTTCTTACTTTTGCAGGTGACAGATGAGCACTTTGAGCCGGAAGCACTTATAAGCACTATCATGAATGATCAATTAAAGGTTTGATTAATAAATAAATGTAATGAATAATTATTAATTAAGAAGAAAAGAAGTTTTCAATAAAGTCCTAGTTAAGCTAGATTTTTATCATACATTTTATTAATTTTCGGATATCAAAACGGGAAAGAAAAATACCTAAATTTTTACAATGAGAACCATATCGCGTTTAAATAAAATTGGAGTATCAATTAGCACTCCAAAAAAGCCAAAAAAATCAGATGATGATTCATGGTCTTGAAGATCATGAATAAAAAAATTGTACTTTTAAAAACCAAACATACACTCTCTCAGCTTATATATATACACATCATGACATCAACATCCCCATTTAATTTTTGTTCTTAAGTTAGAGAAAAAAAAAGAGGAGAGGAGAGTGAAGAAAAGAGTAGGAGAAGGAATTTCCCCTTCTCCCTTAGCAATTTCACCTCCCACCACCACCAAGCTAAATAGTAACTTCTCCTCCACCCATTGTAGATAAAGGCAAGACATTTCCAAGTACCAAACAAGAAATATTACGGTAATAAGCTAAAACCCTAAACTTTCTTGTGAATAATGTATGAATGCTTGAGTTGGCTTTGATTGTGATAGAAATGGCAAGACTAGGTAGTTTTCCCTATATCCCCATGAGTTTTTATGTTTACTTGTTGGTAAAATTGATGGTTGTTGTGATATGAAGCATGTTTGTGGTGTTTTAAAAGTTTTAGAACTTGAAGGTTCGATTTCTAGCAGCTTCTGGACCCTTTTTGAAATAATGTTTTGGACCCCTTTCGGTCATCAATAAATTGTAAATATATTAATGGATATAGAATAAGATGTGTAGAACAACATACTAACATTTTGTAGTGAAAGGATTAGCCGTTTGGGAGAATAAATTCTTGAAAATTGATGTGTCAAAACTCAAAACCGAACTAAAACGGGAACAGTCCTTTTAACGACCCTTATATCCAATATTGTTAAGTTGAAGAAAAGCTGAAAAAATTATGAAGTGTTCAATATAAAGTTTAGTATCACATACAAAATTTTGTAGCATTTCGTTCAGCCAATTCATAGTAATAAATCTTGAAAGTTTGGGTGTCCAGTACTTCTCAATTGCAACACTGTTACTTTAAATAGTTTTATTAAATGGTTTAGAATCGTGATAAATGACCTAGATACAGTTTTGTATAACATATAAAATGTTTGAGCCTTTAGAATAAACTCACTGTTATAAATGATTTTTTGTTTACAACTAGTAGGGGTGTGCAAAATACGGTCCAAACCGTAAAATCGGACCAAACCGGACCAAAATTTGAAATTAGAATTCGATTTTTTCTAGTAAAAAATCGATTAGACAAACCAAACCGAAATAAATTATTTTTTTCGAAAACTTTTTTTTTTTTTTTTTTAAATCAAAATTTTTTTTTATCGAAAATATTATTTTGATTTTTACGCTTTAAGACAACTATTGTAGTGATACTTAAGATGTGGGTTGTGGAGGCTAGCTTTTAGAACTTACTAATGCTTAACCTTTTTGAATTATTTTTACCATTTGGAAACTAATGGATTGATGCTTAGATTTTTTTTCTATATGTTTTTTTTACAATTGTTCATGAAAAATTTGTCCCTTTTTTGTCATTGCTTTTGAAAATTTAAAAAAAAAATAATAATTCAGTTTTTGGACCAAATCGAACAGAAATATTTCGGTCTCAGACCGTTCGATTTTTACAAATACGGTTCAGTTTCGGTTTTGTTCATAAATTTTGGTTTATACTTTGGTTTTTCATATTACGATCAGTTCGGTCCACCAAACCGCCTTTTGTACACCCCTTACAACTAGTACAGTTTTGACGATTTGTGTAACTAGGGAGCCTTTTCGAATAAACTGGGAACATTCAGTAAGGAATATCAACTAGGTTCCTTGATGAACATTGTTCTATACAAATAGTAGTATAATATATATTAATTTCATAAATTTCCAATAAGTATAAGTATTTTATTTCGATTTTATAAGTGATAGTGATGAAATTTCATGCTTGTCTTACTGCTCTGGAAATATGACTACAATTATCATATTTTCATCAAGATTTTTTACTAAAACTTTATAGTTCAATATCCTACATGAAGTTTAGTGCCTACTAGTAAATTTTGAGAATTTATTGAGAAGTCTAAGTATTTTATTTGATCTTCTAAATTTATAGAGCCTGTTTCCCAAAGAAAAATTATAGATAATATTTGAAAAAATTACAACTACATACAAGATTGAGTAAATCATTACAACCAAGTACAAAGTGCAGCACTATTGAGAAAAATTGAACTAAAGTACATTGTACTTTAGTGCAATGTTTCTGCACTTTTTACCTGGTTGTAATGTTTTGGGTGACTTTGTAGTGGAATGTGTTGGTCCCGAAAAACCTGATTTAAAACTCGTAAAATCTCAATGGGAGGTGACTAAAGTATGTATGACAGTTAATATGAAAGTAAGTAAGAACACAAGTATTTTTATAGTGGTTTGGAGTCCAACTCCTACATCCACTCTTCCCTTCATGGGGCACCAACTAAACCAACAGATATTTATGGAGCTCTCACTCAACGGGACTTATCTCCCTCACTTGATCGCCTATAGATATTTAATGAGTTCTCACTCTCACGGGACTTATCTCCCTCACGGGATTGCCTATAGATGTTTAATGAGTTCTCACTCTCACGGGACTTATCTCCCTCACTGGATTGCCTATTAACTACCTTACTTAACCACTAATTCTCTCTCAAGAAAGGGTTTGGGTTTGGTGTTATTTCCAACTAGGTGAGATTTTCCCTGACATTGTTTTTTAATTTTTAAGCTAAGGTTGGGAAAATTCTGCTTATAATATACATTTATGCTTAGATATAATGAAGAACACTCTTGGGTAAATCGATATTTAATGCTCGTGTTTCTTGAATGGAGATGTTTGAATATTTGGCTTTAATCTTCACTTTGCGAAGATCCTCCATTATCTTCTTTTGAAGATAGTGCAATGTATTTATAGTGTGGATTTGAATATTACCGCTGGAGAGTAAATTCAAATTCATACTAATAGTCTTCCAAATTTTTCTTTGTGCTTTTGACCGCTGTTTCTTCTGACTTTATGTCACATCCATATATGTGTTGTTATCTTCTCATTTGTCGACTCCTTTTTGTGTCTGATCGGATCGTCATTTCATCGCTTGTTATTTCATCCGATTT
The DNA here is from genome assembly GCA_037126765.1 of Stenogyne calaminthoides. NCBI lineage: Eukaryota > Viridiplantae > Streptophyta > Magnoliopsida > Lamiales > Lamiaceae > Stenogyne > Stenogyne calaminthoides. Next base: position 28,943,734 of record JBBCBC010000008.1, on the reverse strand, counting down.
TGGTCACTTTGATCCGGTTGCTCGATCCGTATGGTCTCGAAATCGATCCAGAGAAACTGATCTGCAGATTTCTGGTGTGATGAAAACACACCATTCATCGATTCCGATTTCACTTTGTCATCGCTTACGATTTCAACTCTTCCGATTTTTAGACCGTGATCGGAAGACACCTGCATCTTCTTGTTACGCTTATCGATTAACTTTCGAACTCATCCTACTCATCCGATCTCGACGGCCCTTCGTCTCCTCACCTGCGTATTCGCCCTCGATCTCGATCATCTTCGTCTGATTTCATGAGTTCCCCCTTAACTTGTTCTCTCGTTCCCCCTTAACTTGTTATCTGTAGATTAACTTAAATAACACAAGTTGATAATGTTTTGGCATAATTCATCAAAACTAAAATATCCCAACAAAATGTTTTTCTCCCTAAATATTTTTGGCAATTGTTTTGGTTAAAGTTGAGTATGAACTTGTCCTATATGTATATATGAATCTACATGTAAAGTTTTAAAATCAAATTCAAAATTTAAATAATTTTAATGTATTTTACAAACAATATGATCGCGAGAGTTGCAAGTACTTTAAATTTTTTATGTTGTTTTCATGATACTTTTGAGACAGTTTTGAGATAATGAACTCGGTCACTTTTCACTGGAAATAATTTGTAAAAATATTCATGGGAGTATTATAGTGAGTCTAGAATAACATAGTCTAAAGTTGTAGTTTTTGAATCATCCAAACGAAAATTTATGGAACTTTATATGACTAAACTTACGTCAAAAAAGGAATGATCACTTTGACGATCTTTTTGTCATACTTTTAAAGACTAGAAAAATCTGAAATATTTATGAGATATTAATTTTACAGTGATGTATAACATATTTGAAAAAATTGAGCTTTTTGTTTAGGCAAATGGGAATTTACTTCTTAGAAATTTGTGTGTACAATATTGAAGAAAAGGAAAACTACTACATTCAACAATTTATTTTCCCTATCTATAATTGTCTAAAATTCATGAAAATATTTGAAGATACTCTATTTGCAGTCTTATGTCACATATATAAAATTTGTAATTTTTTAATGAGTCCACTGGAAGTATTTACCATGAAAGTTTAGCTAAGTTTGTGAAATGTATATACTTTGATGAATTGAATGATTGATATTTGATTTGAAACTTTCATGACAATGTGTACCTGAATTTTGAAAGAAGTGAGAATCCAAAGGACTAAAGTCCCGAACTACGAACTTAAACAAGTTAAAAGGTTTGTTGGGAAATTTAGAGTTTTGATGAAAGTTCCAAAACACATGTAATAATAGGTTTGTTGGGAAATCGGAGTTTTGATGGTTCCAAAACACGATGATGTTGTTTTAATACCTGTTATAAGATGACCAGTTGATAATCATTGTATAGAACAACTGATGTATAAGATAGGTCACATATTGAGGGGGAACTCAATATGTATAGGTCAGGTCAGAAGATCAGAAGACAAAACAAGGTCAGAAGATCAGACGAGCAGATAGTCAGATGATCAGGTGAAAACATGAAGATCAAGTTCTGAAGATCTGAAGATCAGATGGCTACCAGAAGACCTACATCAGCTGAGTCTCAAAGACAACTAGCACCAGAAGACTCAATCAGGTATAATTTAGCTAAAAGCCTTAAAAAGAAGTCGAAGCTACGGTAGTTAAAGTTTGCTCGTGGAGAAGCCCTCGTCTACACTCGAGTTTCCAAGCAAACCTTGCTTGATGTGTCAAAAGAAAAACTGAGTGCTAGAGCAAAGGTTGGGACAAGTCAGGCAGCTGCTGAAATGCCTATGAAGAGGAAAGCCTCGGGTGTTGTTAAACCTGAAAGCAAAGCGTCGAAGGCTTTTAAGCCAATCCAGAGAAAGTCGATTAAGATGATGAAGAGAAGAAGAATCGAGTCTCAACCTCGGATGAAAAGTCTTCAATACTAGAAATGCTCAAGACACTCCAAATGGAACAGTTAAGAAAGGCTGTTGCCTCTCGAGCATCTGTGATCGAAGAAGATAGACGAAGAAGCGAAGGGCGAGTGAATTAGGAAGTTTAAGCAGCAAGAGGAAAGGAACATCAAAAAAAAAAAAGTGTCCCCACGTTGATAAATGGATGCCCATTAAACTCAACGATATGTGGGAAGAAGTCAAGAGAACCTTACGGTTCAATTATGATGATCTCGAGGAATGGAGAGGAAGACTCGGATCGAATGAAGCATTCATCGAAAGTATCTCCTCACCTTCTATCCAAAGTATCTACAGAGTCGATTAACCTTGCGGATGAAGGAGAAGTACAGATAGTAGCCCCTGGTCCATATTCATATTCTCCTCCAAGACTTGATAATGGCTTGGTGAATGAGAATGTCATTACTCAAGAGATTGCTCGTTATCTTGCAGTCGGTTAGGTCTAACAGAAACAAATCCCCCATCATCAAGGAAAGAAATGAGTTGAAGAAGAGATTCTTCTAATGTTCGACCTAGAGGTGCCCAACATGAAGTTGAGAATGAAAAAAAAAAAAGCAAGAGCGTAAGACCAAGAACCAAATCAAGATCAAGACTCGTAAGATTCTCGTAATCTTTAAATTTTTTTTTGGTCTTTTGATTTTGTTGATAAACTCATTTAGAATCAAATGGTATACTCATCATCAATGAAGATTTATCATTATGCTCAAAAGATAATATCTCATTATCTTATTTACATGTCTTTTATTTTGATATGCCTGAATGTATGATGATATGGGGGAATTTGTCTGAATTTGGGAAAGTGTTTAAGTATTTAGTAATGAACTATTTAAGAAGATTCATTACTGAAGAAATTACTAAACTGTTGAGAAACTCTGAAATTGTTGGGGGATTCTCTGATTTAAATTGTTGGGAGACAACCAATCTTGTAATAGGATAAACTGAAACCTGAGTATAGGTTATATGTTTGTAACAAGATAGGTTTTGGCATCATCAAAAAGGGGGAAATTGTTGGGAGATGATTTTGATTAAGATCCCAAAACCCCTAAGTATGACATGTTCAGAATGATCTTGATAGTTGAGTCAGGATTCAGTTTTAGAGTATTCAGGATGTTATCCGCAAAAATGTATACAAAACAGATATAGATCGGATAGGTTCAAGACTAAGAACTCAAGATGTTTCTTCAAGAAACTTAAGTTTCAAAGATGAAATCAAGTTTCAAGACTCGGGCAGGAAAATGAGATATTTGAAGACTCAAAAGATGAAAACCAAGTTTCAAGACTCAAGAGGGAAATCGAGATATTGAAGGACTCAAGATGAAATCAACAAATCAAGACTCAACATGAAGACTCAGTATATTAGTCAGTATATCTGTGAAAACTCAGAAGACGCCGAAGACTCAGAAGACCTTGAAGACTCAAGACTCAAGACAGAAGATCAAGATCAAGAATCAAGATCAAGAGTATCAAGGCACATGTAATTATCAAGACTCGTTAATGTCTTCAATGCTCAAGATGAACTCAATGTTCCGAGGCACCGAGCGATATCGACTGGAAGGATACAATATCTTGGTAGAAGATCGCGATTCCTTAAGAAGTTAGATATTGCAAAGACATTCAAGTGCGCATAAAAGGAACTAAGTCGAAAGTGTTGTTAAGGTTATATCAAACTCGAGTTTGTAACCAAAAAGAGCCGCTGAAGGTGTCTACCTTTAACTCGAGACAAAAGTCAAAAAGAAAAGACAACATCAGATCATCTCGACACCGACAAAGATGTGGTCGCTTGAAAAAGGATGTCAAGTACAAAAAGTTCCAGATCATGAAAAGTGAAGACCGGTACATGAAAGGCTATTGCTTAAAAGCGTGTTAGGGAGTTTTCAAACCCTAAATATAGTCGTTTCACACAAAGACAAGAGGGAACTCATGAAGCTATCTCTCCAACGGATAGTTTTTAAGAGTGACCTTGGTGTATGCCTATAAATCTTGGAGACCTCTACATTGTAAGGTTAGGGGAAATTTATACACTAACTCAAGAGCTCAAACTTATTCTTGTAAAGTGAAAGCACTTTCGAAAACCTTGAATTTCCCAAGTGCTTCTATATTGAAGAGAGCTCACTATACTAAGCCTAAATTGATAAGATTTATCCAAAGCTTAGTCGAGATATCCTAACCCTCAGATTGTGCTTCATTGTAAAGGATATCTCATCCTAGTTGGAAACCAACCGAGAAACCCCCAAAACCCTTGGTAAGGTAATGGAGTGTGTTTGTTGGTGAGAAAGAGTTGTAAGAGTTAGTAAACCACGCGAGTAGTCGTAAAACTCTAGAGAGGAGAAGTTAGTAAGCTACAGGGTAGTCCGAAAGCTTGTGTGTGATTGAGTAAGTAAACTACGGAGGTAGTCGAAAACTCAAGGTCGGGTTGAGTAAGTAAACTACGTGGAGTAGTCGAAAACTCGTACGAAGTTGAGTAAGTAAACTACGAGGTACTCGTAAAGCCCGAAGTTGATAGTGAATTTTTGAAGAGAAGAGTCGCGAGAGAGGACGTAGGAGCTTGAGTCTACAACCACTATAATTGTTGTGTTCTTTATTGCTTTTCCTTTATCCGTTATTTAACCGCATTGACTTTGTTTTGAAAGCATACTTTTTCGATATTGGTTGGAATCAATCATTTGAAGTTTATAAGTGAATCAAACCCTAATCACTATTCGTAAGGGAAGGTTTTAAACAAAGCTTAAAGCAGTATAATCTAAAGACTGACCATTCCGCGGTAATCGAGTAGCTAGAGCAGATATAGTTATCAAATCGAACTCTTTTACGAGGATTGATAAGTTAGTTATACGATCCAAAGCAACTCGGGATCTCTGACTTTTCGAGGACTTCGATTGGGATTATCCGAGGTATCTGAAAGCATTTTCGGGATCAACTGTCTCCGATAGACTTTTGACTCGGAGCGATCTGTGCTTCTCGAGAACCTAATCTTGAGGACTATCGACCCAAGGTGACCTCGATGAAAAAATTTTAAAAACAACGAACCGCGTGTATTCCCCCATACCGTGTAAGACTTCGTTCTTGGGGACCAGCGAGAGAATCTTGGCACTCACTGGTCACCTATGGCCGTGTCAACCTCGACCCTAATGTCACGGGCAATTACCCGACTTGATACAATGCGGGCCATTACCCTTGGCAGACATTATGCGGGCCATTACCCGGCAGATATTGTGCGGGCCATTGTGACAGCCATTACCCGGCTTGCATATTGTACGAGTCATTACGGTTTGCATATTATGCGGACCATTACCCGACTTTGCATACACACGGGCCATTACCCTAGCTTTTTGCATCTGATTTCACATTTATCACGTAATCATGGCATATATCATTCACATATCACATATTAACATATCAATCATAACATGGAATATTTAACCCAAAGAAGAGTGGAGATTGCCCTCACCGAAAGGTAGAAGTCAGAATAGATGATGCAATGCAACACCCTTTATTATCCTCAACTTCAGATCCTTGATAAAGTTATTCCAAAGAATCTCAAGTTCTGTTCAAAATCCTACAGAAAAATATCATATGCTAAGAAATCTGATAGAAGCATTGTTATATGATAGGTGTCCTATGATAACTAGTCTTCTAATGAAAAGAGGCGCATTCGAACTACATAGAAACTTGCTAGGGCAAAAACGGACTTAAAACGTGGGAATTTAGATAGAAAAACGAGAGTTTATGACTCGTAACAGTCTAGGGGTAGATTGATCATTTTTATGTGGGCATCATCCTCTGATTTTGGTATTATAGCGTAGGTCTTTGAATGTAGAACAGTTTGACGTTCGTTTGGGTCAAATCGGATAAGAAACGAAGATTTTACAAATGTTTGAACTGAAGTGGCAAATCTGTAAATACTGAAGTTTGACTCTGGCCCGTTGACTGGTCAACAGCGACCAGCAACTCTGAAAATTGCACAGAGGTCCTGGACTCAATCTAATTATGTTTTTCTTCCCTAAGAGTTTCAAGCTTCGGTACAAATAGTCCCTGCCATCGTTTTACACATCCGATTGGAAAACCGAAAGTACCGCCGGAGTCTCCGCGACTCCGGCGACCTTTCCCCCCCAATAATCGAACCAAACGGCCACCGAATAGGCACCGACGGCGAGTTACCGTCTCGTCCTACTTCACGTCATATTTTCTAATTGATTTACACACCTATTTTACGATTAAAGGGGTAGGATAATGCTCTACTCACCACGGGCTTCAAAACAGTATAAGGCTCGCTGCCTATTGCTCGCCGGAGCAACGGCGCCGACCGGAGGGGACAGAATAGTAAATAAAATTTCGAACTTTCAACTGTAAATCGAGACGCTACACCCATTGAATCAATAAACCAACTATAGATACATAAGCTACGAGTTACAATGATCAATTTGATGTATAAAACCAATAATTCTGATCACAACCGCCGGCAACCGAGCGCGGCGGCGCGATACAAATGGTGAAGAAGACCCTGTTACCTGAGTTTGCTGCTCACGATGGGAAGCCTGGAGAAGTGATCCCAAATCCTAATCCTACTACCTATATCTAATTAGATATACTTGTATTAACATTATTATTATATGTATATCCCTCTATACGATTTTGATCGTATGTCCAAAGATTTTACACAAATTTATATAATATTCCCAGATGTGACGCCACATACGCATCACGAGCCCACTATTATTTAATTAATTTCTTTAATTAATTCAATCTTCTCATTAATTATATAAACTTGAACCCTAAACTATGAACCCTTAACCATGAACCATTCGAGTTGGGTGAACCATGAACCACTTCGGGCGAGTTCGCCCAACCGGTCACAGAAAATTTTTTTAATTATATAAACTTAAACCCTAAAACTATGAACCCTAAACCATGAATCATTCGGTAGGGTGAACCATGAACCACTTCGGGCCGGGTTTGAGTTCGGGCCGGGTTGAGTCCAGGTCTGGTAAAAAAAATTAATATAATTAATAAAATTGGATAAAGTATGTAATATAAATAAATGAGAAGATTTAATTAATTAAATGATAGTGAGGACTCTTTGATTTGTGGCTGCCACATAACATATAAAGCCATACCTAATTGCAAGATACGATCAAATTCGCCCTCTATATACTAATAGGGAGTTTTTTTTCCATGATGTGTCTCCACGTTAATTTAACATATCGCGTCATTCAACGGCAGAAAATTGAAAGACACAATGCCATTTTTTTCTATTTGTTATTTTTATAAAAGAATCCTATGTGTCATGAAACTTAAAGTTTTTGTGTATAATTAATTTCTAATTATTTTGGTATTTAAAATATGTTTGAATGTTATAAAATGTGTAATTCATATTTATTACTTTATGTTTTATTTAACTATATAATATTATTAATTTATCTTTCTTTTTGGTAATTTTTGTTTGACTTAATTTAAGATAAATAAAATATTCATTCTAAATGTATTTTATCTTAGTGTGAATTATATTCAATTATTAATTTCTTAATAAATAATTTTATTTTATAATTGCTCTTATGTATATCTTTACATATTTTATGTGGCAAAAAGTATTTTATATTATAATTCATTCACTTTCATTTTTTTTTTTTTCATTATTAAATACTCCCCGCCTCAAGATGATGATTGAACATCGAAAATGACCATAAACCAAAGTAAAGTGGGTTTGAGTTAATAAAATAAGGATGTTGTGAGATATTAATATTATGTTTGTTTTTCATTTTGGAGTATTGCAGAATGTTGGGACGTCCAAATAAGGTAAGTGTTGCGAAGAATCACGGGAATTTTAGGAGTATTAATTTATTTATTTATCTTTTCTTAGTCGATTTTTTTTTTTGATTTGTAGGTTTCAACTTCATATTAAAATGGATAAATAATATTTGACACAATAATTTTATTCCAAGGTTTAAGAAAATTTACTAATATACACCTGAAATAATTATTAATTCATATTTACTGCATTTATGCACATATTTATATTTTTAATTATTAAATATATTAATTATTGAAAATATTGTATTTTTTAATTAAAAAATCACAGAACACGCAAGACTAAACTAGTTATTTAATATAGGGAAATATATGCCCACCTTTCCTTCCACCTATAAGATGCCACTACCTAATTAAACTATAGTATATAACATGTATGTATACATAATTATCCTATCAATATAATATACGTACTTATATATATATATACAAATATATCTAGCATTTAAATTAAAAATAACTTTTAATACTATTTTATTAAAATAATTATATACAAGTATCAATAGTTGATATATTAATTTTGGGGTGTTACAAATTGTGCAATAGTCGACTCTATCTTTTGAATTGTATTCTGAGGAATCTTGAAACAAGTCATCACATAGGTCGGAATTGATTGTACCACCGGCCTGAGAAACAAGTCACCAGCCTGAGAAAAAGCTCTGCTCTTCTAGTCTTTAGTTTCTTTGTAATCCTGTTCACCAAGACCCTAAACACCACCTCCCTCGACCTCCCCACTTTCGTAGGGATCCCCAAATAGACATCATGTTGCTCCACCCTCCTTACACCCGGCACCTCAGCCAATCCAGTACCCATCACCTCTGAAATGTCTGCACTGAGCATAATATCGGATTTGTTCAGGTTAATTACCTGTCAAGATGCCCCTTCATAAACTTGGAGGAGCTCCTTAATTCTTATCAGTTCCATAACAGTTGCTCTTCCAAAAATCAATGTATCATCAGTAAAGAACAAGTTCGAAACTACTGGAGCATGCCAACAAATTCGTACATCATAAAGCACCCCCTTTTCAACCTCCCTCCTGATAAAAGAAGACAAAGCCTCTGGACAAAACAATAATAAATAAGGGGATAGAGGATCTCCTTGACGGAGACCTCTCATAGGATAGAATACTTCTGTAGGATCACCATTCACAAGAACATCAAACGACACAAAAGAAACACATCACATAATTGTATCAACCGGCCCCTCAAAAATACCACCTTTTCAGCATAACTCCCCTAAAAAAGACCCATTCTACCCTATCATAAGTTTTACTCATGTCAAGCTTAAAAGCACAAGAACCTAGACACAGCCTTATTGTGATTCATAAAATGAAAGATTTCAAAGACAAGCAAAGTATTATCAGTAATTAACCTCTTAGGAACAAAAATAGACTTACATGGATCAATGAGATCGGGGAGGAAGCATTTAGATTTATTAGATGTAGATTTAGTAATCACCTTAAGAGACACATTACACAAGCTTTTAGGGGCCAAAAATCAAAGTGACCACATGCTTCTTAATTTTAGGAATCAAAGAAAAATTAGTATGATTAAGAATCCTAGGATCCACCCCATTATTAAGCACATCTAAAGAAACCCTAGTAACCGACTTCCCCACCACCCCAGCTTTTTTTATAGAAAACAACATACATACCATCAGATACAGGAGCTTTAGTAGGATGCATTTGCTCAGCGCTTTAGAAACCTGCTCAACTATAAATGAAAGGGTTAATGTATCATGCATCTCAACCATGACTTTGTGCTCCACAGCTTCGATTGCTTCCCTCATATCCAGATTGTCTTTCGGAGTGAAAAACCCCGAAAAGTAGTCCACAAAAATCTTCTTTACCTCCTCATTTTTTTTTAGACAACACCCTTCTATCATCTCTAATTTCCTCAATGGTATTCCTCTTCTTCCCCCCACTCACAATCTTATTAAATAACCTAGTGTTAAGATCACCCTCCCTAATCGAGCTGACCCATGAACGTTGTAACCAAAATAACTCTTCCTTTCGAACCAGCGTAACAATTCTATTCTCTAAACTTCGAGATGCCTCCACCACGTCTGCATCATGCGGTTTCCTCTGGAATCTTTCCAACTCCACTTAACACCTATTGATCTCCTTAGGTAACTCCCCAAAATAGCTAGAATCCAAAGAAAATAGTTCGGATCCACAATTCCTAACTGTTTGCATAAAATCAACAAGAGAATCAATAACAGAACCCGACCACACGTTAGAGACAATATTCGATCTGCCTCATCCAACCATATTGTCTCAAATCTAAACCGACATTTCCTCCCCCTATCTCAAATTTCGATACCTCCTACTCAACACGAATCGAGCAATGGTCAGAAAGCACACAAAACAAATGAGTAACCTTAGCCCTAGGGAACATGGATCTCCAACTCGAACTAGCCACCCCTCTATCTAGCCTTTCCTGAATACTACCCACTCCAAATTACTTGTTTGACCATGTGAAATTATGGCCCACAAACCCCAAATCCTCCAAATCACACTTCTCTAAACAGTCACAAAACTCAATCATCATGTGATCCCTCTTCACATTTCCTCTCTAACTTCTCATAATCAAATAGAACTTCATTAAAATCCCCAAGCACTAACCAGGGCTGCGTATTGAGACCCGATAAGTACTCCAATATTTTCCATGGTTTTCATTTATTTGCATCTTCCTGAAACATGTACACCCCCGTAAACCTCCACGAATTAACACCCCCACACTACAAAAAAGACGCGTTTTAGAGATGGAACTTTTGAGACGGAAACTTTTCCGTCGCAAATTGAGACGAATTTGGGACGGATTTGAGACGAAAGCAGTCAAACGGTCAAAGTTGACCAAATTTGAGATTTTATTCAAAACCGTCTCAAATTGAGACGGTTTTGAGACGAATTTAAGACGGAATTTGACCGTTGAGAAAACGTCATCATTTTGGACAATAATTTGGGACGGAAAAACCGTCTCTAATTATACGGGTCGAATTTGAGACGGATTTGAGACCCGGAAAAATGTGCGCGATTTTGACCGCCTTATTTGAGACGGTTTTTCCGTCTCAAATTTTCAAAATGGAATTTGGGACGGTTTTGGCCGTCTCAAATTGGAACGGATTTGAGACGGTTTTTCCGTCTCAAATTTACAGCAATAATTACAAGTGTATAAAGGTTATATAAATAAATTGTATCATATTTAATTTTTTTATTAAATAAATATTTAATTTTTTTTATTAAATATATTTAGTTTTAACTAATATAACATAACTAAAGTAGAAATTAATATAAAAAATAAATTAATTAGCATCTATAGTATATAAAGGTTATATAAATAATTTAAATTTAAATTGGAGGAGAATTTGAAATTTTGAGGTAAGATAATTAGAAATAAAAATTTTAAAATAATATAACATAATTTAATTAGAATTTATAAATAATAAAAAATAATTATAATTTTAAAAGGTGTGGAATTAATGCACATATATATATAGAAATTGATACAATATTTTTTTAAAAAATTATTTAATTTGTGTACATATACAATTAAAGTTGTAAATTAAACAAATGAAATCAAGTGTCCGAGTGGTTGGAGCCATACCACCTCGTCGCCCAACATAATCCCAAAGTTCGATCCCTATTGGGATCGAATTCATGAATTAATTTGCAAGCCTGAGAAGGCTTATATACCATGTGGTTCGGTGGTAATAGAGGTTCACGGCTTTCATGGGTTGGGTGGTTAAATCACGCACTCGAGCCACTCTAATGCAAGGTGTTCGAACCACTGAGCTATTTAAAAAAAAAATTACGAATTTGAGATGGTTTTTCCGTCTCAAATATCCGTCGATTTTTTTAAAATATTAATTTTGAGACGAAATAGAGACGGTTTTTTCCGTCTCAAATTTCCGTCTCAGATTTTGGGACGAATTTGAGACGGTTTGAACCATCCCAAATTTGAGACGGAAATTTGAAAACCGTCTCTAAATTTGAGACGCCTGATTTAGGGACGGAAAAAAAACCCGTCTCAAATCCGTCTCAAATAGGGTTTTGAGACGGTTTTTCCGTCCCTAAAACCGTCTCTAAAATGCATTTTTTTTGTAGTGCCACCTCTGCATCAATATGATTACCGGAAAATGATTTAACTGTAATCTGGCAATCATCTCTCCACATCAAGCCTAATCCTCCCTATGACCCCCACCACTCATAATGCAATCCACACCAAAACAAGAACCGAACCCTAATTTTCTCGCAACCCCCTTTAACTCCCTACTCAACAACTTTGTTTCACATAAGAACACAGACATGGGAACTGTTCAAGGGCTAACTTGCAAATATCATCTCAAACCCTCGTCCAAGCTATAAATAGAGCATTCCCATAAGATTTTAGGGCACTTACCACCCATTTCATACCTAGCAATACTATGTAATACCTAGTGATACCTTTCAGCTTTAGAAGTAATACCTTTTGTCATTTTTCATATTTTTCATATTTTTGTCCATAGAATCCATAGATATCCATAGATTAGCTTAATTCTCAGTTGTATTTACATTTGAAGAAAGGATTGAAGGAGTTTAATGCTTTCTATTTCAAGTTTTATATCTATTTAATTTTTTGAGGTAATTATCTTTCTATAATCTCTTGTTTGCTCATCATTTTCATATGGGTTTGTTATATTTCTTTATTTTAGCCATGAGTTTGTATCTTAGAACCATGGACTTATTTGCTTTGGGTGTTTGAATTATCGGGAGAATTTTATGGGTTTGTGGATATGTTGCTTGATTATGCCTATGTGATTGATTTTCTATGGTTTCTATTGTTGTGTGTTTATTGCTTCATATATCTTATTGATTATATTAGCTACCATTCTTGTTTATGTATATTGCAACTAGGGTTGGGTATGCATGAATAAGGTGTGAATATGAGTCTTAATTGGACATGTTGGTGTTACTTAGTAGTTAGTTCAATCAAAAGTTGGCTAGTGGCTAGAACGACAATAATAGATATCAATCGAATAGAAGTCGTCTAGTAGATTGGTGAGGAGACCTATTCATCAAAATCTTAGGAGCTTATGGAATTAATTAGGTGTTGGTTAATTCACGATGTTTATCTAAGCTTCAAAAGGGATTGATCTACTCACTTGTGTGATTGCTCTTAACCAAATCAAAACATATGGCATAATTGAGTAGTTGATTTATGAACTTGTCAGTGACCCTCACATAAGAAAAACACCCGAAGCAAATCTCCCACCCTTGCACTATCCTCATATGTTAGGATTAGTTGTTTAATTGCGTTCTAGTTTAATTTCATGCTTATCTTTAAATTCTTAAAAATCAACTTGCTCGTCACTATAGTACCATGCTGACATAAAGCATTGGGGTTCCATCGCACTCCTAAATTCTTTGGGTTCGATAACTACTTGGTCCAATTTACATTCACTATTACGACGATCCCGTACTTTTGCGGGGGAGTAGGAAAATATTTAATGAAAAATTCTGATCAAGTCATGTTTGAGCTGCAGTATCTATATACATTAGATTTTGTAAAACAATTTTTTGAATGCAAGTATTGAGTGTGCAATCTGCAAATTTGTGTGATGTGGAACATTTTTATGGTGTAATCTTTCACTTTTTATATTAAATATTGCACTATGTAAATAAGTACTTGCACTTTCGATAAAAAAATTTGCACTTTCAAGAAATAAATTGTCCTTACGCACTTTTTGGTAAAGAGTTTAAGCTTTTTTGTAAAATAAATTATACTTATGTTAAAGAACTTGCACTCTCGGTAAATAATTTGTACTTTTGGTAAATCAGTACATAAATCTACAATTTTGAGAAAATGTGAAAGTATTTTTTTTTAAAATGAACAAACTGGATTTAAAAAAAAAAAGTGAAAGGGTTTATAATAAATTAATTATGATTATTTAAATAGAAATAATTAAAATTCTGCAAAATTTGAAGAAAGAAGAAGGTAATTTTTTTAAAAAAATAAAAATTTATGATGTATAAAAGGAAAGAGGGAGTGGTGGAAATTGAAATTCAAATTTGGGTGGATTTCAAAATTAATTGCACGGTGCACCCGGGTAGAGGAGTGACTCATTTAAATAAATGGGTCGCGCATTAGTTAACATGTTATAGTGCCAAAAAATATAACAGTATTCGGGTGTGGCAGAATGGTTGACGTCCCATTTTTATGGTAGGTGTATAAGTGGGTAGACAAATGTTCAGGGTTTAACTATCAACTTTGGTTTTTTTTTTTTTTTAATTATTTAAATGGCCCAATTTTTGACACTAACATAAATTTGGTCATTAAAGAATGAACCGTTGGGCGAAAATAAGAATACATTTTTATAAAAACATTCAACTAAAATACTAAAACTAAAAAAAAAGAATCAGAGAAAGATAAAAACATACAAATGCAATAATACATAAACATACAACTATATAACACGTAAAACACGAACTAAATAATATCGAACCACTGAAAAAAATATATAAATACGAATCAGCTTTAATTCAAAAACATATAAATATACAACACAGAAACATGCAACTAGTTAATATTGAACTGTCCAACTAGAGAGCATAGAAACATGCAACTAACTAATACAGAAACATACAACTATATAACACAGAAATACACAACTAGCTAATACAGAAACATACAAATATATAACACAGAAATACACAACTAGCTAATACAGAAACATACAAATATATAACACTTAAAAAAACGAAATAAATAATAATCGAATTGAGACAACTGTAAAAACATGTAAAACATTTAAAACTAATTAATACAAAAACATACAACTATACAAAAACATACAAAGAAATGCATTGATATACAAATGAATGTGTTAATATATACAAACTCACTCATCAGAAGATCGAGAATTGATGTGACTGTATTATTTGGAAGTTGAGAAATTGAATTATTCAAAATATAGAAAATTGATCAGAATGAAAACAAATGACATAGTGAAAGAATATTTGCAACGTTGCTTTCTCCTCGTATGAGAAGATTGTCGTGCTTCACCAAGGTCTCAAGAGACGCCGCCATGAATTTGTTAACATCTGCTAAGAAAGAGGAAATAATCTGACCGCACCCTAAAATTTTATACAATATAGGATTCGAATTTAGTTGACCAGATAGGAACGGGACAAGTGCACTGATCTAAGATCTGTGCACTGGGTGTATATGAGATTTTGCCTTTAAAATTAATCAAAAATAGAAGAAATGAGTCAAAAATAAAAAAATTGCACATCGGTTAAATTTTTTACACTTTCTGTACACGATTCATGAACAGGCACTATTCACAACATAGATGTCACATCATTGCCAAATGGTAGTGAAAGAATAATAAGTCAAATAATTGCTCTTTTTTTTGTAGTTGAGTGTAAATAAAAAAAGCAAATATACCGGCTTTGTACCTAATTATTTTTGGCAAAGTATAGTGTGAACAAGTTTTACGATGAAATTGGTTAAGAAGTGTGATTTATATTACTAAAAAGTGTGAATTTTTACTGTAAAGGGTGTGACGTTTTACTATAAAGAGTATTACTCATAAAAGTGAAAGGTATGATTTATATTATAACAAAGAGTGTCGTAATAATAACTGAAAGGTGTGATTTATATTATTAAAAAATATATCTATTAAAAACAAAATCAATTTTATGATGAACAAATTTTATACCATACCAAAGTATTTTGTCAACTGCATTATGCAGTAAAAAAGCCTTAAATTGCAACCAAACCCGAAAAGAAAAAGAATAAGAAAAAGAAAAAAAGCCCATTGATTCGCAATCCGTAACTCAGTAGCAAGAGATATTTTCAGTCGGTAATATACAATTGTATTTGCTAAAATATATGCAAAGCGATAAAAATGGGCGATACAGTCGTAATTGAAGAAGAAGGGGGAGTTGAAGAAAAGCAGAATTCAGAGTTCATGGCTGCTCATTCCGACGATTTAGACCAACTCCTTGACAGTAAGAAGGAATTCGTATCCGTTTCTTTTCTATTTTCCATTTTCCTTGAATGTTTGTAAATTTTTGAATGAGTTTTCTTGGACAATTTTCAGGCGCCTTGGATGATTTTCAGAACCTTAATCTCACCTCTTCTGCTCAAAGGTATATGTTTTTTCATCTCCCAATTATGTATTTATTGTGATTTTGTTTGTCCGAGATTTTTGCTCTCTGGCTATGAACGATGAAGGCCCCCTTTTTCCCCTTTATTTATTTTATCTCTGAATCTTAATTCATATTGATGTATGCTGGTATTCTTTTTGTTTGTTTTTTGGTGGGGTTATAGGTGTGTGGATAATAATGGTGATACCGATGGAGAAACGAAGCAAGATAATTCTATATTGACAAGTGGGAGTGTTCAAGGGTTAGGGATGGGGTTACCTGATTTGAAGAATAAGAAAAAGGGAAAACAAAAGGTATCACCACCAAAGCAGCAAGAGTCACATATTACGGAGGCCCTTGATAAGCTGAGAGAGCAAACTCAGGGAGGCAGTTAAAGGGCTGGAATCGGTGATCGCTTCAGAAACCACCAATGGCTGGAGATAATATTGGTGGAGATGCAATGATGGAGGAGTGGGTGAAGCAGTTTGAAGAACTTGCTGGCTCGCAGGTTCGTGTGAGACTGTAAATTTGTTGTGATTTATGGGGTTAATAGCGAATATTGACTGGCTTAACTAATCTAATCATGATATATGCAGGTGTTAGGTCTTATTAGATCCGAATCTTTCATTTTCCAATTCAGTAACATATAATAAGAAGTAAAATGCTTTCAAGATTAACACTTGCTGTCCTTTTAGGTTAAGTCTTTAATTAGGGAATGATGCAAGTTGGTGTTTCTTTTGTAACGCCTTATGAATTAAATTCTTAAATTAGAGAAGAATGTGGGTTGGCGTATTCTTTTGTAGCACCTTAGTTCATTTAATTTGTACGATATAACTTCAATGAGTTTAAGGTCTTTTTATGGCAGAAGCATGCTGGAATATGCTATTGGACTAGTGTTTGACCATCTTCCGTTGTGTATAGTTCCAGTGCCTGTACTGTGATATCCATTTGTGAGCCTTGGATGATGTAGTTGGTTGATGATGGGTGGTTTAATGTTTAAGTAGGATTTACTCACGTTGAAAGAGTGAGCAGGTGTACCACTCATAAAAATTTGAAAATGCTTGTATGCACTAGGTGAACCGTGAAACTCAAGTGCATTTTTAAATGATATTACTTGTTTTCTCTGAGCATTATTAGTTTGTCAGTATTAGTTGTTTTCACTGAATTTATTAGTTGTTTACGGTTATACCGCACAACTGGTGTACATGAGACTTATTTTAAGAATTTTTTACTAGTCTATGCGACAAACTGCTATTAACTGTTGAGTAGGCTCTTCATTATTCAGGTCACTAATATTAAATGATCAAGATGCTTAGTTGTGCGGCCCAAACAATCAGCTGTGGTACTTTATAAGAATCTTAATCATTCTCATATGGTCAATAAATCCCGTAAAGGCTGATCTTGTGGGCTTAATTACACCTTGTGGAATTTAAGGAACACCTTTTTCATTAAGGATCTCATGATGTTCCTCAGTTTGACAAGAATTTTGTAAATGACTCGTAGAAACTTTAGGCTGATATTTGTTGCATGGACTTGAACATGTTTGGTCAATGAATAAGCTTTAATATAACTCATCGACATAGATTGCATGTGTAGGGTGAGAGTCTATTTTCTGAAAGTGTGACTGAAGTTGCTTCTCTGAGAATTTTAATTAATGCCCCACAGGCTGCTTCTCAAATACTAAACTTTCCATTGATTCCAACTGTCTGTAACTACTTATAATATCTTAGTATTGTAATTAATACAAGATAATTATAGTATCTTATGTACCTAAATAGTCTGTTTTTAATTTATAACTTATCATAATTTTCATGCGTTCCATGCAAAATAAATAAATATTTTTTCTAAATGTACTGGTGCATAAACCTCTGTTTGCACCTGAACTTATATTGCTTTTAAATTCAATTATTTGTCCTTCTTTTCAACTCTTGTCCATTATTGCTATGTTGTGGCTTAGATCTATTGTCTGTTGTTTCCTCTCCCTGGCACATGCATCCTGCTACATAAGCCATATGTGTTTGTTTTCATTTCTCATTTATAAGTTTCCCTGTATTTCCCATTTATCATCTAGATTTCTCTTACTTCTGTTTATTACTCTTTATCTCAAAGTAATAGCCATGATTTTTGGGGTCAGGATATGGAGTCAATAGTAGAAACAATGATGCAACAGCTGTTGTCCAAGGAAATCCTTTATGAACCTATGAAAGAAATTGGTGAACGCTACCCAAGTTGGTTGGAAGAGAATAAAGCTAAACTAACAAGTGAAGAATATGGACGATACTCTCACCAGCACAAGCTTATAAAAGACCTAAACCAAGTGTATGAAGCAGAGCCCGATAATTTCACCAAGATAGTTGAGCTCATGCAGAAAATGCAAGAGTGTGGCCAACCACCAAATGATATTGTTCGAGAACTCGCTCCAGACTTTGATATAGCAAATCTTGCACAACTGTAAGCACCTTTTCTTTTTCTTTTCCATTTTTTTCTCCTTTTGTTTGAGTGGCTGTTATAAACATTTTATGCCACAAACTCTAAGCCAGTAATATTATTTGTCATATGTGTGAGTTTTACATTATTACATACATTCAAGATAACTCTTATAAGCGTTCACGAATCTGCCAGGTTAAGAATTAAGGAACAAAACCCATTCGGTAGTTTAAGTTTTTGACCCAAAGGGAAAAGGTGTCACCATTTCTTAGTTGAATCAAGTGTTTGACCATAACTCTGTCAACTCTATCCTACTATGTCATATGTGCCCTCATGTGAACTTTTCGTGTCTGTCTCTCTCACATCAAGGACAAATTAAGTATAGGGAAAAAAATGGAAAAAACGCCACATGCGGTTTAAGGTTGTGACAAATTTATTTATTTATTTTTAAAACAAAGAAAATTAAGTGTTATCTTCTGTGACTATGAGCACTTTGTAGGACCCACAAAAAATACACATGAGCTAGGATAGTAACCTCCCAATTTTTGCGCAGAGGAAAAAAAATTATTGCCAAACCTTAAACAACAGGTTTTTTTTTTGTTCCTTTCCCTAAGAATTGTGCAGGTTAACTTCGTTTGATCATTTGAATATTCACTCGAGTCGAAAAAAACTACAATTTACATATCGATCTTGCTGTAGTTTCACTAGAGATGCGGTCTTTTGGAGCTGACATGATTTTGTTACCTATGGTGGCATTATATAGCTGTAAGTTTCCTCTGGCCTTTGTGCTGAATTTTTTGCAAAGAAAATGTTGAAATGAATGCATAGCCATTTGATAGAATACTAAAGCAATAGTCTCATGCTCGGGAGTAAGGAAGATGTGGTCTCCAACTCTTCAGTTTCTAAATTATCAATTTCTTTTGTGCATTTAGCTACTAGATAATGATACGAAGTAGACTGCATTAGACTGTGGAGTCTCTTGAGTTTAAAGAATCAGGTGTTTGAAAACTTTCGACTTGAAGTTCCAGAAATACTGGTCAATTTCATCGAGTGTTGAACCTTAACTTAGTAACTTCCACTTGATTCATTATGCTCATAACAATTGGGGCAAAGACTTCGATGAACCAGTTCCACCATGCAACTCAAGTGCATTTGTAAATGGTATTAGTTGGTTTACTAAAGGGTATTAGTTGTTTTCATAGAACAATTTAAGTTGTGCACCAGTTGCACGGTGCAACCGGTGCACCCAAGTGTTACTAAACATTAGGTTTAGAATCGGATTAGTTTTCATGGAATGCGTAGCCATATCTATCTAACCAGAATAGGTGATTGGTTCTTCTTCTCGCTGTGTTGCAGATCTCCGGAGATGTTGGAATCGCAACAGAATTGCTGTATTATGTGAGACGAGACGAGGTGTGTATTGTCCATATCCACCTCTATCAAGATTTGCACAAGTAGAAGGTGCTTCACATGTTGATCTTATGTATCAGTTGCTGTTCTCTTTTCACATTGAGTTTGACTTTGTTGGATATATATTATTCATCTTTCTTCACGTTAATATTGTTCGATGGTTTTTTACCAGAATTTGTTGCTTCGTTTTGCTAATTAATGTTGAGTCATAATATAAAATTATAAAGAAAAAGTAGGTCGATGGAGGATTGTACTACTTGAACCCACATGTCTATATTTATCTTAAGAGGAATGTATTTTTTTTTCTGGTACTTTAATATATTTTGCTCTGCCTTGGAAAAGTCCAATTCCACAATTTACTTAACAGTAATGAGATTGAAATGACAAATCAAAATATTAAAATATCAAACTTCTAATTGAATTGAAAATCTTGACGATGTCCTGCAAAATCCTTGGAAGAGAGACATCAAAGAGTTGTCAAACGTCCATACCCTCTTCCAAATGTATGTAAATTTTGGAAACAACTTTTAAAATTACTTATTTCTAAAATTTATGAAGAAAACTTTTGAAAGAAGTGCTTCTGTGATGTTCTATAGTTTTTCAAGACCACTTGCGTGAGATAGACTCATGGTAAGACGGAGTATGATTTATATATGATGTTTTACCACTTTAGAAGAGACAAATATTAATTTGTGTTAATTTGTATCCGGTTTCATATAAATTTTTTCCTATACCTTCAAAACCATGCATGTTGAGATGAGTTGGATTCCAATTTTGTCCACCAATTCTCAGTTATTTTCACTCTCTTTTCATTAATTTTTTACCCCACAAGGTCACAATCTCTTCACACGACTCCAATTTAGTACCACTGATCTAGGTAGTGGGCGTGTCACTTTGTTTACACAAGAAACACCAAGAATTGCTAAGTTTTCTACCAAATTTATTTCAAGTTATTCCTTACCATATTGAGAATTAACCCCCACCTTTTTAATTCCTCCATTTCAAAATACTAAATAGTTATGCAATGTATTATTTATGGTATTTTGTAATATTATTCAATTTTTTATTTGAATCATTAATTTTAAAGTGGGTCTCCTGTGCACCAGGTGCACCGTGCACTTCATAGTGTAATTTAAAAACTTACAACTTGTGGCTTGCGATACTGAAACGAGCAACCTGTGTTCGTAAAACACAATTTCCAATGACTCACAAATTAACATAACAAACCAAGAATGTCCCTTACATACAAATGTATTTTGGTTTTAGACCCCAAATATCTTGAAGTCTTTCTCGCAATGCCATTAATTTAAGGGTTTGTCATTATATGCATAAACGAATTCAGGCGGTTGAAGTCGTGAGAGTAGGTTTCATCGTCCCTTCATAATAAAATGAGATGCAAAAATTAATATGATGGTGCCTTCACCAGTAACCATATAAATTATAAAATGACAAGTGATAAATTGAAAATGAATATAGAGCAAGAATATCATCAATGCATCACCTTCTTGGACTTACAGGCAAGCATTCGTTTCGTAGATCTACTTCCGTCCTTTGTCCACTCCTTATGTTCCATTGTCCTAGTAAATTAGCAAAGTAAATCAAACATTAACTTTGAAATGAGAGAGAATACTTTAGGATTAAGAAACTCAGTATTATATAACTTTTTAAATAATGAATTATAAAACATTATAGTTAATTAACAATGAAATATTGATGAAAATTTAAATCGTCGAACAACTATGGAGTTACAATATGAATGAAACTAAAAAGACATGAAACAACCGAGGATGGAGGTGAGGAGTTTGGAAAATAGGGCGAGGAAAAGTTCGATTAAGGAGCATTAGCGTCGTGTGATGGGTAAATAAAAAATGAATAAAAAAATATTGAAAATATGAAGAGTAAAAAAGTCAAGGATGAAAATGTATAAAACAAAAGGTGGCAAGGGTAAAAGTAGCGGATGACAACAAAGAGGAGTTTGAAAAGATAGAGTGAGAAAAATGTCGCGTTAATGTGTGTAAAGGAAAAAAAAAGAATAAAATAAACACTGAAATAAGAGGAGTAAAAAGTCAAGATTGAAAATGTACAAAACAAAATGTGTCAGAGGTAAAAGGGTCAAAAAAACAATTTCTAGGGATGAAAATTTGAAAACATAGTGTAAAGAAAATATCGATTAGCGATCGCTATCGTGGTGTGATGGGTAATTTTTTTTTTTAAAACCTAAAAATTTAATATGATTTAAAAATCAAGAATGTAATGCAGTGGACGATGTTAGTTATAAGAAAATTTAATTTCAAGATATCTCATCATTTCCACATTAATAAATCATATAATTATTATATATATATTTGAAATGATTTATAATCTAATAATCTAATAAATTTTTAATTAACAAATAAAATATAAAGACTTTAAATTAATAATTTAAAAATTCCAATAACTTTATACCATTATTTTTATTTTTTCTTTACACATCACACAACTCTTTAATTGACATTTTCCTCACATTACTTTTACCTTTGTCACCTTTTGTTTTATGCATTTTCATTCTTGACTTTTTGCTCCTTTTATTTTCAATATTTTTTTATACTTTTTTTTTTGTTTACCCATCACATCGACTTTTTTCTCGCCCTATCTTTCCAAACACCTCACCACCATCGTTTGATGTTTCATGTCTTCTTAATTCATGTGTTTTTAGTTCCATTCAAATTGCAACTCCATAGTTATTCGACGATTTAAATTTTCATTAATATTTCATTGTTAATTGACTAGAATGTTTTATAATTCATAATTTAAAATTATATAATACAGAGTTTCTTAATCCTTAAAGTATTCACCCTCATTTCAAAGTTAATGTTTGATTTACTTCGTTAATTTACTAGGACAATGGAACATTAGTGAAAAATTGATTACATTTAGGAGTGGACAAAGGACGGGAGTAGATCAATGATAAGAATGATTATCTATAAATTTAAGAAGGTGATGTTGATGATAATCTTGCTCTGTCTTCATTTTCGATGTGTCACTTGGCATTTTATAATTTATATGGTTACTGGTGAAGGCACCAACATATTAATTTTCACATCTCATTTTATTTATGAAGGGACGATGAAACCTACTCTCATGGCTTCAATCACATGGATTCGTCCATGCATGAAATGACAAAACTTAAAATTAATGGCATTGCGAGAAAGACTTCAAGATATTTGGGGTCTAAAACTAAAGTGCATATGTATAAGAGGAGATTCTTGGTTTGTTAGGTCAATTTGTGAGCCATTAAAAATTAGTAGTATCTCAGTTTTCGACATCGGTTTTTCATTCATCCTGCCTGTGACATAGACGTCACCATGACAACTGTGTGAAGTTCGCAGATTAATTCAGATGAATATTTTTTTATTGATTGTGTTCATTGTAAATCTCATATCTACCAATACTATAGTTTTCAGAACTAAATAATTTTACATTAATTTGACAGCCAAATAAACATTACACTTTAATTCAAAAGTTCACGTGATATTTAATTACTTTAGACTTCTTTATTAAATTTCTCGAAAATACATGAGATGACATTTCTATTATTTGATTAGTATATATATTCAATATTTTTCACTTGAAGTAAAGCTTTTACCATGCTCAGTTTGCTAAGTCTCTACATACTATTTTCTTGAATAATTGAAGCATTTATCTCTTAATTTTTTAAAATAATGACCTTATTTTTTTATAACTCTTCTTTATTAACTACTTACGTATTATGTGGAACGCACACAGTATATCACTGGTTTACTTAAAAGGCCAAGCCGAGCAAATATATAAAATCTTACCATAGATAATATAAAAAATTAATATTTTCATAATGAGTAATGTCTCTAATAATAAATCGAGTTTTATTCGTGAAAAAAAAATATTAGATAAAAAATGGTAACTAAGATTACATTTGTGAGGACTCAAAAATAATAAATGAATGAAAGAATTGAAGAATACATGTATTTAGGCTTTAGAAAATAAAAAGAAAGAATACAAAAAAAAAATCAAGCATCGGAGGGGGGGAATCAAGTGTCTTCCATTGACAAAACTCTTGGCAAGAAATGGATAGGTTGTGTCGTAGTCCAACTCTCGGGCCCATGATACACTGCTCACTGCTACGGCTCCAGGCCCAAAGCACTTGTACAGTTCAAAAAACACAGTCCTGCAAATATCATCATCCAACCATTTATTTATTTTCACATATTAACCCATATATGTACATATTATATGACTTTCACAATTATACACTATTTAACAATAATTAATAACGTAAATGGAAGCATACATTGGAAAGCGATTGTTATAATAATATTATAAATGAGTAGGACTTAGGTGGAATTTGTTCATATTATAAACTATGTGTCATTATATTTATAAATTAATATCATAACATTGATCAATTGATAACACTAGATTTATAAATTGATATCATAATATTAGATGTTATATGTATTAATTTTTAAGAGTAATGATATTAGTTTTACAGTATGGACAAGTTTCACATGAGACTCATATTTGGGATTATAAATTGATTTCGAAAAGAGTAACACTCTTGAATCGGGTTACAGATATATAACTATATCAATGTTATTATGTAAAACGATCACTATCAAGGCATATATAATAAACGATATTAAAAAATTAGAGTGGACTGTGAGGTTGAAGAAAAAGTAAATATAACTAGTAAAGATATGAGAGAAAGGCAAACTTGTTCTTGTTGCTAACGTGGTCCCAATCATCCCATCCACCGTGCGCAACGATGTCGTCGAAATAAATGTAGAAGAAAATGATCCTGGAGTACTGGCCCATTGCACGGCTCACATAGAGTGGGCCTGACCCAGTTACTTTGCACTTCAAAAATGCAAACCAGTCTTCTGATCCGGTGAGTTTCTATCTTGGGTCGCTATCGACCCAATTCTCGTTGCAATCGAGTGCAGCTCGCACTCCTACACCCACAAATATTTCATTAATTACTTTATTTCATTAACCTTGGTTTACGACTGCGGGCCCATCAAAAGGAAAATTAATGCGATACCAAGAGTTATCGTTCCCATAATCCGTGAGAATTCATAGTTTCAAAGTGTCGAATGAGTTGCAGAAAGTTGAGTAGATTATCAAAGTTTCATCATCTAGAGACGCAAGGTTTTATCAAAGTTGAGCCAATATCATAGAAACGTAAATACCCGCTACCATCAAATCCATACTCATTAATCCATAAGTTTTAAGAATAATCGAACTATGCAATTGAATATGTGTTCGTGCCCATTGATACCTGCCAATGTAGCCGATCTTTGACATAGACCCCAGGCATGCCTAACGGGTACTCATACGAGAAATCGGCTATACATCTCCATGTCCCCAAATTCCTTGAGAATATGTGCACCTATTGAACATCAACCCCCGTACAACTTTGTAGTCTTCTGTAATCTGATCATTACCCAATAAAAAAAAACCCATGCTAAAAAACGATTAACAGGAATGACAATCGGTGGGAAAGAGATACTCATACTTTTCGTGGTTGAAGGGTTCCGTAGATAAAATTTATTTTCTGTTGCATACAAGTACCAATCTATTGCACGAGCCCAACATGTCAATTGCTTTTTCGTCTTCACCGATCATCCGTCTACAACCACCGATATTTGCAACCGGGTTCGTATGATAGAGACCAGAATCAGACTCATTCTAGAATAACATAAAATATATGTTCTACAACTTCATCCGACTAAATGTTTGGATTGACAAAATAACTACTAGAAATAAGCTCATGCGAACGGCGCAAAAGTGTTTTGAACCGAGCACACTTTTTACGGGGAACGAGCTAAAATTCAATGAAATTTTTTTTCGGTACAAATATGATGATGGATTCATGTTTTTATTTTGTTTTTGTTTTTTTTTTTCTTTTTTGTGGTTTGCACGACATTATGGAAGTCGATATGATTATGTGTGCTATAAATAATCCTCGAATGGTGGAAGACATATGTTATATAACATATATGTGTATCATGTTCTTATCTTGGAAAGTATGTATAATGACAAATGATGCAATGGTCATAATGTCAAATCAAAATTTTGACTTCCCATTTTAACATGCAAAGAAAAAGACCATGGAATTGAACCACTTGTTGATTTTGAATTTGAAATCTCTTTTGTGCTTTTTTTTTTTCTAAGATGACTACAAAATTGTGGGGGGGTGGTGATGTTCAATACGATAGAATTTCAAAACGAGGTGCACATATTCTCATGAAATTTGGGGGACGGGAGACGATAAATGATTTCCGTATGAGTACCCATAGGCATGCTGGGGGTCTACATCAAAGGTTGGCTACATTAGCGGTATCAATGGGCATGCATACATATTCAATTGCATAGTTTGATTGTTCTTCCGAAACGTATGGATTAATGAGTATACCATCAAATGGTAGTGGATATTTGCGAAACTATGATATTGACTCTCTAGATGATGAAACTTTGATCATCTACTCAACTTTATCCAACTCATTCCTCATTTTGAAACTATGGATTCTCACGGATTATGGGAACAATAACTCTTAGTATCGCATTAATTTTTCTTTCGGTGGGCCCGCAGTCGTAAACCAAGGTTTCATCACTTCCATTCAACCACTGTATATGGTCAAACCAGGTAATCGTATCATATCTTTCATAATTGACCCGTTGGATACTTTCATCAAGTACGATCTGATCGCAGGGTTATTTGAAACTGTTCACGTGCCAAGTATCGAAGTTGTTGAGTTTTGCTATGTATTCCGTGTGGTTAAAAGCTTGGTATCCCCATTTGTCAATGAGTAGTAGACTTGATATTTTATTTAGTAACTTATGTTTTATTTATTTCTTTTTTTGTATGTCCATATATGTATTTTATTAGTGTTTTTATTTATATGGGTTTTGTTATATGTAAGTGTTGGTAGTGATATAATGTTGTTGTAGTGATTAGTGAAAATTATTTTTTGTATGTAATCTAATTAAGACCCAATCCAAAAAAAAAACTCATGCTCGAAAACAATTAATAGGAAAGACAATCGGTGGGAAAGAGATACTCACACTTTTTATGGTTGAAGGGTTCCATAGATAAAATTCATTTTCTGTGTTACATACATGTACCAATTCATTGCATGAGCCCAACATTTCAATCGTTTTTTCGTCTTCACCGATCATCCGTCTACAACCATCGATATTTGGAGCTACTTCGTATGATAGAGGCCAGAATCTGTACTCCTTCTGGTATAACAGAAAATAAATGTTATGCAACTTCATCTGGACTAATTGTTTGGAGTTGACAAAATAACTGTTATAAATAAGCTCATGCAGTGAAGTGCAAAGTGTTTTGAACTGAGAGTGACTCTCTTGTGAAATATTGCACACAAATCATATATGCAATATCCTATTATATGTGAAGGAATTGAAATTCACGGGTCATGGGCGGGTCAAACGGGTCGCCCATTAATAAAATCACTGAGCTGAGTCTTTATATACACATAAGCGCAAGTTATAACCAATTGAGGGTTGTAGCCCAATGGTATCAATCTCTCTTCAATACAAGAAGGCCACAAGTTCGAATTCTCATTTAGCACAATTTTTTCCTTTTTTTCTTCTTTTTTTTATTCCTTTTTCCCCACAATTATTTTGTGTTACTAAGTGGGATATCGATGGATACAAAATGTGCTACAATATTGACAATTAATTTTTTTGTGTTACTATATGAACAAAAATGTGTTATTACATTAACATCAGTTAATTTTTTCGCATTATAAAAGTGTGTTACTACATTAATAATTTTTTTTTTGTGTGTTACTATATGAACAAAAGTGTAATACTACATGAACAAAAATTATGTAGTTCTTTTTTCTCACATTTTTGTGTGTGTTACTACATGAACAAATGTATGATACTAATATATACGAAATATGTTACTACATTAACGAAGTCAATTTGGTTATTTTTCCCGTAATTTTTTTATGTGTTACTACATTAAATAAAGATATACTACTCATAGACATGAAGTGTGTAACTATATGAACAAAAGTCCAATTTTACGCTTTTTTATTTGTCACTACATGAACAAAATTGTGATACTCGTAGACAAAATGTGTGTTACTACGTACATAAAAGTCAATTTTTTTCTATATGAACAAAAATGTGTTACTACATTAATGATAATCAATTTTTTGTGTTACTACATGAACATCAAGAATACAAATGGTCATATTAATTAATGAAAGCGAGTGTTAGTGCAGATTTAAATTGACCAAGTGGTCATATTCATCCTCGTCCTCTTCGGATTAAGAGTCTCCCATCATTCTTCCAGCATAATACATCCCCTCCTCTGGTTCACCCATCTCATTATCCCCGACATCATAATCTACAACTTCCTCTTCGAAGGACATTTCGTGATACCCAATATCACATTGCACAAAAAATAGTATCTTTCAATTTAATCTCCTATACAATCATCAAAGAGCAGGAGAAAACACTAAAATCATATGCACATGATTAGGTCAGCAAACAAGTTTCACCAAACCAATCGTCATATCAAAATTACTAAATTGAAAATAATAATTGATCATAAAATATAATAAGTTACTGATCTGATGTTATTTTTATTATCTGTAATTTTACATCTCCTCGCAGGATCTTGTCATCGGTAGTAGATCTAACTGCTTCATCGAGCTCTCTGCTATCTATGAGTTATAACTTTTGATTTGCACCGTTACCATCGTCGAAGGTGCCGCCACCATAGTGGATGATAATCTCCATGGAGGATAATCCATGGATTGATGGTGTATTTGAAGGAAAGAGAAAAGGCGAGTTTGAAGACGGCAAAGACGGCGAAAAATAAGAACCGATTTCCTATTAATAAGATGTAAAACGAGTAGGGTAGGGCAACATTGCACGAATCTAGATCCGTGCAATATTGCATACAAGTTTTTTCCTTGAACTGGAGCACATTTTTTCATAGAGAGACGAGCTAAATATTCAATGAAAATGTCTTCTGGTATAAAAGATGATGATGGATTCATGATTTTTTTCTGTTTTTTTTTATTGTGTGGTTTGTATGTATTATGGGAGTGATATGATTATGTGTCTTATGAACAATCCTTGAATGGTGGAAGACGATGTTAATATAACATATATGTATCATGTGTATGTATATGATGTGTGTCTTGGGAAGTATGTATAATGACTTAATGGTGCAAAATCATATAATGTCAAATCAAAATTTAAATTTTCCATTTTGCCATGCAAAAGAAGAAAGACCATGGAATATAACCAATTGTTGTTGATTTTGAATTTGAAATCTCTTTATGCTTTTTTTTTTTTTTTTTTTTTCGATACTTTGTGTTATGTTTTGACTATAAAAGAAGAACCAGATTAATTTAAAATTATACAAAAAATAATTTTCACTAATCAATATATAAACAACAACACTATATCACTACCAACGCTATATATAACAAAAATCGATATAAACAAAAAACACCAATAAAATACATATATGGGCATACAAAATGAATACATAAAACATAAGTTACTAAATAAAATATCAAGTCTACTACTCATTGATAGATTGAGACACCAAGCTTTCAACAACATGTAATACAGAGCATAACTCAGCAACTTCGATACTTGGCGCGTGAACAATTTCAAATTACCCTCATGATCGATCGTATTGATGAAAAGTAACCAAGGTTAATTACAAAAACAAGATACGACATTACGGTTTGACCATACACACGGGTTGATTGAAGTTATGAAACCTTGGTTAACGACTACAGGCCCACTGAAAGGAAAATTAATGCTACCAAGAGTTATCGTTTCTATAATCCGTGAGAATCCATAGTTTCAAAGTGTCGAATAAGTTGCAAA
The DNA here is from genome assembly GCA_037126765.1 of Stenogyne calaminthoides. Taxonomy (NCBI): domain Eukaryota; kingdom Viridiplantae; phylum Streptophyta; class Magnoliopsida; order Lamiales; family Lamiaceae; genus Stenogyne; species Stenogyne calaminthoides. The sequence continues at coordinate 28,914,082 of JBBCBC010000008.1, read as the reverse complement.
AAGTTGAGTAAATGATCAAAGTTTTATCATCTAGGGAGCCAATATAGAAACGTAAATACCGCTTTAAATCGGACCAGATACTCATTAATCCATAAATTTCAGAAGAACAACCAAACTATGCAATTGAATATGTGTCTATGCCCATTGATACCTGCCAATGTAGCCGACCTTTGACGTAGACCCCATGCATGCCTAACGGGTACTCATACATGAAATCGGTTATACGTCTCTACATCCCCAAATTCCTTAAGAATATGTGCACCTCGTTTTGAAATTTTCTCGTATTGAACATCACCACCCGCACAACTTTGTAGTCGTCTTTAATCTGATCATGACCCAATCCAAAAAAAACTCGTGCTCGAAAACGATTAACAGGAAAGACAATCGGTGGAAAAGAGATACTCACACTTTTCGTGGTTGAAGGGTTCCATAGATAAAATTAGTTTTATGTGTTTACATACAAGAACCAATCTATTGCACGAGCCCAACATATCAATCATTTTTTTTTTCGTCTTTCACCGATCATCCGGCTCTACAACCACCGATATTTGAGTTGGTTCGTATGATAGATGCCAGAATCCGTACTCCTTCTGGAATAACAGAATATACATGTATTGCAACTTCATCTGGACTAAGTGTTTTGAGTTGACAAAATAACTTCTAGAAATAAGTTCATGCAATGAAGTGCAAATTGTTATGAACTAGAGCACACTTTTCATAGAGAGATAAGCTAAAAATTCAATGAAAATGTCTTCTAGTATAAAAGATGATGATGGATTCATGATTTTTTTTGTTTTCCATTTTTTTTTTGTGTGTGTGGTTTTCACGACATGAGAGTGATATGGTTATGTGTGCTATAAACAATCCTGAAATGGTGGAAGACATAGGTTATATAACATATATGTGTATCATGTGTGTATATGGTGTGTGTCTTGGGAAGTATGTATAATGACGAATGGTGCAACCGTCATAATGTCAAATTAAAATTTATGATTTCTCATTTTACCATGCAAAAGAAGAAATATCATGGAATAGAACCACTTGTTGATTTTTGAATTTGAAATCTCTTTATGCTTTTTTTTCTAATCAATTTTTTTTTTGTTTGATATTTGTGTTATGTTTTGAACTATAAAAAAGAAGAATCAATTAATTTTAAATTGTGCAAACAAATAATTTTAACTAATCACTATATAAACAACAATTACCAACACTTACATATAACAAAACTCATATAAACAAAAACACCAATAAAATACATATATGGGCATACAAAATGATATTACCTAAAACATAAGTTACTAAATAAACTAAACTAAATAAAATATCAAGTCTACTACTCATTGACAGATGGAGATACCAAGCTTCAACCACACGGAATACTGAGCAAAAACTCAAAGAACTTCGACATTGGCGCGTGAACAATTTCAAATTACCCCTGATCGATTGATTTGATGAAAGTACCCAACGGGTTAATTTCAAATACATGATACGATTACCGGTTTGACCATATACATAGGTTGAATGGAAGTGATGAAACCTTGGTTTACGATCGGACCCATGAAAGCAAAATTAATGCGATATCAAGAGTTATCGTTCCCATAATCCGTGAAAATCCATAGTTTCAAAGTGTCGAATGAGTTGCAGAAAGTTGAGTACATGATCAATGTTTCATCATCTAGAGAGCCAATATCATAAAAACACAAATATATGCTACCATCAGATGGTATACTCATTAATCCATAAGTTTCGAAAGAACAATCAAACTATGCAATCAAGATATGTGTTGTGCCCATTAATACCTTCCAATGTAGCGGCCTTTTTAACGTAGACCCCAAAAGGCGCCTAATGGGTATTCATACGGAAATCGACTATACTTTGTCCTCAAATTCCTTGAGAATATGTGCACCTCATTTTGAAATTTTGTCGATTGAACATCACCACCCGCACAACTTTGTAGTCATCAGAATCCCGATCAAGACCCAATCCAAAAAAAACTCATGCTCAGAAACAATTAACAGGAAAGACAATCTATGAGAAAGAGATGCTCACACTTTTCGTGGTTGAAGTGTTCCATAGATAAAATTTGTTTTCGTGTTTGCATACAAGTACCAATCCATTCGATAGCCCAAAGATATTAATCGCATTTTTTCGCCTTCATAGATCATCCTTCTACAACCACATATATTTGGAGCCGCTTCAGATGATAGAGGCCAGAATCCGTAATCCTTATGGAATAACAGAAAATACATGTTCTCGCAACTTCATCCGACTAAATGTTTGAGTTGACAAAAAACTTCTAGAAATAAGCTCATGCAATAAAGTGCAAAGTGTTTTGAATCGAGCACACTTTTCACTTTTGGAGACGAGCTAAATATTCAATGAAAATGTCTTATGGTATAAAAAGATGATGATGGATTCATGATATTTTTATTTTGTTTTTTTTTTTTTTTTTTATGGTTTACACATATTATGGAGTGATATGATTACGTGTTATGAACAATCTTGAATGGTGGAAGATATATGTTATATAACATATATGTATATCATGTGTATATGGTTTGTGTCTTCCTTGTTAAGATGTATAATGATGAATGGTGCAACCGTCATAATGTCAAATCAAAATTTCTGATTTCCCATTTTACCATGCAAAGAAGAAAGACCATGGAATAGAACCACTTGTTGATTTTGAATTTGAAATATCTTTATGCATTTTTTTCCAATCTTTTTATTTTTTATACTTTGTGTTATGTTTTGGACTACAAAAAGAAGAACATGATTAATTTGAAATTGTGCAAAAAAAATAATTTTCACTAATCACTATATCACTACCAACACTTACATATAACAAGACTCATATAAACAAAAATACCAATAAAATACATATATGGGCATACAAAATGAAAATACATAAAACATAAGTTACTAAAAAACTAAACTAAATAAAATATCAAGTCTACTACTCATTGACAGATGGGGATACCAAGCTTTCAACCACACGAAATACAGAGCAAAACTCAGCAACTTCGATACTTGGCGCGTGAATAATTTCAAATAACCCCGCAATCGATTTGTACTTGATGAAAATACCCAACTAATCAATTTTGAAAAACATGATACGATTACCTGGTTTGACCATATACAGAGGTTGAATAGAAGTGATGAAACCTTGGTTTACGACCGTGGGCCCACCAAAAGCAAAATTAATGTGATATCAATAGTTATTGTTCCCATAATCCGTGAGAATCCATAGTTTCAAAGTGTCAAATGAGTTGTAGAATGTTGAGTAGATGATCAAGGTTTCATCATCTAGAGAGTCAATATCAATAGTTATTGTTCCCATAATCCGTGAGAATCCATAGTTTCAAAGTGTCAAATGAGTTGTAGAATGTTGAGTAGATGATCAAGGTTTCATCATCTAGAGAGTCAATATCGTGAGAAATGCAAATACCACTACCATCGATTTATACTCATTAATTCATAAGTTTCGGAAGAACAATCAAGCTATGCAATTGAATATGTATTTGTGCTCATTGATACCTGAGTTTTTGTCAACATTTAATTATAAAAATTGAAATTTGAGGATTGGTTCTCAAATATGAAAGAGACCCATCAACGCCTTATGAACTTTGCAGGTTTGTCACATGGTGGAATAATGCTGATTTTGCCCAAAATAGTGAAACAATATATACAGGAAATTCATTAGAAATTAGGAAATATATAGTACCTAGTTATTCCTTGGCTATTTTGTCATTTCATGAATGAATTTTACTTTTAATGTTTTGGGCCTTTGTATTTAGGATCATAACATTAGACTTTGGTCTTTTTTGGTGTGGGTCATTTTGTTTTTTTGAGCTCATTTTGTTAGGTATGATTTTGTTTCACGCTTTTAGGCTTTTATTCTTCTTCCTTTAATTTTGAGATGTGGATTCCTTTGTTTTTTTTTTCAATTTTATAGTAATTATTCACTTGAATGTTTGGGGATGATATTAAAGATAATCTTGACAAAAAAATTGCATGATACATATTTTCATTACATGCATATATTTATATAGTTTGTAAATTTACGATTCTCGCTTAAATTATAATTTTAAAGCAAATTGTAAATCTTATAATGGCGCTTCACTATGTGAGACCGTTTAACGCAAGATTACTTCTCTATAATTTTATGCTAATCTTCAAATCATTCTCACTTGAGGTTTTTTAGAGAATTACATTATTTTAAAATAATGATCTTTTGTTTATGAAAAATAATGTATAAATAGGTTGATATATATATATATATATATATATATATATATATATAGGCTTCAATTTTACAAAAGGTCATAATATTCATTTGGTATGATTTAATTTTCATCATATTTTTCCATGGTAATATCACAATACTTTTTTAAACGAGAAAACAAAAATGTACACAAGCATATATGCCATTTCAAAATCTTTAACCCAATCCATGTAAAAAATATATTGAAACAAAATGTCAGAGATCTTTTCCATGATATTAATTATACTTGTTTAAATATAATGTAGCGATAAAAAATTACTCCTTCGTCTTCACAATGGGTGCAAGAAAGCAATACTCTCCATGCCGAAATAAGTGTATGGAAATACTATATAAATGTTAGTCCCTATGTAGTTAAACTTTTTCAACCGCAAATTCACATACATTTTAATTATTAGAAGTATCCCACATAAATACATATTATTTTGCAAAGAAAACAAACTTGTAAGGGCTTATTATCGAGCGGTGAGCCCGATTTGAACATCTAACAACTCTATTTAAGAGGGTTCGACGATGCCTCCTCAGATCTTCCTACGGCCCCTCCATCGCTAATCCACCCACCACGCCCAGAGGTCATTGTTATCGCTGATGATTCAACCGACCATGGGGTATTTTCCTACAAGCTCGACTATTAACGCTATTGATGACTCGACAAAGTTGTATCACGACAGTTAGCAACAGATCTCACATCTCAAGGTTGTTCGATAAGATTGTTTCTCCACCTAGAGAAGTTGGAGGTAGTTCTAACTTCGATTCCTCCACGTAATGTTGGTCCACGATGGCTCCAAATCGATTGAACCAAACCCCCACGGACTCCAACACCCAAAACTCTCATGCTTCGATGAAACAACAAGCCCAACACGTTGGTTTTGGTTCAGTGGAAGGCGTTGATGGCAGTTTCTAGTTTGTAAGCTTGACATTGGTTGTTCCCTTGAAGGGTGTTTATCTTTATCAGAAAATACATGTTCTGCAACTTCATCTCGTGATTAAATGTTTGGAGTCGACAAAATAACTCGCTATAAATAAGCTCATGCAATGAAGTGCAAAGTGTTTTGAACTAGAGTACACTTTTCACGGGGAGACGAGCTAAAAATTCAATGAAAATGTCTTCTGATATAAAAGATGATGATGGATTCATGATTTTTTTTTGTTTTCTATTTTTTTTTTGGTTTTCTATTTTTTTTTGGTTTTCTATTTTTTTTTTTGTTTTTTTTTGTGGTTTGCACGTATTATGGAAGTGGTATGATTATGTGTGCTATAAATAATCCTGGAATGGTAGAAGACATATGTTATATAACATATATGTGTATCATGTGTTTATATGGTGTGTATCTTGGGAAGTATGTATAATGACGAATGGTGCAGCCGTCATAATGTCAAATAAAAATTTATGATTTTCCATTTTACCATGCAAGGACGAAAGACCATGGAATAGAACCCCTTGTTGATTTTGAATTTGAAATCTCTTTATGTTTTTTTTTCTAATAATTTTTTGTTTGGTTTGATACTTTGTGTTATGTTTTGGACTATAAAAAGAAGAACCTGATTACTTTGAAATTTTGCAAAAAAATAATTTGTCAAGAAAAAATAAATGTCTTATTTCTAATTGATCACATGCGCGGAAAAAAAATCGATGCTCAAATTATATAATCTAAAATTATACTTGATATTTAATAGCATTAAACTCATCGAATAAAATTGGAAGCTTCATGTCCAAATAATTTTTTGCTTTGTACAATATCTATCATAAAAGTATTTTTGGTCTGCCAAATAGATAGTATGATGACAACCTCTGTCACAATCAATCAACAAACAAATCACATCGTTATCTGGCTTACTTTTAACAATGCAAAAAGGTAATGATGGATTTTTCCAAAATTTTGATTTGTTTGATGACCTAAATCCCTAATCAACTTTTTTAATTTTAATTTGTTATTTTTATTGTATGTGTATATGTGTCAACACCTCACTCAGCGTAGTGCATAAATTTTATGCATAAATATATGTACATGATGTTTTTTTTTTTTTTAAATCGTAGGACTTGTTATTATTATGGGTCATAATGTTTATCCAAAGTTGATTTTTAAAGCCCATAATTGATATTGGGCTATTAGATTCCAAAGTCGACTTTAATGGTTATTTAGGATTGTAGTTTATAAGTTATATACTAAGTTATGTAACCTTATAACATTAGTACAAGTGGAGATTTTATCTAATGCCAAAAATATAATTTCCTAGAATATCGATATATGTGGCAAACATTTTGCATTTTATATACTTGTACATGGTCTTAATGATTGCATTATGATTATTATCATTGCATAACATTGTTGAAAGTCGCATTATAGCTAACACGAAAAGAAGTAAAAAAATTATGTCCATTACGCATAACCCCCCCATATATTCCCTATATATGGTCCTACACATGATGGATAGATCTCAAGGTGCCAAAAATAGATAGATTACCATTTGACCGCTACACCCAACATAAGAGATTTTCTAAAAAAATAGAATTTTTTAATGGATTCAAATAAGGATTCCACCCTCTCCCCCTCCCTCACTAATTCGACTGCTACACCCAAGAAAGAAACTATATATATGTAGACCATGTGGATGTACTACTTTTATGGTCACTAAAAATCCCCCCCTCTAAAAAAAATATCCACCTCAAGTAATTTTCCATCAACTAACTCATATCCAATATACGACGCTAGCTTGCCAAAAAGCGGTCACAAATGCAATGATAGTTGTTTCGGATCGCAACCAATCCAGACGCTTATAACACAATTGCTAAGTTGACGGTGGTCTTCGTGCACCCCTGGGCTGAACCGTGTGGTCCGGGCAACCCATTATAAGTGGCATTTCAAGTCGATGAAGAAGTCAGAAGGGGCCAACTCGTTATGAAATCACACTCCCAAAATTGTTGATTGGTAATATTATCTTGATTGTGGTTGGTCCTAACATTTATTTTTTGTATTCAAGATCATGATTAGATTAAAGAACAAACATGTGTTGGAATAACGAGTGTGTTGGTCCTAAAGTTATCAAAATGGTATTGTGGTTGTCCTCCCCTTGTGAGCTATCGGTGCTAATATAAATATAATATGTGTCTTATTTTTTTTTTATTAATATAAATATGTATCATTTTTTTTGTAAAACCAAATGCTCCACAATTTATAATGACCCCATGCAAAAAAAAAAAAAAAAAATATACATTATTGATTAATTAAAAAAAAGATCTAATATTATATGTGGTATATATGTACCATTTATAAATAGATCGAAATAAAAAATCAATCACCGAATGCACCATTTTAGTATGGAAATTTTGATTAAAACAAATATCACCATCACATGTTTAAATGATTCAACGCCAAAATGTATAAAGACGAAAATGCAACTATCGGAACCATTACAAATCTAAAATCGCCCAAGAGAAACTTTCCATGACGCACCCTCATTATGTAAGTTTTCAAGATTGATCATAAAAAAAGTATGATTTAAACTCTTGATTAATCTGACTCCATGCACAACCATGCAAGACTAACTCAGAAAAAATACAAAATGTTTATCAACTTGCATGACTAATAAAAAAAATAAATCAGAAAAAATGCAAAATGTTTATCAACCTCGCATGACTAATAAAAAAAATAACAATACAATACAACCACGAGCTTCATTGAGGGAGACAGGCGTTATTCTATCATGTTCTTAATGTGCAGATAGTTCGACTAAAATTTTTTTTTCTTCCTTAACTCTCCAAAAGAACGCTTTGTGTTTAGTCTTTGGCTTGCTTGCCAATTTTATTGTTTAAAATAGGTGGCAAAATCTTTTTCTTCGTCAAACAAGTGTTGACACTCGATCATTTCACCGGGATAGAGTTAATGGGTGATGAGTAGCATTCCATGTATGTAGTTGTAAAAACCAAAGAATATGCCAATTCTAAAGATGAACAAAACCTGTAGCCCCAAATCCACAAAGGAAAGATGGGAAAAATTCAACCTCAAACTGGCCATTTTTAACATCTCGATATCCCACAACTCCCCAAACCCGCCAAATTTATTCCATAAAGTTTCCATACTTGAACACAACACGCCACCAAGATTTACATTCCTTTCCCTTATCGCAAACAAATGTCCAATATTTTTTCTTATCGATCTATCATATAACTAATAGGGTATGACCTACACTCACTTAATCTACGAATTAAAAGATTTGGCGGCGCTTGAGGTTGAAGGTCCCGATTTTAAGAGTCGAAAACCCATTTTATGACCATGAAGCTTAACATGACATGTGATGCATATAAAACATGGGCGTAGGGCAGAGTGATTCCAAATTTTTCACTTTTAAGAAAGATGTGTGTTGTTTTGCTTGTAATCGAATGCATATGGCAAGTAAGAACATAAAGCAAAAGAAGAACACACGATTTTATAGTGGTTCGACAAACCCATCCTACATCCACTCTTTCCTTTCTAGGAACCAACTTAACCAACTTAACCCATCGAACTTAGTTTTATGTGTTAGTCCAACACCCAAATATGTTTACCGAAGTTCAAACTCAAACGGATTCTATCACCACCTTACGGATTGCATATAGATGTTTATCGAGTTCACACTCAACCAACCTGTAAATTAAAACTAGAATCCCTAGTCCCGAATTTTACTGTGAACAAACTTAACCTAACTTTCGGGTTGGGTAAAGATTTGTTCGGTTTCAACCAGTTTTCGATTTTCCTTTACATTTGTTTAAATTTCAATGCTAAGGATGGGGAAAATTCTCTAAGCTTAGATATTACATTTGGCGCCAGATCTAGGGTAGAACACTCTGAATATACGCCATATTTCTCGGCTCGCGGTTCTATGGTGGAAATGCTACATGATTTGGCTTTGTAGCTTCAATGGTGTTTTCAATGATTTCTCCACACTTCCACACTTGATAACGGAAGAAGAACTTAGATGATAGTGGATTTGAATGTTACCGCTGGAGAGAATCACATTCAAATCCATACTACTCAGAGTTTTTTGCAAATTTTTTTTTTCAGTTTGTCGCCTTCCTCTATCGTCCACGCCAAATTTAATTTAACTGGGCTATATTCTTTTCAGCTTTCTTCCGAGTCTCAGATCTTCATTTATCCGAGCCTTCAAAGTTATCCGAGCCAAAGATCCGGAAAGTTATCGAAAGCCTTCAAAGTTATCTCGTGCTATCCGGAGCCTTCAGCTTTATCCGAGAGCTATTCGAACCTTCAAAGTTATCCGTAAGCATCCGAGCCTTCGCTTTATCCGAGCCATTCGAACCTTCAGTTATCTCGAGCCTTAAGGTTATCCTCGGTCCCGTGTTCCTTTCACAGATTTCTTCGCCGACCTTGTCCGGACCGATATACCGACACTCAGATTTCATCGAGTTCAGCTTCTTCGAAGTTCGCATATTTCAACCTCAGTCACATTAACTCAAAGCATCTCGATTTTTTTTCTTTTATTCATCCGACCGATCAGATCATCATTTTTCGCTTCAAAGATCTCCAGATAGCATCAAAATAAGATACATCGCCGATATCAAAGTTATCAGACCGATCTCGATCACGTGTTTGTTGATATTTTAGTTTTGATGAATTATGCCAAACATTATCAATCAGGTTTTTGAAGCCAATCTACGATAATGTTGAGGGGGAACAGAGAACAAATTGAGGGGAACTCACGAATCGACGTGAGATGATCGAGACTCTAAGGGTCAAGCAGAATTTAGACCGACCGAGATCAAATGAGTAAGATGAGTTCCTGAGTTAATCAAGGAAATGAAAAAAATCAAGAGAAGAAAAGTTTAAGCCACCGGGATCGTAAGATCGATGACCAGATGACCCGATCAGATAACTGCACAGACCGATCAGATGATCAAAGAATGTATTTAGCCGATGATCCGGTGATCAAGAGCGTATGTCGCGATTGGAAAAGAAACCCACCGTAAGATCGTAAGAGAAGGCCAGCAGATCGAAGAGGAGCAGATGAGATCGATCGGGACTGTGGGCCTAGATCGAGCATTAAGATGAGCAGATGATCAAGATCGACGGATTGAGATCTGACAAAGTAAACGATATGCTAACCTAATATGCTTAACCCGATGTACTAATTGACAGATAAACGATACGCCGACCGATGCTATAATCGATATGATCATGGAGTCGACTCATCAAAGTAAGAAATCGACATCGAAAACCAACTGGTATACCGATCAGATAAGTCATCAAGAAAGGTTATCCAAGTCATATTCATCGAGAACTCTTGACCGATGATCGCTAATGAAAAGGTTACCGGAATTATGGTCGTGATGTCCGACCGTAAGAATGAACTCCGCAGTTCTCGAGTGTCAAGACGCTCATCGCATATGTCCTACCAAGAAGTCCATCAATCAAGAATCCTGACCGAAGAAGTTGAAGAGGATCGCATAATCCCAAGAATATAAATTAGATTCAAATTGACGGGTCAATGAGAGGGGAAGACAACCACCGAAAAGTCGCAAAGTTATTAGATTAGTACGGATTTAAATGTAACTCCTTCCAAATTCAGAACATTCAAAATCCACACTATAAATACAAGTTCTTCCTTCATTCTAAAGTGGTGGAAGTTTTGAAAAATGCGTGAAACATCCATCAAGCCAAATCATCAAGCATTCCCACCATAGTAACACAAGAGCAAGAAATACACACATATATTCAAAAGTGTTCTATCCTAGATCTAAGCACAAATGCTCTATCCTAGCTTAGAGATTTTCCCATCCCAGGCATTGAGGCCAAACAAAATGTGGGTGGAAAATCTCAACCTAGTTGGAAACCAAACAATCTTTTATACCCAAACTCAAGAGCTTAAGTTTGTAGCGAGGTGAACCCTAGAACATCTAGCAATCCCGAAAGCGAGGGCAGGCAATCCCCATGAGGGTGATAAGTCCCGCTTGAGTGTGAACTCCCAGAACATCCAACAGTGTTGGACTAACACGCTAAACTAAGTCCAGCTTGGTTAAGTTGGTTCCCGAAAGGAAGAGGTGGATGAGACTTTGTGCCGTCCAACCACTATAAAAATCGGTGTTCTTTATCGCTTTATGCCTTTTACTTGCCATATGCATTCGATTATAAGCAAAACACACACATTGGTTCTAAACGCCAAAATCAGAATCACTCCGCCTTCCCCCCTGCTTTTATATGCATCACATTTAAATGTTTGCTTCAAGACGCCAAGAAAATCGGTTTTTTTTTCGACCAACAATTGCATCGTAGCGTGGAGTTCAAAGGTCACTAGTTTTTTTTCAAAAGTGACCACCGAATCCATCTTTTTAAACAAAACCCATCTCCTCAGAAAATGCATATATTTTAATGTTTTGACGCCATTATCAAAAAAAAAATTGTCGATATTTTAGTTTTTGATGAATTATGCTAAAACATTATCAACTCAGGTTTTTGAAGCTAATCTACGAGCAACAAGTCGAGGGGGAAAATGAGAACAAATTGAGGGGGAAATTCACTTAAATCGACGAGATGATCGAGATCAGGTCAGTCAGCATTTAGATTGATCGAGACCGTACGAGTAAGATGAGTTCCTGAGTTAATCAATGAGTCGAAAGCAAAATCGTAAGAGAAGAAAGTTAAGCCACCGATCAAGATCGATGACTGGGGATGACCCGATCGATAACTCGTAACATACCCGATCAGAAGGATCGTGAAGAATGGTATTTAGCCGATCCGTGATCGAAGAGCGCATGTCGATCAGAAAGAACCCACTGGGTAAGATCGTAAGAGAAGGTCATAGATCGTAAGAGAGCAGACGAGATCGACGAGACGACGTGGCTTCAGGATCGACATGAAGATGAGCAGATGATCAAGATCGACGGATTGAGACTGACATAAACCCGATAGTTAACCTAATATGCTAACTCGATACTAACTGACGCAGAGCAACCGGGATATACCGACCGATGCTATAATCGACCGGACTCAGCGGAATGACGATCGAAGCAGAAAAACGAGTATCGAAAACCGTAAATCAAGATACCGCATCGTGGAGTTAAAGTCATCGTAAGAGAAGTCATCCAAGTTATTCATCGAGAATCGAACGCCGATGATCGCTTAGCTTGAAAAGTAGGTGACCGAGGGTCGGATGTCCACCAGAAGAGTCCCGGGGTAGAGCCCGAGTGTCAAGATGCCCCATCGCATAAGGTCCAATAAGAGAAGTCCAATCAATCAAGAATCGAATCCAAGGAAGCTCGAAGTTTGAAGAAGCCGAGGATCGCATAACTCAAGAATATAAATAAGTAGATTCAAATTGACGCCAGACCAATGAGAGGAAGACAACCAAATTTCGAAAAGTCATAAAAGATAGACAGTATGGATTTGAATGTAACCTTTCCAACGGGTAATATTCAAATCCACACTATAAATACAAGTTCTTCCTTCATTCTAAAGTGGGAAGGTGGGAAAACGCGAAACATCCATCAAGCCAAATCATCAAGCATTCCCACCATGTAACATGTGAGCAAGAAATACACACATATATTCAAAAGTGTTCTACCCTAGATCTAAGCACAAATGCTCTATCCTGCTTAGAGAGATTTTCCCATCCTTAGATCGAGACTAAACAAAATGTAAGGGAAAATCTCAACCTAGTTGGAAAACCAAACAATCTTATACCCAAACTCAAGAGTCGGTTAAGTTTTAGGTGAGTGTGAACCCCAGAAACATCCAGCAATCCCGTGAGGGTGATAAGTCCCGCTTGAGTGTGAACTCGCAACATCTGTTGGTGTTGACTAACACGTTAAACTAAGTCCAATCAAGTTGTTGGTTCCTTCTAAGGGAAGAGTGGTTGGAGGGATCGAGTTGTCCGTCCACTATAAAATCGCAGTTCTTTATCGCTTTTATGCTTTACTTGCCATATGCATTCGATTATAAGCAAAACACACATTGGTTCTAAACGCCAAAATCAGAATCACTCCGCTTCCCCTCGCTTTTATACGATCACATTTAAATGTTTGCTTCCGCACGCCGCAAATCGGTTTTTTTTCGACCAACACGCCCCGATCCGATTAGTCTCATCTCGCCATCTTCATATCCGATTCGATCACGCCTCGATCTTGATCGCCTTTTTGCTCATCTTCCGACCGCAACCTTCTTCCGATTGGTCGGGTTTTAGCTTTTTTCTTCACATCCGACGGACAAATTTCATCACTGACCTCGAACTCATCTTTACTCATCCGATCTCGACCATTCTCGTCGCGAAGACTTCGATCTCATCATTCTCGCCTTGCCTAGCCCGCTCGATCTCGATCATCTTCTTCCGATTTCGAGTTCCCCTCAATTTGTTCTCTTTCGTGCCCTTAACTTGTTATCTGGAGATTAAATTTGAATAACACAAGTTAATAATGTTTTGTCATAATTCATCTAAACTAAAATATCCCAACAGAGGTCATCTCACCAAATCGCTTCATCACAGTGTGAACGGGCTAACGCCTTGTCATCATTATACTAAGAATCGTAACCACTTTTTTAGCTTTTTTTCCACCAAATTTTTAAAAATTGCTACCTTATCGCTTTAATGTATATATACTTGGTGCATATGCACATTCTTTGAACATCCGAATCTAGATTATCACGTATTACAACATTCCATCCACCACTTACTCTCGCCTCTTGAGATTTATCATCAAATGGTACACACAAAAGAAATGTCTAGGTTGTTTGTAAACCATAGGAAATGCAAATGACATTAGTCCGATATTCTTGTCTCTAAAGATAAAACATTTTGTCATGCTTATGATGTCACTAAGTTTGGTTAGAAACCAAACCCAATTGTCAAGATTCTCCCCAGAAAACCACCGCGTAATGCTACCGAACAACCCACATATTATATCAAATAAAAAAAAGTTTGATACAAAAAATAGCTATTATAATTAAAATAATCTTAAATGCATAACTAACTAATGTGCATGATACAAAAAACACACACCGCACAAAAAAAAAAAAAGAAGAGTATTATATATATGACAAGTAATAATAACTCCTAAAAACCAAAACAAACATGTCTATACGGACATGTATGATGCAAAAAAATAATTAAAATAATACAAAACACCAAGAAAATCGCATATAAAATACATGCATATATTACACATACTAACAACCAATGATCGAAAAGAAAACGCCCCACCGTTATCCCCATCTTGAAGTTGTCAAAAGAATGTGCCTTTTTGCACGCCCCCTTTCACGAAGGTCTCATCGATGAATAACATGGGGCGATAAATCTTAAAACCCATCGACACACGCCTTTGAACTAAAAATGAAAACGATTCAAATCTATCGGTTTTTTTTGTTCTTTCTTAATTCTTTAATACTCCCGTAATTTGTACGTATAATAAAGAACACAATACTATCTTAACTCGTCAGATGACTCAAACAATACTCCCATATATTCTATTGTTAGCATCTTCCATCATACGGTGTAAGCTCCAATAAGGTACATCCATACCATATTCAACCTTCATCAAAGGGATAATGCCCTTACCACCCATCTTCTGATTAGACTTAACATTCAGAAGTAATAAAGACCCTGATAACAAGAGGTGTCATTCCGCTTTTTTCTTCCTCGTTACCATTTGATCAACACATTTGTGTACCAAATTTGCCCATATATATCTTATAGTACTTTGTAACCTTTTGCTCAACCTTTTTTAAGAGTGTCGTGTTCAATCACAAGGATGTGACGATTTTCGTCATTACGTATATTTGAATTCAAACCAAACCGTGGTGTTATACTTGATTACCACCCTAAAGACCTTTCACTACCCTCAAACAGTCCAACCTCATTCCATTATTCCAAAGGATCGATAGCAATCGCTTTCTCTTTATGCAATACACATCATAAGATGGTAAATTAAAAATTTCACTACTATCTTGTGAATCGGATACACACAACTATTTTTTCCACTATTTGTCCATCCGCACTCAATATTTTTACCTATTAACTATTTTGGGGTTGGTTTGTAGATATTAGCTAGAGGGGGTATATTTTTTGTACCCTCAAGCAATTACCCCAAACCAAAATGTATTTGTATAAGAGGATATTCTCGGTTTGTTTTGTCAATTTGTGAGCCATAGAAAAATTAGTAGTATTCAAGTTTTTACATCTGCTTTTTCATTCATTCTACCCGCGAAAGATAGACGCCACCATGACAAGTGTGTGGAATTAATGATTAATCTGTATGAATATTTTTTTTTTATTGATTGTGTTCATTGTAAATCACATACCTACCAATATTATAGTTTTCGTCACAAATAATTTTATATTAATTTATGCCCAAATAAACATTAGACTTGAATTCAAAAGTTCACGGATATTTAATTACTTTTTTTGTTCAATTTCTCGAAAACCCATGAGACGATATTTCTATTATTTGATCAGTATATATTTAATGTTTTTACTTGAAGTAATAAGAGAGTTTTTACATACTCAAAGATGCTAAGTCTCTAAATATTATTTTCTTGAATAATTGAAGCATTTAACTCTTTAATTTTCTAATATACTGATTTTATTTTTTTATAATATTTTTTTTATTAACTACTTACGTATTATGTGGAACACAAATCTACAACTAGTTTACTTAAAAACGTCAAGCTGAGCCTATATATAAAATCGTACAATAGAGATAATATGTCAAATAAAATTAATATTCTCATAATGAGTAATGTCTCTAATAATAAATCGAGTTTTATTTAGAAAAACAATATAAATTACATGAAAAAATTGGTAACTAAATATTACATTTTGTGAGGACTCTAAAATAATAAATGAATGAAAGAATTGAAGAATACATGTATTTAGGCTTTAAAAAATAAAAGGAAAGAGTACAAAAAAAATCAAGCATCGGAGGGGGAATCCAATGTCTTCCATTGACAAAACTTTAGCAAGAAATGGATGGGCCGTGTCGTAGTCCAACTCGGCCCATGATATACCCCGCTCACTGTTGCTGCTCCAGGCCCAAAGCACTTATACACTCCAAAAAAAAACAGTCCTGCAATTCATTTATTTTAAATATATTAGCCGATATATGTACATATCATATGATTTTCACAATTATACTCTATTTATCAATAATTAATAATATAAATGCAAGCATACATTGAAAAGAGACATATATGTACATATCATATGATTTTCACAATTATACTCTATTTATCAATAATTAATAAATAAAATGCAAGTATACATTGAAATAGATTTTTATAATAATATTATAAATGAGTAGGACTTAGTGAAATTTGTTCATATTATAAAATTTATGTCATCATATTTATAAATTAATATCGCAATACTTTATCAATCGATACTACTTTATTTATAAACCGATACCATAACATTAAATGATATAGGTATTAATTTATAATAGTAATGATATTAGTTTATAAGCATAATGTTGGGAGATGAATTTAATAAATAAGTTTTGATTAGATCCCAAAACCCCAAGTATAACATGTTCGTTATAATTTGATAGATCGAGTCGATTTAGTATAGAGTAGCCTCAGGAAGTTATTCGCACTACGTACGATAACATAGAGACATATTCTCAAGAACAAGAGTTTACGGGTTAAAATCAAGACTCAGAAGTTTTCAAGAATATAAGAAATCAAAGGTTGAAGAAATCAAGAAACAAGAAACCGAATCGAAGACACCAAGACTCAAAGACATTGAAGAAATCAAGATTCTCGGGGAGACATCAAGATCAAGAGGACACATCAAGACTCAAGATGTCATCGGGATCACAAGAGGACATCAAGACTCAAGATGACATCAAGACTCAGATGTCATCGGGGAAGACTTTGATGGGACTTGATGGCTAAGACGATAATTAACTCAGAGGCCACTTCAAGACATCGAAGACTCGTAAGACAACGCATCAGAAGACATCAAGACTCGTAAGACATCAAGGACTTGAAGACACCAAGACTGGGGAAGATACCGAAGACTGGGAAGATACCAAGACTTAAGATTTCAAGAATGGCAAGATATCAAGCACTCCAAAGAGGCTAAGATAAGGATACCATCAAAGAAAATTCTGTCTCAGGCACCTAATAATATCTATCCTCAAGACTACACAACCAGAAAAACGAATATTCAAAAAATAGATATTGCCCCGCATATCATATGCATGTTTAACTAAGTCTATTGTTGTTTAAGGTTATCTGCTCGCAGAGATCACTGCAAGAAGCCATTATGTTTGTCTAAGATTTTATTGAAGACAAGAACCAATCAAGAAGACATCACCTTTTTAGACACAAAAAGATTACATGACATCAATCATAACTCACTATGTTCCGATCGAAAAATCGGGTGATCGATTACATGAATGCATAGACCTAAAACACAAGGGAGCATTTCAACCCTAAAAATAGTCGCTCATCAAACACTATAAAGAGGAAACTTGAAGCTATCTCCTCCAACATAGTTTTTCAGAGTGACATTGGTGAAGCGTTTTTAAATACCAGAGACCCTTTACATGAGAGGTCACGGAAATTTCAAAGCAACTCAAGAGCTCATTCGAGATATTGAAAATTGACTCAAACCTAGAATTTCTCAAGTGTTTCACATTTATCAGAGCCATTCACTAACCCAGATTGATAAGAAATATCCAAAGCTTAGTAGAGATATCCTAACCTTGATTGTCAGACTATTGTCAGAAGGATATCTCATCCTAGTGAAAACTGAATCTTAAACCCCAAACCCTTTCAGGAAGGTAGTTTCAAGGTGTTTGTTGGTGAGTTGGAGCTGTAAAGAGTTAGTAAGATACAGTGAGTTAGCCAAAAAACTCTAGAGAAGAAGTTAGTGGGGTTACCAGGGTAGTCTCAACACTTGTGTGTGTTCGAAAGCAGGTAAATACAGGAGTCACCAGAAACTCAAAGTAGAAAAGTGAGTAAGTTTACTTATGAGTTAGCCAAAAAGCTTTTTGGTGAAGATATGAATTTCTCTCGAAGGTCAGAGAGTGGATGTAGGAGCTTAAGTCTCCGAACCACTATAATTACTGTTGTTTTTTTCTTCTCATCAGACATTATCTCGTCAGATAAGTTTCAATCGAAAAGCATAGTTTCACATTCGATTACCGAAATCCAATCTAATCGAATCCTCAGATCAAATCCGATCACAACCTTAATCACTGCTTTTATTAAAAGGAAGATTTACGAAATCTAAAACGAGTATAAACATAGGGCCAACTATTCCAAGACACTTGAGTAAAGCTAAACGAATGCTACAAAATCAATCTAACTCTCATCGAGGGTTCAAGAAGATAATTATCGATCCAAGCACCTCAGATCTCTCGATAAACTCAAGTTCGGGCCACAATTTAGCTTCCTCAGCTTCGGGGATCATTGTCTCAAAGAGACTTCGACTAAGGGCACCAGGCTTCCTGTACAAAAATCATCGATAACCTCGACCATCCCGACCAAAGGAAAGAAAAAGTTTTAAAAATCAACACGCACGTATCCCCCATACACGTGTGAGACTGCTAGATCGGATCAATGCTGGTCCCGGAGCAAAGGGTTCAATTTGACCACTTGCTTTGGTATCATAGTCTATTTTCCGAAAGACTTCGTGGGTTCAATGAATAGATTGCTTTTCTGACATCTTACAAGGCTCAACCATCATGCCTTCTAAGAAACTTCCTATGTTCTCTGCTGAGAGCTATGACCTATGGAGATTGAGAACGCAGTTCATCAGATTCAAAACATGAAAGAAATGTGGAGAGTGGTTTCAAGACCATTCAATTTATCGTCAGGAATCCCGTAATCATCGACATCGAGATAATGATCCTGCAGACGACTTTAAATCTGGATTAACTTACTCCCCGATGAGAGAAAGCACCAACTGACTACATTGTTAAAGATACTTTTATATAACACTATTGATGATGGTGTTATGGATGATTTTTCACCGTAAACCGCAAAAGAAATATGGGACACACTTGTCAAGATGTGTCAAGACACGTATCATATTATGAAAACAAACTTTCAAGGCTATCGAAAGTTTGATAGCTTTGAATGGAAGATAGTGAATCCATTGACAAACTTGAGGTCGATTCACTAAAGATCATGAATGATCCAATGCTCTTGGGAAAAGATACCCACAGAGAGAAGCTCGCACCTAAAATTTGCAGGATTATCTAAGAAAATGGGATATACATGCCGTGGTGATTGAAAACACTAAAAAATATTGATTCCATGCCATATCAACAAAGCTCGAATCGAAAAGCTTATGAAAGTTTGTGATTGACAAGAAATCTAAGAAATCACAACAAAGATGATTCTTCATCTAAAGCAAGAATGCGGGGCTTTCTGAAAAAAGCCAAAGAGAAATCCCCTTAAGTCTGTAGAGAGTCCGAGAACTCACTTACCAAAAATCGTGACGAAAGCAGAGGATAAGCTTAGTACCGATGTCAAGGAGGTTTGAAAGACTCAATAATGACAGGAAATATAAGAAATATTACAGAATCACAGTACAAGAGAGATCTCCTTCCGAGGACAAATATTAATCGAGAAAAGAAAGGACCCTAGAAGTCAAGGATCCTCATCCAAGAAGAAGAACTCCAAACCTAAAGGAGGAAAGTGATCGTGGATGACGATACCAATGATGTTACATTTGTCGATGAAATGTCCACTTTCAATATGACTCGCCCCGAGCCGAAAAGCAAAGAAAGAAAGGAAAGACAAGTCAAGAGAGACAAGAAGATCTCCAAGAAGAAAATCTATGATTATTGAGGAAGAAGAACATTCAAGAAGGTTCCGGCCTCGCATGAGATTTTCGAGATAAAGGATAAAGGATGATATCCGTTTTATGGTCAGAAGAGGTAAATTTTTCTATCTCTCTTGTTGCCTTTACACAAAGACATGAGTTTTCAAGTTCAACCAGAAATGAATTTCACCGATGGATTCATTTGAGAATCTTATGAAGGACTATTCTAGTGTTACAAGAATCGCCATCAAAACTCAAGAGCGTAATAAAGGAACCGATCACCGAGAATCAAGTGAAAAGACTTAAAACGCCAGATCACTTTCAATTGATGGAGCTACTGATGAATCGATGTTCGAAAGTACAACTCTTAAAAGAGAAGGTGATAGAGATCCCAATGGAAAAATTAGAGAAATCCACTAAATAGATTCAACTTATCGAATCCGAAATTCAACGACTTCTTTCGAAGCATGAAACTCTAAAGAAAATGCGAGGATAAGCAGAGAAAGTTAACTCTATCAATTCTCAGATCTAAATTGATAGATGAATTCAGAGTTATCAAAGACCTCAAGAACTATAAAAGCCGGATTGGGGCTACATTCTGGTGGGGAACCTCACATGTCTTCTCTCAATGTCAGTTTAAGAAAGACCAAGATCGCCCCTTTATAAACCAGCTGCACCTAATCTTTCATCAAGAACTGCCTAGTTTTAAAACAAGGGTAAAGGACCTATGGTTTCAGAAAACTCAAGGTTCAGGAAGAAAGCCTGCACTTTGCGAAAATGCTAGAAAATCCCAACATCAAGAAAAATTTCAAAGGGCTTCAAAGCTTCGTGCAGTAAGAATACCAACCTAAAGAGATCTCAAGATCAACTATTAGAGAATTTTTCGTAAGAAACACTCAATGAGATATTCTCAAACCGAAAAGACCAAGTCCTCAGACATCGAAAAGACCCCAATTTCAAGACAGTGCAACCCAAACCCCACTTGCCTAAGGGGTAAAGGTTTCAACCCAAGTCGTAGAGAGATAGAGACCACAGCACAAAAGCCAAGGCACTTTGAACAAAAGGCCCAACCCAAGAAGAACTTCTAAGGCTCATGTTCATGTATATATTGTATATTCATACACAGATATCGCCAAGGCAATCTAGGGTGGTGAATGTGTATGTATGTAGATAGAGACAAATCACCCACTCTAAAAGTAATTGTAGAGTTTGCAGTAGCATTTTTGGGTTCCAAAAGGTATAACCAACCGGTAGACCCTACACCAAACGGGTACCTAAGAACCGGGTCTGCTTTTGAAAGAAAAGGGCAATCGAGTTAATGAAACAAATATAACACCGATGAGTGGGAAATGAATCGCCCCTCGTGACATGGTATCTGGATAGTGGATGTTCAAGACATACGACAGATATAAAGAACTAATCACTAACTATGTTGAGCAAAAAGCCCTCAGATCACATTTGGAGACAATTCCAAAGGACAAATCAAGGATACAGAACTCTTGAAGTTGACTGCTCATATCCATGGTGTTTCATGTGTGTCCGGTTTAAAGCATAACTTGCTTTTCTATCACCAATTGCGGATAAAGGATTCAAATAAGTTCTCAAAGAACTTATGTTATGCGAATACAATACTATGTAAAAATTTACCGACCGTACTAGAAAAAGGAAACGGTATCTTGTTGATTGGAGTTCAACCCAAAGATACATGTTGGTTGCAAAAAGTTCCACCGATACCAAATGGTTGTGCCACAAAAGAATGAATCACTTAAATCAAAAACTCGAATAAACTCGTAAAAGATTAGCACTCGTGGAGTGGGGTTAATAATGAAGTGTTTAGTAAAGATCATGTATGATGCTTGTCGAAAGGAAAACAAAATCGTAGCATATTTCAAAAGAAAGTAGATGTTTCTATTGATAGAATACTACAAATGCTACATATGGATCTTTTTGGTCCAAAGAACACCTTCGAGCACTAAACGGCGTAAAATACACTTGTGGGTAGCTGATGACACTACCTAGACACATTACGGGTCATATTCTAAGAAGAAAGAGACTCGTATAAAAATCGCCTAATTCATCAAAAAGGCTCAAGATCGGGAAAAGAATTGAGTTTGGTCAAAAATCGATCGTGATAAAGGAACCGAAGTTTTTCAATCATATCATATCTCGATTATTGTGCAAAGAAATGGAATAACTCATGAAACCGTTGGGAATTATTTGCACCGATCTATTCAGATGAATATTTAAATACAAATTTAATCCAATAATTATTACTAGCATGAATTAATCCTATATTAAAATAATAATTCAATCACCAAATCACGATATAAACAACATAAATCCACGACACGCGAATTGCTAATGGTTTACGGAACTAATCTTTCGAGTGGCAATGGTTAACCACAATCAAAGCCTTCCAAGTATTCTAGGCCTTGCTCGACAATCCCGGAAGCGATGCTCAACAATTAACAAAGGAAAATAAAAATTTGTTGCACCACCTTTGTGGATTTACTAATTTTTCCAAAGACATGGACTCATTTGGAAATTGTTAATCATCCCCTATTTATAGATGGGGTCATGGGTCGAAATTTTGAGGAAAAAAACCAATGTGGAAAATTTTTTCTTCATTCCTCCAAGAAATCTTGAATATGTCTCCTATATTTTTTCCATAATTAAAATATTCCACAAAAAATCCCACCTCATCTTGTTGGGCAAATTTTAAAATTATAGACAAGATTCCAAGATTCGGATCTTCTTGAATTTATAGATATACTCAGTATTTCAAGAAATACATATCTTCCATAATATCTTTTTCAAGAAAAATCAAGAAAATCTTTTCTTTCCTTTGCTTTCAAAAAAAATTTCAAATCTCACTATGAATAACTGTTGGGAGATTTCTCAATTTAATGAGATAACTTTACTCCAAGAATACATATCTAATTCCATAACAAAATTCAAAAGAAAAATTTTCTCCCATTTATCTATAATTTAAAAAAGTATAAAAATAAGGCAACAAAATTTATTTTGTTTTTAAACACCTTTTTCAGCTATTTGACTTTATGTTGGGCTACTTGTGGGCCTTTAGGAGAATTAAGATCGATATTCCAAATTCGATTGAATTATCACATTGAGCCAATATTATTCGAAGCTTCCAAATATTAATTTAATCCCACTACATAATTAACATTATTGCACTATCCATCTTAACCCATATTACAAAGGAATATGACCTCCGATTATTATTTCCCGTGTTTAAGATTATTCAGCTCCATTAATTAATTCAAGCCACCTAAATGCTTTCCATTAATTAATATCTTTCGTCTGCGTTATGAAATCCGTTCAACATTATTATCCATAAAACTAGTTCCACTTGCAAGATTTCTGGTATAAATTTATGAACCTCCTGCGGGGCAAATCTAATGTCAGATTTGCACACGTATTCTCAATAAAATCTTAGAATCGATGCATCAATAATATTGCCCAAGATATAAAGTATTGAATCTTCGCGATTCTACCCGTGATAAGTCAAAGCAATAAGTACCAACCACACGCGATCCTATTTATGGACTAAGATTAAGAAATAATCGAACCACCGAGGTCTAATTTTCCTGTTCGGGCTCAAGAATGGTCCTCCTCAGAGAACCTATTCAAGGCATCGGGCTATGCACTAAAGTAATCTCTGGTCAAGACAAATAAACTGAGTCTTTACACTTCAACCTTTCACGTGGATTGTTAATTTCCATCTGAGTCGAACGGTGTACTTTTTGGTTACAATGGATCGTTAATTTAATCTTCAGGACCCGGTATCACTAAATTAACTACAATATAACACGAATTATTTATTGAATGGGCAAAGAATATATGTAACATTCGATGATATTTAAAAAGCATCCGTGATAAACAATTTATTTCAAGAATAAGTCCCAATCAGCTTTTGATTATACAAAAGTAAAAGCATACTTTCCAAAGATAATCCCAACAATCTCCCATTTATACTTCAAAGTCTACTTTTAAGTATACTACAAAGACGCCCTCGTGTAGTTCCAATACGGATATCTAATGTCACCACACTAACCCAATAGCCCCACTTATTCGTTACCGACAACCCGGCCTTTTATAATTCCATTCCTTCCACATGTCTCGAACGATTTCGAGGCGCACCTTCTGTGGTTCGATCCGCTAGTTTGCCTTCCCACGGATCTTCATACCCCATATCTTAACCATTTCTCGTATATATGGTATTTTTCAACGGTTTGGCTGGCTCATACCTTTATGTTCCTCGACCAGAATCGCCCTAGATTGTCACAAAGGATTATGTTGGTACCGAAACCATTCCAAGTCCACTAGGAAGTTTCGAGCTAAACCGCTTTTCATTGGCCGCAAGCAGCCATATTCGGACGATAGAATCGCGATGACGAGCGTTAACGCCTGTTATGACTCCTCCCACGCAAAACACACTTCACCGGAGGTAGAGATTTTCGAATCTAAATTACCGAACGTACTGACGGGATTGGGATTATCTGACTGAGTAAATCAATATTCTATCTCGGAAGTTCTTTTCAGACATTTGTATTTTAATTCCACGCCCAATGTTCTTTTTTCGTTGTTTTGATATTCATACCACGCTAACGCATAAAGCAAGATCCTGCCTCAGACACAAAGATCAAGATACATACGCTCCGGCCAAATTAAATAGTACTAATGTCTTTTCATACATCTATCTCCTTTTCAGGTTCAGTAAGCACATTTCGATAGACGGATTCCATGTCCGGAAGCGTACGGGTTTTCGAATCCTCGATAGTCAATCGCTTCACATAAAGTGTCGGTGTATGATCTCGCATCTCGAAAGGATCTGATCCCAAGGACGGGCGCGGCTTCCCTAAGTCCTTCTATATCAAACTGCTTTGGAAAGCCTACGCCTCTTACGCTCGATAACACCTTACATCATTCCCCGACGATCGTAACGTTGTCTACGATAGCAATTTCAAGAATACCAATGCAGCTCCGACATTTTTTGTACACATTAACCTTTCGAACTGCTTTTGATCAAACCTCATAAGACTTTATAACGTGATCAAACATTGGTCTCCAAGCTCGACGCCTCGCTTTGAAGTCCGTAAAAGGATCACGAGCTTACAAACCAGTGTTCTTCGGCCTTTTTCAACGAAGCTCGAGGTCAGTTGCAGAGATTTCTTTTCATCAAGACTCTGCACAAAGCATCTCTGACATCCATTCACATTTCAAAGTCGACGATATCACAAATCGACAAGAGAATTGGGAGTGGACTTGAGTATCAGCTACGCAAAAGTTTCCTCATACGATCCTTCTTTCTCGAAAGTATAACCGCCACAAGTTCCTTTGCTCGGGCGTTTTCACCTTCCCTTCCTGGGCCCTTTTTCTCAGATAATCTAATTTCACAACCAACGGGTTTCAATTCCCATTATGGTTCGACTAGCTCCCACACCGTTATGATCCATAGAACCCATTTCTCGACTTTCTATCATTACTTTGCCAAGAACCCGTGATCCTCATTCTCCTTGATCGCCTGCCATATGGTCCACGGGTCTCGATTCGGCTCTGGTCTCGAACTGCTCCCGAGGACTCTCCCATTCCCATGAATCTTCTGCCATCTCACAACCTCCCACTACGATTTCCAGGTTCCGTTGTGTGTTGTTGTCGTTTGTATGTTATCTTGTACAGCCAAGACCGGGAGACACCTCTTACCATTTATGTACCACCATTTTTGTTCATATAAGGTTCTTCCAAATCTAAAAGTGGGTGCTTATTACCACCTTGATTCGGTGACCATAGAATATACACCCTTTGTTCCTCGTGTATCTCACAAACAAATCTTACCCTCAGACGAGGATCCAATTTTTCCAGCTTCTTTGTTCAACACGACGGACACTTAAATTTGTTAAACTCAAATGTTTCTATTCATAATTAGAGTTTTGGGAACCGATTTGACGGCAAATAAGTTCAATGTAGGTCATTGCTTAACTTAACGACTCGGGGAAGATCCGCGATAACTCATCATGATCAACCATTTTAAAGAGTTCTGCCGCCTGCAACCCCATTTTGCTGGCGGGGTTCGGTGTTTTACCGATGCAATCCTTTATCGCACAAGCACTTATCACGAGGTATCGCCCATGATCAATCAGACTTTACACGTTCAGACATTCTCTGCTGAAAGCCTTAAATTCTTCGAATTTCTCAAAGGTTCAGATTTGGTGCTTCATATGAAAATATAACCGCACTGAAAAGTAATATCATTAAAAGGACGAACACTATAACCTCCTCTTCGGCTTTCAGTTGACATCGACCACATACGCCCTGTGAACGATTTCTAACACTTTCGCTCTATTCTTCGCTCCGAATGCCCTCTGTATTTTTTTATTTCTCCAAATACGATTCGCGAGTCGAATCGCCCAATCCTTGGAGAGATTCACAACCGCCTCTTACCAACCTTTTGTATCCTTTGATTAATATGTCCCAACTAAATGCCATAGAAGTGTCTCGCTCTATCGCTTTTATCTAAACAATTGATTTGTTATAGATTTTATTTTTATGAAAGTGGTGTGCATGCCACCTAGATGTAGATTTTCCATCAACGCCCCATAATATACACCATCATTTCCAAGAAATGATGTCATTCTTATTAGAAGAAATCAAGTATCCATTAATAGAATATATTTTTTAGAAACCGGAAAGTGAATTTTTTCCAAACTAAATATAAAGAACATCTCTTAAAATTTAGAATCATCTTCAAAAGACAGCAAGACTTTCCCACTGCTTCAATGATCAGAAGATCGCTAAAGGTATGAGTGTGGATCTCATCGCCACTAGTCGCCTGACCGCTTTTGAACTTGGCTAAATTACATTAGGTGGACCTGATCAACTACCCAAATTTAACGAAGTATAAAACAAAGTCAGCACACCAGTCAAGATGAGACCACTTTTTTTCCGCCTCAGGCCGAACGCATAAACCTATCGTCTCTTTCACCCCAGAAATGCGACTTCTCTTTGATTCTCTCACACCATGCCATCTCATCTTACCACGCTTCGCAACAATTCTGTTTTATCATGCATGGCTGGGTTCTTCTTTCTCGGGCCACCTCGCCTAGAAAAAACGGCGATTTTCACCACTTGCCGCCGTAAAGCTGAAGCTTGGTGCCCCATCAACATCTCTCGCCGAGACCAAAGCTTCAGAACAAATCACAATACGAGGCCAAAATAGTTTTAAACTTCGGGGCGATAGCTGGCGGTCAAATTCATCCGAAGTTCCGCATTTATAATCAGTACTGTAACCTCGTTTTTCGACGACTATTAATTTGAGGATCGCATCCTTACTGCTTCCGTTCTCCACCATTTCGACGGCATATCTCTCGCATAAGGTGATCTCGCATAAGTCTCGTGATTTTTTACCTGCCAACAATGTATATCTCGATTTTGGTGTGTCAAGAATCCACTTGTGCTTTTTACGCGCTAGACAAATTATAATTTTCCGCTTTCCAATCAATATGCTTCCATACTTATTCTATCACCAAAGATAATAGCAAAGGAATTAAAAAGGTAACAACACGTCAATTGAAATAAATAATAATATGACATACATAAATATATCATTAGGTTCGACCACATGTTTCATATTAAAATCTCAAAAATATGAACACGATCGCCAACATTCAAAAAAACAGCTTTTAAATAAGCCACGCATGTGGTAATATTTAAACATTCAAAACAAAGTTGCAAAACAAGAACAATTACAAAACCTTAATACACCCAGATTAATAAATTGGCCTTTTCGACACAATATAAAATCGAAGTGACTTTGTAAGTATACGACATCAAATTTATAACGAAGTAATAACCATGATTAAATATAGAATTATTATTTCATACCCGAACGAGCCTGGGAGGATCATCGCTCAAGCACTAGTAATAATCCACAATCATCCATCTAGAATTTATTCATGAAAATTATCTTTTGACCGCCCCGCGGAATTCTCCAAAAGAATTCACAAATAAATAAATCAGGAGGTCAAAAATTAATTCAATTTTATTATCCTAATAAAATTGTCAATTAATTATTTAAACATACTTAAAAATTTTTTCAAGGTAAGATTTTTCATCGACAATTTCATGCAAACACATTTCTTGGTACCAATAGCACAAGAAATCACAACAACAAATCAAGCAATCGAAAAAAAACATATCGACACAAATTATCCAATCATTATGGTTTGATTTTTCTTGATTTTGAAGAACGCCGTTTTCATTTTCTCCACTGATCGCTTCGGAAGAACTCGTCAAACGCCACGCCAGAAGCTCGCAAATGACGACGCTTCATCCACGTACTTTTGTCGACCAAGCGCCAAACGCGACGCTTACAGTAATCGCCGCCTGCACCTTTGAAGAAAGTATGAAGCGGAGCGATTTGGTAAGACGGGCCGCCACAGGTTGGCCACGCCTACGGATTCAGTAGTTGTTGCTATTCCTCACAGATGCCACCATTGCCTGTCTGGCCGGGCTGGCCACAAGACGTCTCACATATACTATGTACAAGACGACTCATAGTACAGAATAGTCTCAAGACTCAAGGCCTGTGCCGATCTCAACAGAGCTGAAGCAGTCAGGCTCTATCCAAGATACATATTAACGGGTTCAAGATTACGCCAGGCCTCCTCGCATAGTTTTATGATGCACGCCGTCTCATGCATTGCTCGATTCGAGCCCCACTCTTCGCTCATTAAGCCGATCCTAAGCATAATTTATATTTACAAAAAATAAATAAACTCTAGATTCAGACTAGTCTATTACATCGATCAAATCAAACAAATTCTAATCTACTTTCGTGGATTTTCTCATTTAGGCAAAACGTAATTCAACGGAATCAATTAAAAAACTACAATTTATATGCATGCATAGAATAACACATTAAATTTCGCTTAAATTTGATACCGCAAAAAGATCACAATTATATCATCCAATTCTCAAATTTAATGAAAATGAATTAAATTGACACTTAAAATTCAAAGCCCGAAACCCAGGCTCGATACCGCTTGTTGGGGAATTATTTAACTGATCTATTCAAGATGGAATATTTAAAATACAAATTTAATTCTAACAATTATTACTAAAGATGAATTAACTTATATTAATTCAAATAATAATTCAATCAACAAATCATGTGATATAAATGGGGCTTCACATAACCACGACAAAAGCACTGTTACTACACGTGAACTAACCTTCGAGCCGCAATGGTCTCTTGGTCAATTAAACACACTAAAAAGCCTTCCAAGTATTCCTTTACCCCGCTTTCGGTTAACCGCGGGAAATGACGCCGCCATCAATTAATAAAGGAAAATAAAATTTGTCAGACCAATTATGATTTACTAATTCTTCAAAGACATGGAATTGCATTTGGGAATGAAAGAATCATCCCTATTTATGGGGGATGGGGTGGTGGTTAAATTTTAGTGAAAAACCAATGCGGGGAAAATCTTTCTCGATTCTCCAAGAAATTTTAAATATATCTCCTATATTCTTTTTTCTCCATAATTAAAATATTCCACAAAAATCCCACTTATCTTGTTACGTAAGCAAATTTTCAAAATTAAGAGACAAGATTCCAAGATTTTCGATAATTTATGAGATATACTTCAGATTTCAAGAAATACATATCTTCCATAATATCTTTTTTCAAGAAAAAATCAAGAAAATCTTTCTTCCCTTTTTATTTCAAAAAATTTCAAAAATCTCACTAATATTTCATCCTGGCAAGTCAAATTGTTGGTGATCTATCGACGTGTCAAAACAAGAAGGTTCCCATAAAAGTGCTTTTGTTCCTCACGCTCCTTATCCTAAAAGAACCTATCGAGATTGGAAACAGTTTCACAAGATTCATTTCGATCATCGCTATGCAAGAAGAGCTGAATCGGGCTACAGTGAATGAAGTCGAGCTAAAGGATGAATCCAAGAGGGCAATAAATGTGATTGGAACTAAGGGTGTTCAAGAATAAGAGAGATGAAAAACAACAACATTGTGTTAAATAATCAGTACATATCAGACAAGGTTATTCCCAAGAAGAAGGGCTTCTCGATTATGATGAAACCTTTTGCCACAGGTGTTGAAGACGGCCATCGATTGTTTCTTTATATATGTGCCCAAATGAAATTCACAAATACTATCGATAGATGTGAAAAGTGCATTTTCAATGGTGTGCTGGCGAAGAGGTTTATGTGGGAACAACCTCCCCGGCTTCGCATGTATCAATTCAAGTTTACAGTTCGCGAAAAGCTCTTTGATGGTCTTAAGCAAAGACTCCGAGGCGGTGGCGATTCTTTTCAGCTTTCTTATCGATTATGGTTTTATCAAAGGAACTGCTTGATAGACTGCTCAGATAAGATGGGAAAGACATTACTTGCTCTCAGATGATGAGACGACATCATATTGATCTCCAAATCATCACCAGGTGAAAAGTTTTTACCCCGGCGAAAGGAAAGTTTGAGATGTCAATGATTAGAGATGAATTTTCGACTTCTGTGAAATAAAACTAAGGAAATAATTTTCATCAATCGCTAAAATACACCCTTTAGGATCTGATCAAGAAGATGGTAGGTATTGGGACTGTAAATGCGCTTAGAATTCTACGAACATTAACTACAAGACGGATCTCGATCTCAAGGCAAATCAAGAATCACACTGATTATAGACTATCATCAAGTATCTCACGTTAGCGAGGCTCCGATATAACATCATTGTTGATATGTGCAAGATACCGTTAATCCTAAGTGTTACCACATGGAGGCCACAAAAGATTTCCAAATATCTTAAAAGGCACCGTGAATAGAGGATTATGGTATCCACCGATGATAACGGAATTAACCGGTTATTCAGATAAGCACTATATACGGACCGATGCGAAGTTTCAATGATGAATCATAATTTCGAAGCAAACCGACATCATGGTTTTCAAAGAAACAAAACCTCAAGAGCAACCATTACCATCGTCAATACATGGTCGCTATGAAGTCACAGCATTCTTCGCTCATACAACAATCGAGGGATTATAAGATTATACCAACGGCACCTATATTTTGTAGATAATAATATGTAATCGCTATTACACAAAATCCTAGATTGCACAATCGATAAAGGATGTTGATATCGACATCACTTCATCGCAGGATCATAAGGAGGAAGAAGACATCGTATCGGAGAAAATTCATAATCGATAAATGGCAGGAAGTCGATATCTTCGATCAAAACCTTCGTCAATCAAGATTTCGTGAACCATCACTAATTCAGTATGTTGATCCAGTTTATGCCAAATCAAAAATTGAAGGTTTTCGATGCATGAAGTTTTCTCAGTTTTTATCGAGAAAACTCAAGATAAACTGAAGTAATTTAACACCGAAGTCTCGTGGGAAACTCATTATTCGAAGATCGATTTCAAGACTAAATCGACCTTTTCAAGATTAAGATATGTCACCCTGGCATCGCTTCACCAAGATTATAATCGATTTTCAAGATTTCCGTATTATAATCGATATTTTATCAAGGTCAAAACTCGCAAGACCGAGGAGAAATTAGTCTCAAGAAAGATTGACTCACGAACACATTTATTTGCCTAATCAATCTCAAAGAATTACCGCAATAAGCCAGTATAACACCAAGAATATTCATGACCTTTAAAATTCACGAAGAAAAGCCAATGGTCTCAGGAACAAAGAGAATTAAACGACCGCCTATTAATCACCAATAAGATAAATCAAGCAATAAGAGTATTTGTGAAATCGCCCTTTCATATAATTCATTTAGCTCGCTTTTAATCTCAACCGCCGATTTATTCATCTATGTGATTTTCCATGAATCAAAATCCTATATCTATCAAGAATTTCTTCAAAAGTTTCGATTCCAAATAAACATCTTCAAAAAACACTTCCGCTTCAAAAAATTTGATTATCTGCACTTATCATCTTTCAAAACCCTTCACAAAATTACATCCAAAAATGACGCTTCTTCTCAGATACCCACAAGCTTAAGCATTCCAATAAAACTCGTATGAATATATCGTATTCGAAGCTATCAAATGCGAACTCAAGAGGAACGCTGTGATATGATTCATTGGACAAAACTTATTCGCTCGGGTTGCGAATCAACCGTATTTAATACGCAAAAAGAGGTAATAGAGTTTATCTCAAATTTGAAATTAGATGATGAAGATTGTATAATCGCAGACATCGGGGACGACGCAGAGCATAGTTCAAAACATGATTTTGTTGTGAATCAGATATTATTCCTAAGAATCTACTACATATGAACTAAGAGAAAAGGAAGACCCTACGATATATGATGGGTAGGGAGCAAGAATATCTTCGGATAGAATTGCAGAGCATCCCATTCCCTGGTTACTCAATAAAAAGTATTCGCTTCCAATATTTTAGTATTGCTTCGACATT
>JBBCBC010000008.1:28648782-28881076 GCA_037126765.1 Stenogyne calaminthoides | reverse complement strand
GGACTCCAAGTCGAAGAAGAAAATGATCGGGATGATGATACCCAGCCGGATCTTTATAATTTCGGAAGAAGGTCGGCTTCGATTATGATTGTCAGTTGAGTCTTAAGGAGAAAGAAGGCAAAGCTAAAGAATCGAAGTTCTCTGTGAAAAGCGATAGTTGCGGAAGAAGAACACTACGAGGAGGGATCTAGCTCTTGAGATGAGATATTCTCGAAAATGAAAGTGATGACATCCGTCGCGATGGCCCATTGAGGAGGTAAACTCTTCTTTTCTCATTTTTGCTCCTACACTAGCACAAAGAGTTTTCAAGTTCCCAATCGAAAGCGATCATTTTGACACGATGGATTCTTTTGAGAATCGATGAAGGACTATCATTTTCTGAAAATTCGCTAAATAGAACTCAAGAGAGAATAAAAGGCGAAAATTTCAAAAATCTAAAATGGAAAGACTCTAGCAATATTGAAATCACTTCTCAATTAATGGGAGCTCTTGATGAAATGGATGTTACGAAAGTACAACTCTCGTAAAAAGAGAAGTTCGATAATGTCCCTGGCCCGAAAAGCTAGAGAAATCATCAAGAGATTAAGCTAATCAGAATCGAAGTTCAATGACCTCTCGAGAAGCATAAAACTCTACAGAATCGTGAGGATAGTGCGTAGAAGTTAACTCTATTGAATAAAGCATCTAATGTAATAGATGAAATTGAGTTATCGAGATCCGCCACTATAAAACGGATGGGATACATTCCGGGGAACCTCACAAGGTCATATGAATGTCGATCTAGTAGCAAAGAAGACTATCTTTGTAAAAACCAATGGCACCTACACTTCAAGCCGAGTAATGCCCAAGGTTGTAGACAATGGAAAATGACCTATGGTCTCAAAGAAACCGAATGATCGGGTTAGAAAGCCCAAACCTCAAAGTGAAGACTAGAAAAAACCGGTCGGTTCGGGAAAGTTTCAGTAAATACCAAAGCCTCGGGCTAAGAATGCAAACACGAAAGGCTCCACATCGAACCATCAGAGGAATCCTCGGATGAGAAACACCAAAGCAGAGACATTCTCAATCGAAGAGACCAAGTCCTCAAGATAATCGAAGACCAGATTTCAAGATGCATAACCCTGAACCTCACTTCGCTTAAGGGTAAAGGTTATCCAACCCAAGTCAACAAAGATTTAGATCACATTTGACAAAAGCCTAATCATCCGAATGTAAGGCCCGAACCAAAGAAGAATTCAAAAGCCCATGTTCATGCTAAAGCTAAAGACACATATCTGTAAAACCGCTAAGGCACCTAGAGTGGTGGATGTATATGTTGATGTCTATGGAAGACAAATTAGCCACTCTAAAGTGATTAGAGTTGTCGGTGATTTGGATTAGAAAAGGTACAACTAACCTCGTAGGACCCTACACAAATCGGGGTACCTAAGAATTGATCTACATTTTTTCGCGAGGAAAAACAAAGGGCACTAAGTCGATGAAAGATCACGGCAATCGATGAAAGAGATGAAAAAGCTCCTCGATATATGGTATCTTGACGGTGGATGCTCAAGACATATGACAGATTCAAGAAGATGCTTTCAAATGACTATGTTGAACAAAGAGGCGGCAGATCACTTTTTGGAGATAACTCCAAGGGACGATCAAGGATATGGAACTTTGGAAATAGACTTCAGTTCATATCCATGGTGTTTCATATGTATCCGGATTGAAGCATAACTTGTTTGTCAATTAGCCAATTCTGTGATAATGGTTTCAATGTTGAGTTCTCCAAGAACTTATGTTTTGTGAAAGATGATACATCACGGAAAGTATTCTTTGGAAAGTACAAGAAAAGGGAATGTGTATCTTCTTTGATTGGAGTTCAACTCCTAAAGATACATGTTTAGTTTCTAAAAGTTCCACAGATACCAGTTGGTTATGGCATAAAAGAATGAATCACCTAAACTTCAAAACCCTGAACAAGCTTGCAAGATTAGCTCTTGTGAGAGGGTTGCCTAATGAAGTGTTCAATAAGGAACACATTTGTGATCGTGCGAAAAGGAAAACAAGTTAAAGCATCATTTAAAAGCAAAGTTGAAGTTTCTCTTTGAAAAGAATACTTGCTTATTGATATGGATCTCTTTGTCCTATAAACACCGTGAGCACTAATGGCGAGGAAATACACATTGGTAGTAGTTGATGACTACTCAAGATATACTTGGGTCATATTCTTACTTAGTAAGAAAGAGACTCAGATAAAGCTGCCAAAATTACTGAAAAGGCTCAGTAATGAGAAAAATTTGAGTGTGGTCAAAATCCGGATCCGACAAAGAACCGAGTTTATAAATCATATCATATATCGATTATTAATGCAGAGAATGGAATTTTACATGAAACATCACCGCAAGGACCCCTCAACAAAATGGTGTTCTTTGAAAGAAGGAATGGAACTCGAAAAAGAAGTTCGCAAGGACAATGATAGTTGAAGCCGATATTCCTAAAAGATTTTGGGTCAAGTCGTCAACACTTTGCGCTACTCGAGAATAGATCCATCTCGACCAAGAGTCAAGGCAAAACACCCTATGAGCTTTGGAATGAAAGGAAGTCTCTTGTTTTTTCTTTTTCGTGTGTTTGGTTGCAAGTGTTTCATACACAATAATGGTAAAGATCGATTGAAAACATTTGATAGTAAAGTTCGATGAAGGAATATTCTTAGATATTCAAGTCAAGAAAGCTTTCGAGTTTACAACTGTAGGACTCTTATTGTGGAGGAAACACCTCATGTTGTTTTTTGATGAATCTACTTGTGTTCGTAAGAAACAAGAACATGATGCAGATGAGATGACCAAGAGGATCACCACCGAAAAGAAGAAGTCACCACTATCTATGATTGGAGTGACTCGGACTCGAATAAAGAGGTTCAGGATGGAACTAAGGATGGTGAGACTCGGGAAAACCAACACTCAAAGGTGACCAATCTGAGCATGACACCACCGTTCGCACTGTGTATGTAATGCCAATGAAGATGTGGTCACAAATTTGAGGCAAATTCTCGAATCTATCAACCAAAGGGGAACAAATGTCTCCGACAATGTTCAATAGAATTTCCCGGGAAGATGATTCCTTTCTCCCTTTTTTTGTTTGTTCGAAGTTTATCGATTTAATCGAACCTAACATTTCAAATGTTGAGGACACTATCAAAACAGAACATCAAGAAGGAAATGGTTAGATAGTCATCCTACAAGTCGATTTGGGTGATCTAACTAAAGGTGTTAAAACAAGAAGGTTCCATGGTGAGAGTGCACTATTATTCTCGCTTCCTATCGGAGAAAGAACCTACCGAGATTGGTGAAGCTCTACAAGATTCTCATTGGATTCTTCTATGCAAGATGAAATTTGAATCAATTCTCAAGAAATAAAGTATGGGATTTGGTAGATAGGTAGGAAAAGGCACAATGTCATTGGAACCAAGTGGGTTTTAAGAATAAAAGAGATGAAAACAACAACATTGTAAAGAAACAAGGCAAAGGTTATTTCAGACAAGGTTATTCCCACAGTTAAGGCTTGGATTATGATGAAACCTTTGCACTGTTTAAAGAC
Organism: Stenogyne calaminthoides; assembly: GCA_037126765.1. Classification (NCBI taxonomy): domain Eukaryota; kingdom Viridiplantae; phylum Streptophyta; class Magnoliopsida; order Lamiales; family Lamiaceae; genus Stenogyne; species Stenogyne calaminthoides. The sequence continues at coordinate 28,877,494 of JBBCBC010000008.1, read as the reverse complement.
TAGAAGCCATCGATTGTTTCTTGCATATGTCGCCTTACATGAAGTTCACATACCATCAAATGGATGTGAAAAGTGCATTTTCGAAGCGGTGTGCTTAAAGAAGAGGTTTATGTGGAACAACCTCCGGTTTCAAACAGGATGACCAAGTTTCTGTGCTCGTAAAAGCTTTGTATGGTCTTAAGCAAGCACCCAGAGCATGGTATGATACTTTTTTTTCTTCATCGACCATGGTTTTGTCAAAGGGACTATTGATAGAACTCATTCGGGATAGAGGATGGGGGAGATATCTTACTAGTTCGAGAGATATATGTTGATGACATTATTTTTGGATCTCCAAACCATCACCGTGTGAAAAGTTTTCAACACCGATGAAAGGCAAATTTGAGATGTCAATGATGGGAGAGATGAATTTCTTTTCAGTCTTCAAGTGAAACAATCAAAGGAAGGAATATTCATCAACCGTGCAAAGTACACCAGAGATCCGATTGCAAATATGGTGTACATAATTGCAACTTCGGTTAGATTCCCATGAATACTAACTACAAGATGGATCCCGATTCAAGGCAAATCAATCGAAAGCGCATCGATTATAGAGGAATCATTGGATCATTGTTCTATCTCACAAACAAGTAGGCGGATATAACATTTCTTTGTTGGGATATGTGCAAGATACCGTTAATCATAAAGGCTAGTCACATGGAAGTCGCCAAAAAGATCTTCAAGTATCTTAAAGGCACGATGAATAGAGGATTGTGGTATCCGGTGATGATAACCTTGAGTTAAGTGGTTACTCGAGATGTCGATTATGGAGGTTGAAGAATTGATGACAGAAGTCCACCTCGGGAACTTGTCAATTTCTAGGAAGTAAGCCCGATATCTTGGTTTTCGAAGAATGGACCTCAAGAGCAACAAGTACTCTACCGGTTTTAATATACGGTTGCCGAGGAAGGCTGGCGGCTTTATTCTTTCGCTCGGACAACAATTAAGGGATTATAAAGTTGTAGCCAAATGAAGTACCAATATTTTGTGACAATAATAGTGCTATTGCTATTTCACAAAATCCCATTATTGCACACCGGATGCAAGCATGTGGATATCGGACATCACTTCATCGGAGATCATGTAGAGAAAAGAGGACATGAGGATGGAGAAAATTCATCTCGATAAGAGAGTCGATATCTTGACTAAACCTTTGGGTCAATCAAGATTCCGGGAACTTTCGGTTGAATTAGGGATGTTAGAATCATGTGTATAGAGTAAAATCGAAAAAATCAAGGTTTTTCGGAATATGAAGTTTTTCGCATTCTACCGGAAGCTTCAGGATAAAATGGAAATATTGATCCGAGCCTCGGAAAACTCAGTTCTTCATCGAAGGTCAAGACTCAAGAGCAAATGTAACCATTTCAAGATCAAGATATATCTCGTGGTTTATCAAGGTCAGCACTCAGTAAGACTGATAGAGGAAAATTAGTCTGAAGAAGTAATGACTCATGCAACTAATTTATTGCTTAAGTGAAGCTCAGAAATCATTCGCAATAAATACAAAACACCGAGGAATGTTTTGGGGGGATCGTTTTAAATTTCGAAGAAGGTCAACAAATATTTAATGCTCGCTACATTAATGACCAATGAGGATGTTTTGGCGGCTTATTTTAGGAGATCGTGGGATTCAGATAACTCGATTAATCTGGAGATTAATCTCAACCGTTTTTTTTCACCTAACCAACACGATTCCCCACGATCTCAAAGCTATATATACCCTAAAAAGCCCTTCAAGCCAAAATTTTATTAAACCCTTCGTTCCAAATTCTCTGCAAATAAAAAATCCCCTTGCCCAGAAATTCCTAAATCCTAAAGCTTCACTTCTCAAATCAATCTCTAAAATGGCTCCAACCTTGTTCGAGAGATTACCAAACCAACACAAGCGGGTACGAAGTTCGTTGTTTCACTCGAAAAGCACAACCGACTCAAAGCCGTAAGAAGAGGAGGCTTTGCAGATATGATTCGACCGGCTAAACTTCTCCAACTAATCGCAAAACCCACTGCATCAGGAGTTTGCAAAAGAGGTAATCGAATTCATCTATAACTTGAAGGTAGATGAAGAGGATCAGATGCATCATTTTTCGACATCGTATCACACTTAGAGCATTCATCCAAATACGCCGATTTTGAAAGGGATTTGTACATAACCCGAAAAAAATCTGAATGATGTTTTTGAGCTACGCGGATAGAGGAGAGGATCCTACGATGTATATGTCGGGTAGAAAGCGGGAATACTTAGATAGGATTGCCGAGAATCTGTTAAGTTTGAGGCGACATTGCATAAGAGGTATTAAAGCCACAATATCGTGTATTGATGGATATTGTGAGTAAATGCATCATGAGTCTTCGGGGAGTTTTGAGCAGATCGGTACCTCAAGCTCGGATCGATGGCGCTGATAGAGGCCTCACCCACCACCGACTTCAACTGGTTGAAATTTACGATTCAGACGGTGGAGTGAGCGAGATCAAAGTTTTGAAGAAGGTTGGCCGGGCGATCTCAATAGTGCAAGATCCACCATGCCACCAAAATTGCTTACATTTTGGAGATGTGCGAGAGGAGGCCAATTCGACCCCATTCCCTAAGTCCAAAAATTCTCTTTAAACCCATTGTCGCAAAGAAGCAGGTCATCGGGCGGAAGAGAGAAAAGAAGGTCAATCACCAAATAAGGCCGAAAAAGAGACTCAAAGAAACCGGGGAAGGTTTTGTTGGAGGCAAAGATGGAGCAGGAGCAAAGATGTTGAAACCGGAGGATCTTGCTCCAAAACGCAGAAGATTGGTGGTTCTCACCGATGAAGATGAAAGTGATTCCGACGAGATTCAACCGAGCACCAAACCGGGCCAGAGTTCACCATTACAAGTATCGCTCAAGTTATCTCGAGGACACAGATCGATCGGAGGAGCGTGCCTTTCCGAGGTGCTCGAGACATCGCTTCCATTCAGATAAAATTTCTCAGAAATTTTTAAAGCGAGCTCGTGACTCAGAGATACCTACCTCGGGATGTGCAGTGCTCAGACAGTAAGAGCTTCGAGTCGATTCAAGATGTGCAGCTCAGACAAACAGACGAGCCGACTCAGATTCAAACCGAGGATATGCCAACTCAGCCCCTCGTAACCCCTCTCGACAAACCGAGGACCGACAAGACAAACTTCGGGATGTCTGCCGAGGCTCGGGAGCGTAATATTCTTGATGAGCTCCTCGAAAGGATCTACTTTTGATCCCTTTAGCGATGTTTCAACCGAACCAGAGAGAGCCCAAGATGGAAGAAGGGTGGCAAGCAAGGCGAAAGGGCGAGCAAAGGAAACGTTCATTCTCGATGAAGCCATCCCGAGCTCAAATCATACCCTCGACCAAGATGTTTTCTTCATTAAGGACGATCAGATTCATCCTCAATCGACTCTTCCCGAGATGCTTGATATTGCTACATTAGGAGGAAGACCGGTGGAACGAGGAGATGCCTTTTCTCCGACCGACTTCTCGGGGGTTCGTGAGGACAAAGCTCGGGGATGAAAAACTCAATTTTGATGAGCCGGTTCGCACGGTAAGTTGGTGAAAAGGAGAGCAACCGGTTGGTGCCCGAGAAAGAATGAGACAAATCTAAAGATGGAGATGGGGACCAACAGAGATGTTGAGGTTAGCCCCGGATGGAAAAGCGAGACTTCATTCGATCAACCCGAATTGGTCAACCTCAGATGAAGTTAGAACTCTTCGTACCTTTTCGCACTATTAACAATTATGCCAAAGTTATCGAAAAGTCCTATCTTTAACTCAATTGTCTCGATAAACAGACTCGAGACTCGCTGGAGATCGAGCTCCAGAAAGCCGAGGCATGGATGATCGACAAAGACAGAGGTGCGTAAGATTCGAGATTGATCTCACTCCTTGATGGAGAAACTTGAGAAGGTTGAGCCAATGATGATCAAAATTGCTCAGATGGAAGAGACGTTGGCCAATCAAGCTCAAATGATGGAAAGTCTTACCACTCTTCGTGAGTCGGTGCAAATTCAAAACACTCGACCACCCGGATGACCTCCATGGAAGAAAAAGCCGAATGAGAAGTTTGGAGGAGTCAAGGCCGAAAGTTAAGTGATGAACGGGGCGTAAAAACACCGGAGAGTTCGATTTCCTAGATAAGGAAACCGATGTAAAAGAACGAGGTGCTAATCAAGTCTGCTTTGTTGAGGAAATGAGCTCATTACTATGACCAAGATGACAGAGATGTTCAAAGAAGCACACTCTCGCCGCTTTTGCCCACTTTTTCAAGAATTGTCGCGGGCCAAGAAACATCTAAAGAGGATGGAAGATTTAACAAGATCGATAAGAGGAGAGAGATTCGGCCAGGTGAGCAAAGAGCAATATCACATGGACACAACACTCTCCGTGACTTCTTCCTAATTATGGTGCCAAGGGAAAATAAGGTGAAGACCTCGTAAAGTTCATGGCACGCACTTTTGGAGGTTAAGGCTCAAAAAGATCTTGAAATGTATAATTTAGCCAAAGCCTTAAAAGAAGTCAAGCTCGGAAGTTAAAGTTTGCTCGGTGGAGAAAGATGTCTACACTCGAAGTTTCCAAGCAAACCTTGCTTGATGTGTCAAAAGAAAAACCGAAGTGCTAGAGCAAAGGTTGGAACAAGTCGCCGCCACAAATGCCTATGAAGAGGAAAGCCTCGTGTTGTTAAACCCGAAAAGCAAGCGCGGAAAAGGTTTCTAAGCCAATCCAGAGAAAGTTCGATTTCGATGATGAAGAGAAAGAAGAATCCGAGTCTCAACCTCGGATGAAAGTCTTCAATACTAGAAATGCTCAAGACACTCCAAATGGAACAAGCTAAGAAAGTCGCTGCCTTTGGCCTCGGTGAGCATCTGCGGATCGAGAAAGAAGATAGACAAAGAGCGTAAGAAGCGAGTGAATTCGTGAAGTTTGCGAGCAAGAGGAAAGGAACATCAAAAGCGCTTAAAGTGGCCCCACGTTGATAAATGGATGCCCATTAAACTCAACGATATGTGGGGAAGAAGTCAAGAGAACCTTCGTTCAATTATGATGTTCTCGGGAATGGAGAGGAAGACTCGGATCGAATGAAGCATTCATCGAGTATCTCCTCACCTTCTATCCAAAGTATCTACAGAGTTGGATTAACCTTGCGGATGAAGGATATACGATAAGATAGTAGCCCCCGGTCCATATTCATATTCTCCTCCAAGACTTGATAATGGCTTGGTGAATGAGAATGCCATTACTCAAGAGATCGCTCAAGATATCGGGTCATTGGTCTAAACAGAAACAAAGGACATCATCAAGGAAAGAAATGAGTCAAGAAGAGATTCTTCGTAATGTTCGACCCTAGAGGTGCCGTGATGAAGTTGAGAATGAAGCAAATCAAGAGCGTAAGACCCAAGAACCAAATCAAGATCAAGACTCGGAAGATTCTCGTAATCTTTAAATTTTTTTGTCTTTTTTTGATTTTGTTGATAAACTCAATGTAATCTGAAATGGTATACTCATCATCAATGAAGATTTATCATTATGCTCAAAAGATAATATCTCATTATCTTATTTACATGTCTTTTATTTTGATATGCCTGAATGTATGATGATATGGGGGAATTTGTCTGAATTTGGGAAAGTGTTTAAGTATTTAGTAATGAACTATTTAAGAAGATTCATTCTTTGAAGAAATTACTAAACCGTGGAGAAACTCGAAATTGTTGGGAGATTCTCGATTTAAATTGTTGGGAGACAACCAATCTTGTAATAGGATAAACCAAACCCGAAAGTATAGGTTATATGTTTGTAACAAGATAGGTTTCGCATCATCAAAAAGGGGAAATTGTTGGGAGATGATTTTGATTAAGATCCCAAAACCCCTAAGTATGACATGTTCGTAATGATCTTGATAGTTGAGTCAGATTGGTTTTTAGAGTATTCGAGGATGTTATCGCGCAAAATGTATAACAAGCAGATATAGATCGGGATAGGTTTCAAGACTCAAGAACTCAAGATATGTTTCGAAGAAACTTAAGTTTCAAGATGAAACCCAAGTTTCAAGACTCGAACAGGAAAATGAGATATCAAGACTCAAGATGAAACCGAAGTTTCAAGACTCAATGGGAAACCGAGATATGAAGGACTCAAGATGAAATCGAACAATCAAGACTCAAAGATGAAGACTCAAGATATTACCAAGATATCCGTGAAAACTCGTAAGACGATCAAGACTCGTAAGACCTTGAAAACTCGTAAGACTCAAGACATGTACATGTAAGATCAAGAATCAAGATCAAGAGTATCAAGGCAAAGAATTATCAAGACTCAAGAATGCATCAATGCTCAAGATGAACCCAATGTTCCGAGGCAATCGATAATATCGACCAAGGATACAACATCGGTAAGATCGCGATTCCTAACAGTTAGATATTGCCAAGACATTCAATGCGCATAAAAGGAACTAAGTCAAGTGTTGTTAAGGTTATATCAAACTCGTAGTTTGTAACTAAAAAGAGCCGCTGAAGGTGTTTACCTTTAACCGAGACAAAAGTCAAAAAGAGAAGACAACATCGACTATATCGAATCGACAAAGGATGTGTCGCAGTAAAAAGGATGTCAAGTACAAAAAGTTCCAGATCGCGAAAAGTGAAGACCGGAAATTACATGAAAGGCTATTGCAAAAAACGTGTTAGGGAGTTTTCAAACCCTAAATATAGCCGTTTCACACAAAACAAGAGGGAACTCATGAATTTATCTCCAACGGATAGTTTTTAAGAGTGACCTTGGTGTATGCCTATAAATACTTGGTGACCCTCTACATTGTAAGGTTAGGGGAAATTTATACGCAAAGTCAAGAGCTCAAACTTATTCTTGTAAAAGTGAAAGCACTCGAAAAACCTTCAATTTCCCAAGTGCTTCTATATTGAAGAGAGCTCACTATACTAAGCCTAGCTTGATAAGATTTATCCAAAGCTTAGTCGAGATATCCTAACCCTCAGATTGTGCTTCATTGTAAAGGATATCTTATCCTAGTTGAAACCAACCGAGAAACCCCCAAAACCCTCGGAGAAGGTAGTGGAGTGTGTTTGTTGGTGAGAAAGAGTTGTAAAGAGTTAGTAAACCACGCGGAGTAGTCGTAAAAAACCCCCAGAGGAGAAGTTAGTGTTTAGGGGGTAGTCCAAAGCTTGTGTGTGATCGAGTAAGTAAAACTACGGAGGTAGTCGAAAAACTCTGGCCGGGTTGAGTAAAGTAAACTACGCGGAGTAGTGTAAAAACTTCAGGTACGAAGTTGAGTAAGTAAACTACTTAGGCAATGTAAAAGCTCGAAGTTGATAAGGAATTTCTTTGAAGAGTCGCGAGAGTGGACGAGGAGCCGAAGTCTACGAACCACTATAATTGTTGTGTTTTTATCGCTTTTCCTTATCTGTCTTTTAATCGTTGCATCGACTTGTTTTGAAATCATACTTTTCATCGATATTAGGTTGGAATCAATCCATCAAGTCGCATAAGTGAATCACGCCATTTTAATCACTATTTCATAAGGGAAGGTTTTCAAAGAAAGCTTAAAACGAGTATAATCTAAAGTGGCCAACCATTCCGCACGATCGAGTAGGCTAGAGAAGATAGTTATCAAACCGAACTCTCTTCTCGGGGATTCAATAAGTTAGTTATCCGATCAGAAAGCAACTCGGGGATCTCTCGACACACTTCGGGACTCGGTTGGGATTATCGAGGGTATCACGAAATTTTCGGGGATCAACGTCTCAAGAGACTTTTGACTCGAGTGTCTGTGCTTCCTCTAACCTAATCTTCGTGACTATCCGACCCAGTTCGACCCAAGAAGAAAAAATTTAAAAAACACCTGAACATGTATTCCCCATACACGCAAGACTGCGTTTACAGAGGGACCAACAGAGATATCGGCACTCCTTTGGTCACCCAATGGTCCCGTGTCAACCTCGACCTAATGTGCGAAGGCATGCCCGGCTTGCATACAGACGGGCCATTACCCGGCTTGACATCAGACGGGCCATTACCCGGCTTGATATCAGACGGGCCATCAGACAAGGCCATTCTTGGCCAGCATATTGTACGAGTCATTACCTGGTTTGCATATTGTACGGACCATTACCCGACTTGCATACACACGGGCCATTACCCGGCTTGCATACATATTTCACATTTATCACGTAATCATGGCATATATCATTCACATATCACATATTAACATATCAATCATAACATGAAATATTTAACCCAGTGAAGAGTGGAGATTGCCCTCACCTGGAAGGTAGAAGCTGTAATAGATGATGCAATGCAACACCCCTTTATTATCCTCAACTTCGTATCCTTGATAAAGTTATTCCAAAGAATCTCAAGTTCTGTTCAAAATCCTACAGAAAAATATCATATGCTAAGAAATCTGATAGAAGCATTGTTATATGATAGGTGTCCTATGATAACTAGTCTTCTAATGAAAAGAGGCGCATTCGAACTACATAGAAACTTGCTAGGGCAAAAACGGACTTAAAACGTAGAATTTAGATAGAAAACGAGAGTTTATGACTCGTAACAGTCTAGGGGTAGATTGATCATTTTTATGTGGGCATCATCCTCTGATTTTGGTATTATAGCATAGGTCTTTGAATGTAGAACAGTTTGACGTTCGTTTGGGTCAAATCGGATAAGAAACGAAGATTTTACAAATGTTTGAACTGAAGTGGCAAATCTGTAAATACTGAAGTTTGACTCTGGCCCGTTGACTGGTCAACAGCGACCAGCAACTCTGAAAATTGCACAGAGGTCCTGGACTCAATCTAATTATGTTTTTCTTCCCTAAGAGTTTCAAGCTTCGGTACAAATAGTCCCTGCCATCGTTTTACACATCCGATTGGAAAACCGAAAGTACCGCCGGAGTCTCCGCGACTCCGGCGACCTTTCCCCCCCAATAATCGAACCAAACGGCCACCGAATAGGCACCGACGGCGAGTTACCGTCTCGTCCTACTTCACGTCATATTTTCTAATTGATTTACACACCTATTTTACGATTAAAGGGGTAGGATAATGCTCTACTCACCACGGGCTTCAAAACAGTATAAGGCTCGCTGCCTATTGCTCGCCGGAGCAACGGTGCCGACCGGAGGGGACAGAATAGTAAATAAAATTTCGAACTTTCAACTGTAAATCGAGACGCTACAACCATTGAATCAATAAACCAACTATAGATACATAAGCTACGAGTTACAATGATCAATTTGATGTATAAAACCAATAATTCTGATCACAACCGCCGGCAACCGAGCGCGGCGGCGCGATACAAATGGTGAAGAAGACCCTGTTACCTGAGTTTGCTGCTCACGATGGGAAGCCCGGAGAAGTGATCCCAAATCCTAATCCTACTACCTATATCTAATTAGATATACTTGTATTAACATTATTATTATATGTATATCCCACTATACGATTTTGATCGTATGCCCGCAGATGGACACAAATTTATATGTCTCCCGTTATGTGGCACGCCACATATGCAAGGTTCCACTATTATTTAATTAATTTCTTTAATTAATTCAATCTTCTCATTAATTATATAAACTTGAACCCTAAACTATGAACCCTTAACCGTGAACCATTCGAGTTGGGTGAACCATGAACCACTCGGGCCGAGTTCGGGTCGGGTTGGGTCCGGGTCGCGTAAATTTTTTTTAATTATATAAACTTAAACCCTAAACTATGAACCCTAAACCATGAATCATTCGGGCCGGGTGAACCATGAACCACTCGGGCCGGGTTTGAGTTCGGGCCGGGTTGAGTCCAGGTCTGGTAAAAAAAATTAATATAATTAATAAAATTGGATAAAGTATGTAATATAAATAAATGAGAAGATTTAATTAATTAAATGATAGTGAGGACCTTGCATTTGTGGCGCGCCACATAAGCGGTGGACATATAAGTTTGTGCCCACCTGCGGGCATATGATCAAATTCGTCCCTCTATATACTAATAGGGAGATTTTTTCCATGATGTGTCAACTCCATGTTAATTTAACATATGCGTCATTCAATGAGAAATTTGAGTACACATGTCATTTTTTCTATTTGTTATTTTTATAAAAGAATCCTATGTGTCATGAAACTTAAAGTTTTTGTGTATAATTAATTTCTAATTATTTTGGTATTTAAAATATGTTTGAATGTTATAAAATGTGTAATTCATATTTATTACTTTATGTTTTATTTAACTATATAATATTATTAATTTATCTTTCTTTCGGTAATTTTTGTTTGACTTAATTTAAGATAAATAAAATATTCATTCTAAATGTATTTTATCTTAGTGTGAATTATATTCAATTATTAATTTCTTAATAAATAATTTTATTTTATAATTGCTCTTATGTATATTTTTACATATTTTATGTGGCAAAAGTATTTTATATTATAATTCATTCACTTTTAATTTTTTTCATTATTACATACTAAAATGCCTCAAGATGATTCAAGAATTTTGAAAATGACACGAAAAACCAAGTAAAAGTGGGTTTGGTTGGAATAAAATAAGGATCTTTGAAAGTATATTAATATTATGTTTGTTTTCATTTTACTTTTATTCATAAAGAATGTTGGGACGTCCAAATAAGGTAAGTGTTGCAGTAATCACGGGACGGAGGGAGTATTAATTTATTTATTTATCTTTTCTTAGTCGATTTTTTTTTTGATTTGTAGGTTTCAACTTCATATTAAAATGGATAAATAATATTTGACACAATAATTTTATTCCAAGGTTTAAGAAAATTTACTAATATACACCTTAAATAATTATTAATTCATATTTACTGCATTTATGCACATATTTATATTTTTAATTATTAAATATATTAATTATTGAAAATATTGTATTTTTTAATTAGAAAACCGCGTAACACGCGGGCACTAAACTAGTTATTTAATATAGGGAAATATATGCCCACCTTTCCTTCCACCTATAAGATGCCACTACCTAATTAAACTATAGTATATAACATGTATGTATACATAATTATCCTATCAATATAATATACGTACTTATATATATATATATACAAATATATCTAGCATTTAAATTAAAAATAACTTTTAATACTATTTTATTAAAATAATTATATACAAGTATCAATAGTTGATATATTAATTTTGGGGTGTTACAAATTGTGCAATAGTCGACTCTATCTTTTGAATTGTATTCTGAGGAATCTTGAAACAAGTCATCAGATAGGTCGGAATTGATTGTACCACCGGCCTGAGAAACAAGTCACCAGCCTGAGAAAAAGCTCTGCTCTTCTAGTCTTTAGTTTCTTTGTAATCATGTTCACCAAGACCCTAAACACCACCTCCCTCGACCTCCCCACTTTCGTAGGGATCCCCAAATAGACATCATGTTGCTCCACCCTCCTTACACCCGGCACCTCAGCCAATCCAGTACCCATCACCTCTGAAATGTCTGCACTGAGCATAATATCGGATTTGTTCAGGTTAATTACCTGTCCAGATGCCCCTTCATAAACTTGGAGGAGCTCCTTAATTCTTATCAGTTCCATAACAGTTGCTCTTCCAAAAATCAATGTATCATCAGTAAAGAACAAGTTCGAAACTACTGGAGCATGCCAACAAATTCGTACATCATAAAGCACCCCCTTTTCAACCTCCCTCCTGATCAAAGAAGACAAAGCCTCTGGACAAAACAATAATAAATAAGGGGATAGAGGATCTCCTTGACGGAGACCTCTCATATGATAGAATACTTCTGTAGGATCACCATTCACAAGAACATCAAACGACACAAAAGAAACACATCACATAATTGTATCAACCAGCCCCTCAAAAATACCACCTTTTCAGCATAACACCCCTAAAAAAGACCCATTCTACCCTATCATAAGTTTTACTCATGTCAAGCTTAAAAGCACAAGAACCTAGACACAGCCTTATTGTGATTCATAAAATGAAAGATTTCAAAGACAAGCAAAGTATTATCAGTAATTAACCTCTTAGGAACAAAAATAGACTTACATGGATCAATGAGATCAGGGATGAAGCATTTCAGACGATTAGATGTAGATTTAGTAATCACCTTAAGAGACACATTACACAAGCTTTTAGGACGAAAATCAGGCGGGACCACATGCTTCTTAATTTTAGGAATCAAAGAAAAATTAGTATGATTAAGAATCCTAGGATCCACCCCATTATTAAGCACATCTAAAGAAACCCTAGTAACCGACTTCCCCACCACCCCAGCTTTTTTTTATAGAAAACAACATACATACCATCAGATACAGGAGCTTTAGTAGGATGCATTTGCTCAGCGCTTTAGAAACCTGCTCAACTATAAATGAAAGGGTTAATGTATCATTCATCTCAACCATGACTTTGTGCTCCACAGCTTCGATTGCTTCCCTCATATCCAGATTGTCTTTCGGAGTGAAAACCCCGAAAAGTAGTCCACAAAAATCTTCTTTACCTCCTCATTTTTTTTAGACAACACCCTTCTATCATCTCTAATTTCCTCAATGGTATTCCTCTTCTTCCCCCCACTCACAATCTTATTAAATAACCTAGTGTTAAGATCACCCTCCCTAATCGAGCTGACCCATGAACGTTGTAACCAAAATAACTCTTCCTTTCGAACCAGCGTAACAATTCTATTCTCTAAACTTCGAGATGCCTCCACCACGTCTGCATCATGCGGTTTCCTCTGGAATCTTTCCAACTCCACTTAACACCTACTGATCTCCTTAGGTAACTCCCCAAAATAGCTAGAATCCAAAGAAAATAGTTCGGATCCACAATTCCTAACTGTTTGCATAAAATCAACAAGAGAATCAATAACAGAACCCGACCACACGTTAGAGACAATATTCGATCTGCCTCATCCAACCATATTGTCTCAAATCTAACCCGACATTTCCTCCCCCTGTCTCAAATTTCGATACCTCCTACTCAACACGAATCGAGCAATGGTCAGAATGCACACAAAACAGATGAGTAACCTTAGCCCTAGGGAACATGGATCTCCAACTCGAACTAGCCACCCCTCTATCTAGCCTTTCCTGAATACTACCCACTCCAAATTACTTGTTTGACCATGTGAAATTATGGCCCACAAACCCAAATCCTCCAAATCACACTTCTCTAAACAGTCACAAAACTCAATCATCATGTGATCCCTCTTCACATTTCCTCTCTAACTTCTCATAATCAAATAGAACTTCATTAAAATCCCCAAGCACTAACTAGGGCTGCGTATTGAGACCCGATAAGTACTCCAATATTTTCCATGGTTTTCATTTATTTGCATCTTCCTGAAACATGTACACCCCCGTAAACCTCCACGAATTAACACCCCCACACTACAAAAAAGACGCGTTTTAGAGATGGAACTTTTGAGACGGAAACTTTTCCGTCGCAAATTGAGACGAATTTGGGACGGATTTGAGACGAAAGCACTCAAACGGTCAAAGTTGACCAAATTTGAGACGGAATTCAAAACCGTCTCAAATTGAGACGGTTTTGAGACGAATTTAAGACGGAATTTGACCGTTGAGAAAACGTCATCATTTTGGACAATAATTTGGGACGGAAAAACCGTCTCTAATTATACTGAATTTAATTTGAGACTCGATTTGAGACCCGGAAAAATGTCTTGTGATTTTGATCGTTTTATTTGAGACGGTTTTTTCCGTCTCAAATTTTTCAAAAATGGAATTTGGGACGATTTTGGCCGTCTCAAATTGGAACGGATTTGAGACGGTTTTTCCGTCTCAAATTTACAGCAATAATTACAAGTGTATAAAGGTTATATAAATAAATTGTATCATATTTAATTTTTTTATTAAATAAATATTTAATTTTTTTTATTAAATATATTTAGTTTTAACTAATATAACATAACTAAAGTAGAAATTAATATAAAAAATAAATTAATTAGCATCTATAGTATATAAAGGTTATATAAATAATTTAAATTTAAATTGGAGGAGAATTTGAAATTTTGAGGTAGATAATTAGAAATACAAATTTTAAAATAATATAACATAATTTAATTAGAATTTATAAATAATAAAAAATAATTATAATTTTAAAAGGTGTGGAATTAATGCACATATATATATAGAAATTGATACAATATTTTTTTTAAAAATTATTTAATTTGTGTACATATACAATTAAAGTTGTAAATTAAACAAATGAAATCAAGTGTCCGAGTGGTTGAGCGCCCGCCCTGTCGCCCAACCAACCCAGGTTCGATCCCTATTGGGATCGAAATTCGCGAATTTAATTTGCAAGCCTGAGAAGGCTTATATACCATGTGGTTCGGTGGTAATAGAGGTTCACGGCTCGCGGGTTGGGTGGTTCGTCGCCTGCTCAGGCCACCTAGCGGCGCAGGTTCGAACCACCAGAGCTATTTAAAAAAAAAAATACGAATTTGAGACGGTTTTTCCGTCTCAAATATCCGTCGATTTTTTAAAAATATTAATTTTGAGACGAAATAGAGACGGTTTTTTCCGTCTCAAATTTCCGTCTCAGATTTTGGGACGAATTTGAGACGGTTTGAACCATCCCAAATTTGAGACGGAAATTTGAAAACCGTCTCTAAATTTGAGACGCCTGATTTAGGGATGGAAAAAAAACCCGTCTCAAATAGGGTTTTGAGACGGTTTTTCCGTCCCTAAAACCGTCTCTAAAATGCATTTTTTTTGTAGTGCCACCTCTGCATCAATATGATTACCGGAAAATGATTTAACTGTAATCTGGCAATCATCTCTCCACATCAAGCCTAATCCTCCCTATGACCCCCACCACTCATAATGCAATCCACACCAAAACAAGAACCGAACCCTAATTTTCTCGCAACCCCCTTTAACTCCCTACTCAACAACTTTGTTTCACATAAGAACACAGACATGGGAACTGTTCAAGGGCTAACTTGCAAATATCATCTCAAACCCTCGTCCAAGCTATAAATAGAGCATTCCCATAAGATTTTAGGGCACTTACCACCCATTTCATACCAAGCAATACTATGTAATACCTAGTGATACCTTTCAGCTTTAGAAGTAATACCTTTTGTCATTTTTCATATTTTTCATATTTTTGTCCATAGAATCCATAGATATCCATAGATTAGCTTAATTCTCAGTTGTATTTACATTTGAAGTAAGGATTGAAGGAGTTTAATGCTTTCTATTTCAAGTTTTATATCTATTTAATTTTTTGAGGTAATTATCTTTCTTAATCTCTTGTTTGCTCATCATTTTCATATGGGTTTGTTATATTTCTATATTTTAGCCATGAGTTTGTATCTTAGAACCATGGTCTTATTTGCTTTGGGTGTTTGAATTATCGAGAGAATTTTATGGGTTTGTGGATATGTTGCTTGATTATGCCTATGTGATTGATTTTCTATGGTTTCTATTGTTGTGTGTTTATTGCTTCATATATCTTATTGATTATATTAGCTACCATTCTTGTTTATGTATATTGCAACTAGGGTTGGGTATGCATGAATAAGGTGTGAATATGAGTCTTAATTGGACATGTTGGTGTTACTTAGTAGCTAGTTCAATCAAAAGTTGGCTAGTGGCTAGAACGACAATAATAGATATCAATCGAATAGAAGTCGTCTAGTAGATTGGTGAGGAGACCTATTCATCAAAATCTTAGGAGCTTATGGAATTAATTAGGTGTTGGTTAATTCACGATGTTTATCTAAGCTTCAAAAGGGATTGGTCTACTCACTTGTGTGATTGCTCTTAACCAAATCAAAACATATGGCATAATTGAGTAGTTGATTTATGAACTTGTCAGTGACCCTCACATAAGAAAAACACCCGAAGCAAATCTCCCACCCTTGCACTATCCTCATATGTTAGGATTAGTTTTTTAATTGTGTTCTAGTTTAATTTCATGCTTATCTTTAAATTCTTAAAAATCAACTTGCTCGTCACTATAGTACCATGCTGACATAAAGCATTGGGGTTCCATCGCACTCCTAAATTCTTTGGGTTCGATAACTACTTGGTCCAATTTACATTCACTATTACGACGATCTCGTACTTTTGCGGGGGAGTAGGAAAATATTTAATGAAAAATTCTGATAAAAGAAATGTTTGAGCTGCAGTATCTATATACATTAGATTTTGTAAAACAATTTTTTGAATGCAAGTATTGAGTGTGCAATCTGCAAATTTGTGTGATGTGGAACATTTTTATGGTGTAATCTTTCACTTTTTATATTAAATATTGCACTATGTAAATAAGTACTTGCACTTTCGATAAAAAATTTGCACTTTCAGTAAATAAATTGTCCTTACGTACTTTTGGTAAAGAGTTTGCGCTTTTTGTAAAATAAATTATACTTATGTTAAAGAACTTGCACTCTCGGTAAATAATTTGTACTTTTGGTAAATCAGTACATAAATCTACAATTTTGAGAAAATGTGAAAGTATTTTTTTTTTAAATGAACAAACTGGATTTAAAAAAAAAAGTGAAAGGGTTTATAATAAATTAATTATGATTATTTAAATAGAAATAATTAAAATTCTGCAAAATTTGAAGAAAGAAGAAGGTAATTTTTTTTAAAAAATAAAAATTTATGATGTATAAAAGGAAAGAGGGAGTGGTGGAAATTGAAATTCAAATTTGGGTGGATTTCAAAAAAATTAATTGGTCTACAGTCTTGGGAGTAGAATGTATTTCATTTAAATAAATGGGTCGCGCATTAGTTAACATGTTATAGTGCCAAAAAATATAACAGTATTCGGGTGTGGCAGAATGGTTGACGTCCCATTTTTATGGTAGGTGTATAAGTGGGTAGACAAATGTTCAGGGTTTAACTATCAACTTTGGTTTTTTTTTTTTTTAAATTATTTAAATGGCCCAATTTTTGACACTAACATAAATTTGGTCATTAAAGAATGAACCGTTGGGCGAAAATAAGAATACATTTTTATAAAAACATTCAACTAGCTAATACTAAACAGTGCAACTAGAGAGCATAAAAACATACAGCTAGCTAATACATAAACATACAACTATATAACACAGAAACATGCAACTAGCTAATACTGAACCATGCAACTAGAAAATATAGAAACATGTAACTAGCTAATTCAAAAACATATAAATATACAACACAGAAACATGCAACTAGTTAATATTGAACTGTCCAACTAGAGAGCATAGAAACATGCAACTAACTAATACAGAAACATACAACTATATAACACAGAAATACACAACTAGCTAATACAGAAACATACAAATATATAACACAGAAATACACAACTATTATCTGTAAACATACAAATATATAACACTAAAAAAAAAAATCTGTTAATATCGAATCTTTGAGCAAGAACTAAAAAACATAGAAACATGAAACTAATTAATACAAAAACATACAACTATACAAAAACATACAAAGAAATGCATTGATATACAAATGAATGTGTTAATATATACAAACTCACTCATCAGAAGATCGAGAATTGATGTGACTGTATTATTTGGAAGTTGAGAAATTGAATTATTCAAAATATAGAAAATTGATCAGAATGAAAACAAATGACATAGTGAAAGAATATTTGCAACGTTGCTTTCTCCTCGTATGAGAAGATTGTCGTGCTTCACCAAGGTCTCAAGAGACGCCGCCATGAATTTGTTAACATCTGCTAAGAAAGAGGAAATAATCTGACCGCACCCTAAAATTTTATACAATATAGGATTCGAATTTAGTTGACCAGATAGGAACGGGACAAGTCAAGACCGATCCAAGATTCATCAAGTTTTTACAGATATATATAGATTTTTTTTTTTTTAAAATTAATCAAAAATAGAAGAAATGAGTCAAAAATAAAAAAATTGCACATCGGTTAAATTTTTTACACTTTCTGTACACGATTCATGAACAGGCACTATTCACAACATAGATGTCACATCATTGCCAAATGGGAGTGAAAGAATAATAAGTCAAATAATTGCTCTTTTTTTTTGTAGTTGAGTGTAAATAAAAAAGCAAATATACCGGCTTTGTACCTAATTATTTTTGGCAAAGTATAGTGTGAACAAGTTTTACGATGAAATTGGTTAAGTGTGATTTATATTCTTAAAAAAGTGTGAATTTTTATTTGTAAAGGGTGTGACGTTTTACTTATAAAAGAAAGATTTCATAAAAAGTGAAGAAGATGATTTATATTATAACAAAAAATGTCGTAATAATAACTGAAAGGTGTGATTTATATTATTAAAAAATATATCTATTAAAAACAAAAACCAATTTTATGGTGAACAAATTTCATAGCATACCAAAGTATTTTGTCAACTGCATTATGCAGTAAGAAAGCCTTAAATTGCAACCAAACCCGAAAAGAAAAAGAATAAGAAAAAGAAAAAAAGCCCATTGATTCGCAATCCGTAACTCAGTAGCAAGAGATATTTTCAGTCGGTTATATACAATTGTATTTGCTAAAATATATGCAAAGCGATAAAAATGGGCGATACAGTCGTAATTGAAGAAGAAGGGGGAGTTGAAGAAAAGCAGAATTCAGAGTTCATGGCTGCTCATTCCGACGATTTAGACCAACTCCTTGACAGTAAGAAGGAATTCGTATCCGTTTCTTTTCTATTTTCCATTTTCCTTGAATGTTTGTAAATTTTTGAATGAGTTTTCTTGGACAATTTTCAGGCGCCTTGGATGATTTTCAGAACCTTAATCTCACCTCTTCTGCTCAAAGGTATATGTTTTTTCATCTCCCAATTATGTATTTATTGTGATTTTGTTTGTCCGAGTTGGTAGAAATCGTGTGGATTAAGCTTTGTATTTTTGCTCTCTGGCTATGAACGATGAAGGCCCCCTTTTTCCCCTTTATTTATTTTATCTCTGAATCTTAATTCATATTGATGTATGCTGGTATTCTTTTTGTTTGTTTTTTGGTGGGGTTATAGGTGTGTGGATAATAATGGTGATACCGATGGAGAAACGAAGCAAGATAATTCTATATTGACAAGTGGGAGTGTTCAAGGGTTAGGGATGGGGTTACCTGATTTGAAGAATAAGAAAAAGGGAAAACAAAAGGTATCACCACCAAAGCAGCAAGAGTCACATATTACGGAGGCCCTTGATAAGCTGAGAGAGCAAACTCGGGAGGCAGTTAAAGGGCTGGAATCGGTGACTGCTTCGAAACCACCAATGGCTGGAGATAATATTGGTGGAGATGCAATGATGGAGGAGTGGGTGAAGCAGTTTGAAGAACTTGCTGGCTCGCAGGTTCGTGTGAGACTGTAAATTTGTTGTGATTTATGGGGTTAATAGCGAATATTGACTGGCTTAACTAATCTAATCATGATATATGCAGGTGTTAGGTCTTATTAGATCCGAATCTTTCATTTTCCAATTCAGTAACATATAATAAGAAGTAAAATGCTTTCAAGATTAACACTTGCTGTCCTTTTAGGTTAAGTCTTTAATTAGGGAATGATGCAAGTTGGTGTTTCTTTTGTAACGCCTTATGAATTAAATTCTTAAATTAGAGAAGAATGTGGGTTGGCGTATTCTTTTGTAGCACCTTAGTTCATTTAATTTGTACGATATAACTTCAATGAGTTTAAGGTCTTTTTATGGCAGAAGCATGCTGGAATATGCTATTGGACTAGTGTTTGACCATCTTCCGTTGTGTATAGTTCCAGTGCCTGTACTGTGATATCCATTTGTGAGCCTTGGATGATGTAGTTGGTTGATGATGGGTGGTTTAATGTTTAAGTAGGATTTACTCACGTTGAAAGAGTGAGCAGGTGTACCACTCATAAAAATTTGAAAATGCTTGTATGCACTAGGTGAACCGTGAAACTCAAGTGCATTTTTAAATGATATTACTTGTTTTCTCTGAGCATTATTAGTTTGTCAGTATTAGTTGTTTTCACTGAATTTATTAGTTGTTTACGGTTATACCGCACAACTGGTGTACATGAGACTTATTTTAAGAATTTTTTACTAGTCTATGCGACAAATTGCTATTAACTGTTGAGTAGGCTCTTCATTATTCAGGTCACTAATATTAAATGATCAAGATGCTTAGTTGTGCGGCCCAAACAATCAGCTGTGGTACTTTATAAGAATCTTAATCATTCTCATATGGTCAATAAATCCCGTAAAGGCTGATCTTGTGGGCTTAATTACACCTTGTGGAATTTAAGGAACACCTTTTTCATTAAGGATCTCATGATGTTCCTCAGTTTGACAAGAATTTTGTAAATGACTCGTAGAAACTTTAGGCTGATATTTGTTGCATGGACTTGAACATGTTTGGTCAATGAATAAGCTTTAATATAACTCATCGACATAGATTGCATGTGTAGGGTGAGAGTCTATTTTCTGAAAGTGTGACTGAAGTTGCTTCTCTGAGAATTTTAATTAATGCCCCACAGGCTGCTTCTCAAATACTAAACTTTCCATTGATTCCAACTGTCTGTAACTACTTATAATATCTTAGTATTGTAATTAATACAAGATAATTATAGTATCTTATGTACCTAAATAGTCTGTTTTTAATTTATAACTTATCATAATTTTCATGCGTTCCATGCAAAATAAATAAATATTTTTTTTCTAAATGTACTGGTGCATAAACCTCTGTTTGCACCTGAACTTATATTGCTTTTAAATTCAATTATTTGTCCTTCTTTTCAACTCTTGTCCATTATTGCTATGTTGTGGCTTAGATCTATTGTCTGTTGTTTCCTCTCCCTGGCACATGCATCCTGCTACATAAGCCATATGTGTTTGTTTTCATTTCTCATTTATAAGTTTCCCTGTATTTCCCATTTATCATCTAGATTTCTCTTACTTCTGTTTATTACTCTTTATCTCAAAGTAATAGCCATGATTTTTGGGGTCAGGATATGGAGTCAATAGTAGAAACAATGATGCAACAGCTGTTGTCCAAGGAAATCCTTTATGAACCTATGAAAGAAATTGGTGAACGCTACCCAAGTTGGTTGGAAGAGAATAAAGCTAAACTAACAAGTGAAGAATATGGACGATACTCTCACCAGCACAAGCTTATAAAAGACCTAAACCAAGTGTATGAAGCAGAGCCCGATAATTTCACCAAGATAGTTGAGCTCATGCAGAAAATGCAAGAGTGTGGCCAACCACCAAATGATATTGTTCGAGAACTCGCTCCAGACTTTGATATAGCAAATCTTGCACAACTGTAAGCACCTTTTCTTTTTCTTTTCCATTTTTTTCTCCTTTTTGTTTGAGTGGCTGTTATAAACATTTTATGCCACAAACTCTAAGCCAGTAATATTATTTGTCATATGTGTGAGTTTTACATTATTACATACATTCAAGATAACTCTTATAAGCGCTCACTTAATCTGCCAGGTTAAGAATTAAGGAACAAAACCCATTCGGTAGTTTAAGTTTTTGACCCAAAGGGAAAAGGTGTCACCATTTCTTAGTTGAATCAAGTGTTTGACCATAACTCTGTCAACTCTATCCTACTATGTCATATGTGCCCTCATGTGAACTTTTCGTGTCTGTCTCTCTCACATCAAGGACAAATTAAGTATAGGAAAAAAAAAATGGAAAAAAAACGCCACATGCAGTTTAAGGTTGTGACAAATTTATTTATTTATTTTTTAAAACAAAGAAAATTAAGTGTTATCTTCTGTGACTATGAGCACTTTGTAGGACCCACAAAAAATACACATGAGCTAGGATAGTAACCTCCCAATTTTTGCGCAGAGGAAAAAAAATTATTGCCAAACCTTAAACAACAGGTTTTTTTTTTGTTCCTTTCCCTAAGAATTGTGCAGGTTAACTTCGTTTGATCATTTGAATATTCACTCGAGTCGAAAAAAACTACAATTTACATATCGATCTTGCTGTAGTTTCACTAGAGATGCGGTCTTTTGGAGCTGACATGATTTTGTTACCTATGGTGGCATTATATAGCTGTAAGTTTCCTCTGGCCTTTGTGCTGAATTTTTTGCAAAGAAAATGTTGAAATGAATGCATAGCCATTTGATAGAATACTAAAGCAATAGTCTCATGCTCGGGAGTAAGGAAGATGTGGTCTCAAACTCTTCAGTTTCTAAATTATCAATTTCTTTTGTGCATTTAGCTACTAGATAATGATACGAAGTAGACTGCATTAGACTGTGGAGTCTCTTGAGTTTAAAGAATCAGGTGTTTGAAAACTTTCGACTTGAAGTTCCAGAAATACTGGTCAATTCCATCGAGTGTTGAACCTTAACTTAGTAACTTCCACTTGATTCATTATGCTCATAACAATTGGGGCAAAGACTTCGATGAACCAGTTCCACCATGCAACTCAAGTGCATTTGTAAATGGTATTAGTTGGTTTACTAAAAGGTATTAGTTGTTTTCATAGAACAATTTAAGTTGTGCACCAGTTGCACGGTGCAACCGGTGCACCCAAGTGTTACTAAACATTAGGTTTAGAATCGGATTAGTTTTCATGGAATGCGTAGCCATATCTATCTAACCAGAATAGGTGATTGGTTCTTCTTCTCGCTGTGTTGCAGATCTCCGGAGATGTTGGAATCGCAACAGAATTGCTGTATTATGTGAGACGAGACGAGGTGTGTATTGTCCATATCCACCTCTATCAAGATTTGCACAAGTAGAAGGTGCTTCACATGTTGATCTTATGTATCAGTTGCTGTTCTCTTTTCACATTGAGTTTGACTTTGTTGGATATATATTATTCATCTTTCTTCACGTTAATATTGTTCGATGGTTTTTTTACCAGAATTTGTTGCTTCGTTTTGCTAATTAATGTTGAGTCATAATATAAAATTATAAAGAAAAAGTAGGTCGATGGAGGATTGTACTACTTGAACCCACATGTCTATATTTATCTTAAGAGGAATGTATTTTTTTTTCTGGTACTTTAATATATTTTGCTCTGCCTTGGAAAAGTCCAATTCCACAATTTACTTAACAGTAATGAGATTGAAATGACAAATCAAAATATTAAAATATCAAACTTCTAATTGAATTGAAAATCTTGACGATGTCCTGCAAAATCCTTGGAAGAGAGACATCAAAGAGTTGTCAAACGTCCATACCCTCTTCCAAATGTATGTAAATTTTGGAAACAACTTTTAAAATTACTTATTTCTAAAATTTATGAAGAAAACTTTTGAAAAAGAAGTCTTACGTGATGTTCTATAGTTTTTCAAGACCACTGCGTGAGAGATAGACTACAGGTAAGGCGAAATTATGATTTATATATGATGTTTTTACCACTTTAGAAGAGACAAATATTAATTTGTGTTAATTTGTATCCGGTTTCATATAAATTTTTTCCTATACCTTCAAAACCATGCATGTTGAGATGAGTTGGATTCCAATTTTGTCCACCAATTCTCAGTTATTTTCACTCTCTTTTCATTAATTTTTTACCCCACAAGGTCACAATCTCTTCACACGACTCCAATTTAGTACCACTGATCTAGGTAGTGGGCGTGTCACTTTGTTTACACAAGAAACACCAAGAATTGCTAAGTTTTCTACCAAATTTATTTCAAGTTATTCCTTACCATATTGAGAATTAACCCCCACCTTTTTAATTCCTCCATTTCAAAATACTAAATAGTTATGCAATGTATTATTTATGGTATTTTGTAATATTATTCAATTTTTTATTTGAATCATTAATTTTAAAGTGGGTCTCCTGTGCACCAGGTGCACCGTGCACTCCATAGTGTAATTTAAAAACTTACAACTTGTGGCTTGCGATACTGAAACGAGCAACCTGTGTTCGTAAAACACAATTTCCAATGACTCACAAATTAACATAACAAACCAAGAATGTCCCTTACATACAAATGTATTTTGGTTTTAGACCCCAAATATCTTGAAGTCTTTCTCTTAATGCCATTAATTTAAGGGTTTGTCATTATATGCATAAACAATTCAAAGCGGTTGAAGTCGTGAGAGTAGGTTTCATCGTCCCTTCATAATAAAATGAGATGCAAAAATTAATATGATGGTGCCTTCACCAGTAACCATATAAATTATAAAATGACAAGTGATAAATTGAAAATGAATATAGAGCAAGAATATCATCAATGCATCACCTTCTTGGACTTACAGGCAAGCATTCGTTTCATAGATCTACTTCCGTCCTTTGTCCACTCCTTATGTTCCATTGTCCTAGTAAATTAGCAAAGTAAATCAAACATTAACTTTGAAATGAGAGAGAATACTTTAGGATTAAGAAACTCAGTATTATATAACTTTTTAAATAATGAATTATAAAACATTATAGTTAATTAACAATGAAATATTGATGAAAATTTAAATCGTCGAACAACTATGGAGTTACAATATGAATGAAACTAAAAAGACATGAAACAACCGAGGATGGCGGTGAGGAGTTTGGAAAATAGGGCGAGGAAAAGTTCGATTAAGGAGCATTAGCGTCGTGTGATGGGTAAATAAAAAATGAATAAAAAAATATTGAAAATATGATGAGTAAAAAAGTCAAGGATGAAAATGTATAAAACAAAAGGTGGCAAGGGTAAAAGTAGCGGATGACAACAAAGAGGAGTTTGAAAAGATAGAGTGAGAAAAATGTCGCGTTAATGTGTGTAAAGGAAAAAAAAAGAATAAAATAAACACTGAAATAAGAGGAGTAAAAAGTCAAGATTGAAAATGTACAAAACAAAATGTGTCAGAGGTAAAAGGGTCAAAAAAACAATTTCTAGGGATGAAAATTTGAAAACATAGTGTAAAGAAAATATCGATTAGCGATCGCTATCGTGGTGTGATGGGTAATTTTTTTTTTAAAACCTAAAAATTTAATATGATTTAAAAATCAAGAATGTAATGCAGTGGACGATGTTAGTTATAAGAAAATTTAATTTCAAGATATCTCATCATTTCCACATTAATAAATCATATAATTATTATATATATATTTGAAATGATTTATAATCTAATAATCTAATAAATTTTTAATTAACAAATAAAATATAAAGACTTTAAATTAATAATTTAAAAATTCCAATAACTTTATACCATTATTTTTATTTTTTCTTTACACATCACACAACTCTTTAATTGACATTTTCCTCACATTACTTTTTACCTTTTGTCACCTTTTTGTTTTATGCATTTTCATTCTTGACTTTTTTGCTCCTTTTATTTTCAATATTTTTTTTATTTTTTTTTTTTTTGTTTACCCATCACATCGACTTTTTTTTTCTCGCCCTATCTTTCCAAACACCTCACCACCATCGTTTGATGTTTCATGTCTTCTTAATTCATGTGTTTTTAGTTCCATTCAAATTGCAACTCCATAGTTATTCGACGATTTAAATTTTCATTAATATTTCATTGTTAATTGACTAGAATGTTTTATAATTCATAATTTAAAATTTTATAATACTGAGTTTCTTAATCCTTAAAGTATTCACCCTCATTTCAAAGTTAATGTTTGATTTACTTCGTTAATTTACTAGGACAATGGAACATTAGTGAAAAATTGATTACATTTAGGAGTGGACAAAGGACGGGAGTAGATCAATGATAAGAATGATTATCTATAAATTTAAGAAGGTGATGTTGATGATAATCTTGCTTTGTCTTCATTTTCGATGTGTCACTTGGCATTTTATAATTTATATGGTTACTGGTGAAGGCACCAACATATTAATTTTCACATCTCATTTTATTTATGAAGGGACGATGAAACCTACTCTCATGGCTTCAATCACATGGATTCGTCCATGCATGAAATGACAAAACTTAAAATTAATGGCATTGCGAGAAAGACTTCAAGATATTTGGGGTCTAAAACTAAAGTGCATATGTATAAGAGGACATTCTTGGTTTGTTAGGTCAATTTGTGAGCCATTAAAAATTAGTAGTATCTCAGTTTTCGACATCGGTTTTTCATTCATCCTGCCTGTGACATAGACGTCACCATGACAACTGTGTGAAGTTCGCAGATTAATTCAGATGAATATTTTTTTATTGATTGTGTTCATTGTAAATCTCATATCTACCAATACTATAGTTTTCAGAACTAAATAATTTTACATTAATTTGACAGCCAAATAAACATTACACTTTAATTCAAAAGTTCACGTGATATTTAATTACTTTAGACTTCTTTATTAAATTTCTCGAAAATCCATGAGATGACATTTCTATTATTTGATTAGTATATATATTCAATATTTTTCACTTGAAGTAAAGCTTTTACCATGCTCAATTTGCTAAGTCTCTACATACTATTTTCTTGAATAATTGAAGCATTTATCTCTTAATTTTTTAAAATAATGACCTTATTTTTTTATAACTCTTCTTTATTAACTACTTACGTATTATGTGGAACGCACACAGTATATCACTGGTTTACTTAAAAGGCCAAGCCGAGCAAATATATAAAATCTTACCATAGATAATATAAAAAATTAATATTTTCATAATGAGTAATGTCTCTAATAATAAATCGAGTTTTATTCGTGAAAAAAAAATATTAGATAAAAAATGGTAACTAAGATTACATTTGTGAGGACTCAAAAATAATAAATGAATGAAAGAATTGAAGAATACATGTATTTAGGCTTTAGAAAATAAAAAGAAAGAATACAAAAAAAAATCAAGCATCGGAGGGGGGAATCAAGTGTCTTCCATTGACAAAACTCTTGGCAAGAAATGGATAGGTTGTGTCGTAGTCCAACTCTCGGGCCCATGATACACTGCTCACTGCTACGGCTCCGGGCCCAAAGCACTTGTACAGTTCAAAAAACACAGTCCTGCAAATATCATCATCCAACCATTTATTTATTTTCACATATTAACCCATATATGTACATATTATATGACTTTCACAATTATACACTATTTAACAATAATTAATAACATAAATGGAAGCATACATTGGAAAGCGATTGTTATAATAATATTATAAATGAGTAGGACTTAGGTGGAATTTGTTCATATTATAAACTATGTGTCATTATATTTATAAATTAATATCATAACATTTATCAATTGATAACACTAGATTTATAAATTGATATCATAATATTAGATGTTATATGTATTAATTTTTAAGAGTAATGATATTAGTTTTACAGTATGGACAAGTTTCACATGAGACTCATATTTGGGATTATAAATTGATTTCGAAAAGAGTAACACTCTTGAATCAGTTCTGTATATGAACTATATCAATGTTATGCACAAAAACGATCACTATTGCGTACATAACAACGATATTAAAAAATTAGAGTGGACTGTGAGGTTGAAGAAAAAGTAAATATAACTAGTAAAGATATGAGAGAAAGGCAAACTTGTTCTTGTTGCTAACGTGGTCCCAATCATCCCATCCACCGTGCGCAACGATGTCGTCGAAATAAATGTAGAAGAAAATGATCCTGGAGTACTGGCCCATTGCACGGCTCACATAGAGTGGGCCTGACCCAGTTACTTTGCACTTCAAAAATGCAAACCAGTCTTCTGATCCGGCGAGTTTCTATCTTGGGTCGCTATCGACCCAATTCTCGTTGCAATCGAGTGCAGCTCGCACTCCTACACCCACAAATATTTCATTAATTACTTTATTTCATTAACCTTGGTTTACGACTGCGGGCCCATCAAAAGGAAAATTAATGCGATACCAAGAGTTATCGTTCCCATAATCCGTGAGAATTCATAGTTTCAAAGTGTCGAATGAGTTGCAGAAAGTTGAGTAGATTATCAAAGTTTCATCATCTAGAGACGCAAGGTTTTATCAAAGTTGAGCCAATATCATAGAAATGTAAATACCCGCTACCATCAAACGGTATACTCATTAATCCATAAGTTTCGGAAGAATAATCGAACTATGCAATTGAATATGTGTTCGTGCCCATTGATACCTGCCAATGTAGCCGATCTTTGACATAGACCCCAGGCATGCCTAACGGGTACTCATACGAGAAATCGGCTATACATCTCCATGTCCCCAAATTCCTTGAGAATATGTGCACCTATTGAACATCAACCCCCGTACAACTTTGTAGTCTTCTGTAATCTGATCATTACCCAATAAAAAAAAAACCCATGCTAAAAAACGATTAACAGGAATGACAATCGGTGGGAAAGAGATACTCATACTTTTCGTGGTTGAAGGGTTCCGTAGATAAAATTTATTTTCTGTTGCATACAAGTACCAATCTATTGCACGAGCCCAACATGTCAATTGCTTTTTTGTCTTCACCGATCATCCGTCTACAACCACCGATATTTGCAGCTGGTTCGTATGATAGAGACCAGAATCCGTACTCCTTCTAGAATAACATAAAATATATGTTCTACAACTTCATCTGGACTAAATGTTTGGATTGACAAAATAACTACTAGAAATAAGCTCATGCAATGAAGTGCAAAGTGTTTTGAACTGGAGCACACTTTTTCACGGGGAACGAGCTAAAATTCAATGAAATTTTTTTCTGGTACAAATATGATGATGGATTCATGTTTTTATTTTGTTTTTTGTTTTTTTTTTCTTTTTTTGTGGTTTGCACGTATTATGGAAGCGATATGATTATGTGTGCTATAAATAATCCTGGAATGGTGGAAGACATATGTTATATAACATATATGTGTATCATGTTCTTATCTTGGAAAGTATGTATAATGACGAATGATGCAGCGGTCATAATGTCAAATCAAAATTTTTGACTTCCCATTTTAACATGCAAAGAAAAAAGACCATGGAATTGAACCACTTGTTGATTTTGAATTTGAAATCTCTTTGTGCTTTTTTTTCTAAGATGACTACAAAATTGTGGGGGTGGTGATGTTCAATACGATAGAATTTCAAAACGAGGTGCACATATTCTCATGAAATTTGGGGACGTGGAGACGTATAGCTGATTTCCCGTATGAGTACCCGTTAGGCATGCCTGGGGTCTACATCAAAGGTCGGCTACATTAGCAGGTATCAATGGGCACAGACACATATTCAATTGCATAGTTTGATTGTTCTTCCGAAACGTATGGATTAATGAGTATACCATCAAATGGTAGTGGATATTTGCGAAACTATGATATTGACTCTCTAGATGATGAAACTTTGATCATCTACTCAACTTTATCCAACTCATTCCTCATTTTGAAACTATGGATTCTCACGGATTATGGGAACAATAACTCTTAGTATCGCATTAATTTTTCTTTCGGTGGGCCCGCAGTCGTAAACCAAGGTTTCATCACTTCCATTCAACCACTGTATATGGTCAAACCAGGTAATCGTATCATATCTTTCATAATTGACCCGTTGGATACTTTCATCAAGTACGATCTGATCGCAGGGTTATTTGAAACTGTTCACGTGCCAAGTATCGAAGTTGTTGAGTTTTGCTATGTATTCCGTGTGGTTAAAAGCTTGGTATCCCCATTTGTCAATGAGTAGTAGACTTGATATTTTATTTAGTAACTTATGTTTTATTTATTTCTTTTTTTGTATGTCCATATATGTATTTTATTAGTGTTTTTATTTATATGGGTTTTGTTATATGTAAGTGTTGGTAGTGATATAATGTTGTTGTAGTGATTAGTGAAAATTATTTTTTGTATGTAATCTGATTAAGACCCAATCCAAAAAAAAAACTCATGCTCGAAAACAATTAATAGGAAAGACAATCGGTGGGAAAGAGATACTCACACTTTTTATGGTTGAAGGGTTCCATAGATAAAATTCATTTTCTGTGTTACATACATGTACCAATTCATTGCATGAGCCCAACATTTCAATCGTTTTTTCGTCTTCACCGATCATCCGTCTACAACCATCGATATTTGGAGCTACTTCGTATGATAGAGGCCAGAATCTGTACTCCTTCTGGTATAACAGAAAATAAATGTTATGCAACTTCATCTGGACTAATTGTTTGGAGTTGACAAAATAACTGTTATAAATAAGCTCATGCAGTGAAGTGCAAAGTGTTTTGAACTGAGAGTGACTCTCTTGTGAAATATTGCACACAAATCATATATGCAATATCCTATTATATGTGAAGGAATTGAAATTCACGGGTCAAACGGGTCGCCCATTAATAAAATCACTGAGCTGAGTCTTTATATACACATAAGCGCAAGTTATAACCAATTGAGGGTTGTAGCCCAATGGTATCAATCTCTCTTCAATACAAGAAGGCCACAAGTTCGAATTCTCATTTAGCACAATTTTTTCCTTTTTTTCTTCTTTTTTTTATTCCTTTTTCCCCACAATTATTTTGTGTTACTAAGTGGGATATCGATGGATACAAAATGTGCTACAATATCGACAATTAATTTTTTTGTGTTACTATATGAACAAAAATGTGTTATTACATTAACATCAGTTAATTTTTTCGCATTATAAAAGTGTGTTACTACATTAATAATTTTTTTTTTGTGTGTTACTATATGAACAAAAGTGTAATACTACATGAACAAAAATTATGTAGTTCTTTTTTCTCACATTTTTGTGTGTGTTACTACCTGAACAAATGTATGATACTAATATATACGAAATATGTTACTACATTAAAGAAGTCAATTTGGTTATTTTTCCCGTAATTTTTTTATGTGTTACTACATTAAATAAAGATATACTACTCATAGACATGAAGTGTGTAACTATATGAACAAAAGTCCAATTTTACGCTTTTTTATTTGTTACTACATGAACAAAATTGTGATACTCGTAGACAAAATGTGTGTTACTACGTACATAAAAGTCAATTTTTTTCTATATGAACAAAAATGTGTTACTACATTAATGATAATCAATTTTTTGTGTTACTACATGAACATCAAGAATACAAATGGTCATATTAATTAATGAGCAGGTTAGTGCAGATTAAATTGACCAAGTGGTCATATTCATCCTCGTCCTCTTCGGATTAAGAGTCTCCCATCATTCTTCCAGCATAATACATCCCCTCCTCTGGTTCACCCATCTCATTATCCCCGACATCATAATCTACAACTTCCTCTTCGAAGGACATTTCGTGATACCCAATATCACATTGCACAAAAAATAGTATCTTTCAATTTAATCTCCTATACAATCATCAAAGAGCAGGAGAAAACACTAAAATCATATGCACATGATTAGGTCAGCAAACAAGTTTCACCAAACCAATCGTCATATCAAAATTACTAAATTGAAAATAATAATTGATCATAAAATATAATAAGTTACTGATCTGATGTTATTTTTATTATCTGTAATTTTACATCTCCTCGCAGGATCTTGTCATCGGTAGTAGATCTAACTGCTTCATCGAGCTCTCTGCTATCTATGAGTTATAACTTTTGATTTGCACCGTTACCATCGTCGAAGGTGCCGCCACCATAGTGGATGATAATCTCCATGGAGGATAATCCATGGATTGATGGTGTATTTGAAGGAAAGAGAAAAGGCGAGTTTGAAGACGGCAAAGACGGCGAAAAATAAGAACCGATTTCCTATTAATAAGATGTAAAACGAGTAGGGTAGGGCAACATTGCACGAATCTAGATCCGTGCAATATTGCATACAAGTTTTTTCCTTGAACTGGAGCACATTTTTCATAGAGAGACGAGCTAAATATTCAATGAAAATGTCTTCTGGTATAAAAGATGATGATGGATTCATGATTTTTTTCTGTTTTTTTTTATTGTGTGGTTTGCATGTATTATGGGAGTGATATGATTATGTGTGCTATGAACAATCCTTGAATGGTGGAAGACGTATGTTAATATAACATATATGTGTATCATGTGTGTATATGATGTGTGTCTTGGGAAGTATGTATAATGACGAATGGTGCAGCCGTCATAATGTCAAATCAAAATTTCTGATTTTCCATTTTGCCATGCAAAGAAGAAAGACCATGGAATATAACCAATTGTTGATTTTGAATTTGAAATCTCTTTATGCTTTTTTTCTTTTTCTTTTTGGATACTTTGTGTTATGTTTTGGACTATAAAAAGAAGAACCAGATTAATTTAAAATTATACAAAAAATAATTTTCACTAATCAATATATAAACAACAACATTATATCACTACCAACGCTTACATATAACAAAATCGATATAAACAAAAACACCAATAAAATACATATATGGGCATACAAAATGAATACATAAAACATAAGTTACTAAATAAAATATCAAGTCTACTACTCATTGACAGATTGAGACACCAAGCTTTCAACAACATGTAATACAGAGCATAACTCAGCAACTTCGATACTTGGCGCGTGAACAATTTCAAATTACCCCGCGATCAGATCGTACTTGATGAAAGTACCCAACGGGTTAATTCTGAAAAACAAGATACGATTACCTGGTTTGACCATACACATGGGTTGATTGGAAGTTATGAAACCTTGGTTAACGACTACAGGCCCACTGAAAGGAAAATTAATGCTACCAAGAGTTATCGTTTCTATAATCCGTGAGAATCCATAGTTTCAAAGTGTCGAATAAGTTGCAAAAAGTTGAGTAAATGATCAAAGTTTTATCATCTAGGGAGCCAATATAGAAACGTAAATACCTGCTAGCCTCAGACGGTATACTCATTAATCCATAAATTTCAGAAGAACAACCAAACTATGCAATTGAATATGTGTCTATGCCCATTGATACCTGCCAATGTAGCCGACCTTTGACGTAGACCCCATGCATGCCTAACGGGTACTCATACATGAAATCGGTTATACGTCTCTACATCCCCAAATTCCTTAAGAATATGTGCACCTCGTTTTGAAATTTTCTCGTATTGAACATCACCACCCGCACAACTTTGTAGTCGTCTTTAATCTGATCATGACCCAATCCAAAAAAAACTCGTGCTCGAAAACGATTAACAGGAAAGACAATCGGTGGAAAAGAGATACTCACACTTTTCGTGGTTGAAGGGTTCCATAGATAAAATTAGTTTTATGTGTTGCATACAAGAACCAATCTATTGCACGAGCCCAACATATCAATCATTTTTTCGTCTTCACCGATCATCTGTCTACAACCACCGATATTTGGAGTTGGTTCGTATGATAGATGCCAGAATCCGTACTCCTTCTGGAATAACAGAATATACATGTATTGCAACTTCATCTGGACTAAGTGTTTTGAGTTGACAAAATAACTTCTAGAAATAAGTTCATGCAATGAAGTGCAAATTGTTATGAACTAGAGCACACTTTTCATAGAGAGATAAGCTAAAAATTCAATGAAAATGTCTTCTAGTATAAAAGATGATGATGGATTCATGATTTCTTTTTGTTTTCCATTTTTTTTTGTGTGTGTGGTTTTCACGTATTATGAGAGTGATATGGTTATGTGTGCTATAAACAATCCTGAAATGGTGGAAGACATAGGTTATATAACATATATGTGTATCATGTGTGTATATGGTGTGTGTCTTGGGAAGTATGTATAATGACGAATGGTGCAACCGTCATAATGTCAAATTAAAATTTATGATTTCTCATTTTACCATGCAAAGAAGAAATATCATGGAATAGAACCACTTGTTGATTTTGAATTTGAAATCTCTTTATGCTTTTTTTTCTAATCAATTTTTTTTTGTTTGATACTGTGTTATGTTTTGAACTATAAAAAGAAGAACTGAATTAATTTTAAATTGTGCAAACAAATAATTTTAACTAATCACTATATAAACAACAATTACCAACACTTACATATAACAAAACTCATATAAACAAAAACACCAATAAAATACATATATGGGCATACAAAATGATATTACCTAAAACATAAGTTACTAAATAAACTAAACTAAATAAAATATCAAGTCTACTACTCATTGACAGATGGAGATACCAAGCTTCAACCACACGGAATACAGAGCAAAACTCAGCAACTTCGATACTTGGCGCGTGAACAATTTCAAATTACCCTGTGATCAGATTGTACTTGATGAAAGTACCCAACGGGTTAATTCTGAAATACATGATACGATTACCTGGTTTGACCATATACATAGGTTGAATGGAAGTGATGAAACCTTGGTTTACGACTGCGGACCCATGAAAGCAAAATTAATGCGATATCAAGAGTTATCGTTCCCATAATCCGTGAAAATCCATAGTTTCAAAGTGTCGAATGAGTTGCAGAAAGTTGAGTACATGATCAATGTTTCATCATCTAGAGAGCCAATATCATAAAAACACAAATATATGCTACCATCAGATGGTATACTCATTAATCCATAAGTTTCGAAAGAACAATCAAACTATGCAATTGCATATGTGTTGTGCCCATTAATACCTTCCAATGTAGCCGGCCTTTAACGTAGACCCCAGGCGTGCCTAATGGGTATTCATACGGGAAATTGACTATACTCTTGTCCTCAAATTCCTTGAGAATATGTGCACCTCATTTTGAAATTTTGTCGTATTGAACATCACCACCCGCACAACTTTGTAGTTGCCTGTAATCTGATCAAGACCCAATCCAAAAAAAACTCATGCTCAGAAACAATTAACAGGAAAGACAATCTATGAGAAAGAGATGCTCACACTTTTCGTGGTTGAAGTGTTCCATAGATAAAATTTGTTTTCTGTGTTGCATACAAGTACCAATCCATTGCATGAGCCCAGCATATTAATCGCATTTTCGTCTTCATAGATCATCCTTCTACAACCACATATATTTGGAGCTGCTTCGTATGATAGAGGCCAGAATCCGTAATCCTTATGGAATAACAGAAAATACATGTTCTGCAACTTCATCTGGACTAAATGTTTGGAGTTGACAAAAAAACTTCTAGAAATAAGCTCATGCAATGAAGTGCAAAGTGTTTTGAATTGGAGCACACTTTTCACGGGGAGACGAGCTAAATATTCAATGAAAATGTCTTATGGTATAAAAGATGATGATGGATTCATGATATTTTTTATTTTGTTTTCTTTTTTTCTTTTTTATGGTTTACACATATTATGGGAGTGATATGATTATGTGTGTTATGAACAATCTTGGAATGGTGGAAGATATATGTTATATAACATATATGTATATCATGTGTGTATATGGTTTGTGTCTTGGTTAGTATGTATAATGATGAATGGTGCAACCGTCATAATGTCAAATCAAAATTTCTGATTTCCCATTTTACCATGCAAAGAAGAAAGACCATGGAATAGAACCACTTGTTGATTTTGAATTTGAAATATCTTTATGCATTTTTTTCCAATCTTTTTATTTTTTATACTTTGTGTTATGTTTTGGACTACAAAAAGAAGAACATGATTAATTTGAAATTGTGCAAAAAAAATAATTTTCACTAATCACTATATCACTACCAACACTTACATATAACAAGACTCATATAAACAAAAATACCAATAAAATACATATATGGGCATACAAAATGAAAATACATAAAACATAAGTTACTAAAAAACTAAACTAAATAAAATATCAAGTCTACTACTCATTGACAGATGGGGATACCAAGCTTTCAACCACACGAAATACAGAGCAAAACTCAGCAACTTCGATACTTGGCGCGTGAATAATTTCAAATAACCCCGCAATCAGATTGTACTTGATGAAAATACCCAACGAATCAATTTTGAAAAACATGATACGATTACCTGGTTTGACCATATACAGAGGTTGAATAGAAGTGATGAAACCTTGGTTTACGACTGTGGGCCCACCAAAAGCAAAATTAATGTGATATCAATAGTTATTGTTCCCATAATCCGTGAGAATCCATAGTTTCAAAGTGTCAAATGAGTTGTAGAATGTTGAGTAGATGATCAAGGTTTCATCATCTAGAGAGTCAATATCAATAGTTATTGTTCCCATAATCCGTGAGAATCCATAGTTTCAAAGTGTCAAATGAGTTGTAGAATGTTGAGTAGATGATCAAGGTTTCATCATCTAGAGAGTCAATATCGTAGAAATGCAAATACCCGCTACCATCAGACGGTATACTCATTAATTCATAAGTTTCGGAAGAACAATCAAGCTATGCAATTGAATATGTATTTGTGCTCATTGATACCTGAGTTTTTGTCAACATTTAATTATAAAAATTGAAATTTGAGGATTGGTTCTCAAATATGAAAGGAGACTGATCACTGCCTTATGAACTTTGCAGGTTTGTCACATGGTGGAATAATGCTGATTTTGCCCAAAATAGTGAAACAATATATACAGGAAATTCATTAGAAATTAGGAAATATATAGTACCTAGTTATTCCTTGGCTATTTTGTCATTTCATGAATGAATTTTACTTTTAATGTTTTGGGCCTTTGTATTTAGGATCATAACATTAGACTTTGGTCTTTTTTGGTGTGGGGTCATTTTGTTTTTTTGAGCTCATTTTGTTAGGTATGATTTTGTTTCACGTTTTAGGCTTCTTATTCTTCTTCCTTTAATTTTGAGATGTGGATTCCTTTGTTTCTTTTTCAATTTTATAGTAATTATTCACTTGAATGTTTGGGGATGATATTAGCATAATCTTGACAAAAAATTGCATGATACATATTTTCATTACATGCATATATTTATATAGTTTGTAAATTTACGATTCTGCCTAAATTATAATTTTAAAGCAAATTGTAAATCTTATAATGGCGCCTCACTCATGTGAGACCGTTTCACGCAAGATTACTTC
Source organism: Stenogyne calaminthoides (assembly GCA_037126765.1). Taxonomy (NCBI): domain Eukaryota; kingdom Viridiplantae; phylum Streptophyta; class Magnoliopsida; order Lamiales; family Lamiaceae; genus Stenogyne; species Stenogyne calaminthoides. The sequence continues at coordinate 28,840,774 of JBBCBC010000008.1, read as the reverse complement.
TCTATAATTTTATGCTAATCTTCGAAATCTGTCTCACTTGAGGTTTTTTTAGAGAATTACATTATTTTAAAATAATGATCTTTTGTTTATGAAAATAATGTATAAATAGGGTTGATATATATATATATATATATATATATATATATATATATATATATAGGCTTCAATTTTACAGCAGGTCATAATATTCATTTGGTATGATTTAATTTTCATCATATTTTTCCATGGTAATATCACAATACTCTTTAAACGAGAAAAACAAAAATGTACACAAGCATATATGCCATTTCTGAAATCTTTAACCCAATCCATGTAAAAATATATTGAAACAAAATGCCGTAGATCTTTTCCATGATATTAATTATACTTGTTTAAATATAATGTAGCGATAAAAATTACTCCTTCTGTCTCACAATGGGTGCAAGAAAGCAATACTCTCCATGCCGAAATAAGTGTATGGAAATACTATATAAATGTTAGTCCCTATGTAGTTAAACTTTTCAACTGCAAATTCACATACATTTTAATTATTAGAAGTATCCCACATAAATACATATTATTTTGCAGCAAAACAAACTTGTAAGGGCTTATTATTGGAGCGGTGAGCCTGATTTCGAACATCTAACAACTCTATTTAAGAGGGCTCCGACGATGCCTCTGCATCTTCCTACGGCCCCTCCATCGCCAATCCACCCACCACGCCCTCCAGAGGTCATTGTTATCAGTGATGATTCAAATCCGACCATGGGGTATTTTCCTACAAGCTTGACTATTAACGTCATTGATGACTCTGACAAAGTTGTATCGCCGATGTTAGGCAGTCGGTATCTCACATCTCGAAGGTTGTTCGATAAGATTGTTTCTCCACCTAGAGAAGTTGGAGGTAGTTCTCGAACTCGATTCCCTCCACGTAATGTTGGTCCACGTATGGCTCCAAATCGATTGAACCAAACCCCTACGGACTCCCCCAACACCCAAAACTCTCATGCTTCTGATGAAACAACAAGCCCAACACGTTGGTTTTGGTTCAGTGGAAGGCGTTGATGGCAGTTTCTAGTTTGTAAGCTTGACATTGGTTGTTCCCTTGAAGGGTGTTTATCTTTATCAGAAAATACATGTTCTGCAACTTCATCTGCATTAAATGTTTGGAGTTGACAAAATAACTGCTATAAATAAGCTCATGCAATGAAGTGCAAAGTGTTTTGAACTAGAGTACACTTTTCACGAGGAGACGAGCTAAAAATTCAATGAAAATGTCTTCTGATATAAAAGATGATGATGGATTCATGATTTTTTTTTGTTTTCTATTTTTTTTTTGGTTTTCTATTTTTTTTTAGTTTTCTATTTTTTTTTTGTGGTTTGCACGTATTATGGAAGTGGTATGATTATGTGTGCTATAAATAATCCTGGAATGGTAGAAGACATATGTTATATAACATATATGTGTATCATGTGTTTATATGGTGTGTATCTTGGGAAGTATGTATAATGACGAATGGTGCAGCCGTCATAATGTCAAATAAAAATTTATGATTTTCCATTTTACCATGCAAGGACGAAAGACCATGGAATAGAACCCCTTGTTGATTTTGAATTTGAAATCTCTTTATGTTTTTTTTTCTAATAATTTTTTGTTTGGTTTGATACTTTGTGTTATGTTTTGGACTATAAAAAGAAGAACCTGATTACTTTGAAATTTTGCAAAAAAATAATTTGTCAAGAAAAAATAAATGACTTATTTCTAATTGAATGCATGCGCAGAAAAAAAATCGATGCTCAAATTATATAATCTAAAATTATACTTGATATTTAATAGCATTAAACTCATCGAATAAAATTGGAAGCTTCATGTCCAAATAATTTTTTGCTTTGTACAATATCTATCATAAAAGTATTTTTGGTCTGCCAAATAGATAGTATGATGACAACCTCTGTCACAATCAATCAACAAACAAATCCCATCGTTATCTGGCTTACTTTTAACAATGCAAAAAGGTAATGATGGATTTTTTCAAAATTTTGATTTGTTTGATGACCTAAATCCCTAATCAACTTTTTAATTTTTAATTTGTTATTTTTATTGTATGTGTATATGTGTCAACACCCCACTAGCGTAGTGCATAAATTTTGCGTACAAATATATGTACATGATGTTTTTTTTTTTAAATCGTAGTGGACTTGTTATTATTATGGGTCATAATGTTTATCCAGGTTGATTTTTAAAGCCCATAATTGATATTGGGCTATTAGATTCCAAAGTTGACTTTAATGGTTATTTAGGATTGTAGTTTATAAGTTATATACTAAGTTATAGACCTTATAACATTAGTACAAGTGGAGATTTTATCTAATGCCAGTAATATAATTTCCGAGAATATTGACATATGTGGCAAACATTTTGCATTTTATATACTTGTACATGGTCTTAATGATTGCATTATGATTATTATCATTGCATAACATTGTTGAAAGTTGCATTATAGCTAACACGAAAGAAGTAAAAAATTATGTCCATTACAGACAACCCCCCATATATTCCCTATATATGGTCTGACACATGATGGATAGATCTCAAGGTGCCAAAAATAGATAGATTACCATTTGACCGTTACACCCAACATAAGAGATTTTCTAAAAAAAATAGAATTTTTTAATGGGATTCGAAATAAGGATTCCACCCCTCTCCCCCCTCACTAATTCGACCGTTACACCTAAGAAAGAAACTATATATATAGACCATGTGGATGTACTACTTTTATGGTCAGCTAAAATCCCCCCCTCTAAAAAATATCCACCTCAAGTAATTTTCCATCAACTAACTCATATCCAATATACGCACAAGCAGTTTGCCAAAAGTGCGGTCACAAATGCAACATAGTTGTTTCTGGATCGGCAACCAATCCAGGACGTTTATACAACAATTGCTAAGTTGACGGGTGGTCTTCTTGGTGCACCCCGTTGAACTGGTGTGGTCCGCCAACTGATTATAAGGGCATTTCAAGCCGACGTGAAGCTCGTAAGGGGCCAACTCGTTATGAAATCACACTCCCAAAATTGTTGATTGGTAATATTATCTTGATTGTGTTGGTCCTAACATTTATTTTTGTATTCAAGATCATGATTAGATTAGCAACAAACATGTGTTGGAATAATGAGTGTGTTGGTCCTAGTGTTATCAAAATGGTATTGTGGTTGTCCTCCCCCTTGTGAGCTACTGGTGCTATTAATATAAATATAATATGTGTCTTATTTTTTTCTATTAATATAAATATAAATATGTATCATTTTTTTTTGTAAAACCAGTTGCTCCACAATTTATAATGCACCCCATGCAAAAATGTAAAAAATATACATTATTGATTAATTAAAAAAAAAGATCTAATATTATATGTGGTATATATGTGTACCATTTATACGCATCGTGAAATAAAAATCAATCACCGAATGCACCATTTTAGTATGGAAATTTTGATTAAAACAAATATCACCATTGCATGTTTAAATGATTCAACGTCAAAATGTATAGCACGTAAAATGCAACTATTGGAACCATTACAAATCTAAAAATCGCCCAAGAGAAACTTTCCATGATGCACCTCATTATGTAAGTTTCTCAAGATTGATCATAAAAAAAGTATGATTTTAAACTCTTGATTAACGGACTCCATGCACAACCATGCAAGACTAACCTGTAAAAAATACAAAATGTTTATCAACTTGCATGACTAATAAAAAAATAAATCAGAAAAATGCAAAATGTTTATCAACCTGCATGACTAATAAAAAAAATAACAATACAATACAACCACGAGCTTCATTGAGGGAGACAGGGCAAGTTATTCTATCATGTCTCTTAATGTGCGGCATAGTTCGCACTAAAATTTTTTCTTCTCGGAACTCTCCAAAAGAACGCTTGTGTTTAGTCTTTGGCTTGCCAATTTTATTGTTTAAAATAGGTGGCAAAATCTTTTCTTCGTCAAACAAGTGTTGACACTCGATCATTTCAGTCTCTGGGATAGAGTTAATGGGTGATGAGTAGCATTCCATGTATGTAGTTGTAAAAAACCAGTAACATGCCACCGACAGCATGAACAAACCTGTAGCCCCAAATCCACAGTGAAAGATGGGAAAAATTCAACCTCAAACTGGCCATTTTTTAACATCTCGATATCCCACAACTCCCCAAACCCGGCCAGCCTATTCCATAAAGTTTCCATACTTGAACACAACACGTCAGTCCAAGATTTACATTCCTTCTCCTTATCGCAAACAAATGTCCAATATTTTTTCTTATTGATCTATCATATAACTAATAGGGTATGACCTACACTCACGAATCTATGAATTAAAAGATTTGGCGGCGTTTGAGGTTGAAGGTCCCGATTTTAAGAGTCGAAAAACCCATTTTGCGCATGCGGAAGCGAACATGACATGTGATGCATATAAAACATGGGTGAGGGCAGAGTGATTCCAAATTTTTCGCTTTTAAGAACGATGTGTGTTGTTTTGCTTGTAATCGAATGCATATGGCAAGTAAGAACATAAAGCAGTAAAGAACACACGATTTTATAGTGGTTCGGACAAAACCCATCCTACATCCACTCTTCCCTTTCGGGGAACCAACTTAACCAACTTAACCTACTGGACTTAGTTTTATGTGTTAGTCCAACACCCAACATATGTTTACCGAGTTCGAACTCAAACGGGACTTATCACCCTTACGGGATTGCATATAGATGTTTATCGAGTTCACACTCAACCGAACCCAGAAATTAGAAACTAGAATCCCTAGTCTGAAATCTTACGGTAACAAACTTAACCTAACTTTTGGGTTTGGGTAAAGATTTGTTTGGTTTCCAACTAGGTTGAGATTTTCCCTTACATTTGTTTAGCCTCAATGCTAAGGATGGGAAAATTTCTCTAAGCTTAGGATATTACATTTGCGCTTAGATCTAGGGTAGAACACTCTTGAATATATGCGTGTATTTCTTGCTCTGTGTTCTATGGTGGAAATGCTACATGATTTGGCTTTGTAGCTTCAATGGTGTTTTCACGCATTTCTCCACACTTCCACACTTGATAATGAAGGAAGAACTTGTATTTATAGTGTGGATTTGAATGTTACCGTTGGAGAGAATCACATTCAAATCCATACTACTCTGTAGCTTTTTGCAGCTTTTTTTCAGGCTTGTCGTCTTCCTCTCATTGGTCCACGCCAAATTTAATTTAATTGGCTATATTCTTGATTTCTTCTCGAGTCTCGGGATCTTGATTCTATCCGAGCCTTGAGTTATCTCGAGCCTTCAGTTATCCGAGCTATCCGAGCCTTGAGTTATCTGCGCTTATCTGAGCCTTGATTTTATCCGAGCTATCCCGAACCTTGAGTTATCTCGTGCTATCTCGAGCCTTGGTTTATCTCGAGCTATCCGAACCTTCAAGTTATCCGAGCCTTAAGGTTATCTCGAGTCTCGAGTTCCTTGATTAAGCCAGGACTTCTCTTGGCGGACCTTATTCGATCAGATATATCGACACTTCGGACTTCATCGAAGTTCAGCTCTTCCGAAGTTCGGACATTCTAACCCTCAGTCACATTAACTTCAAAGCTATTATCGATTTCTTCTTTGTCTCGATTCGATCAAACCGATCGACGATCATCATTTCTTCGATTCAAAGATCTCGGGATAAAGAGTCGTCAAGACATCGGGTTAAAGATATCGGGTTATCGGATCTCGATCTCGATCACGTCTTGTTGGGATATTTTAGTTTTGATGAATTATGCGAAAACATTATCAACTTGTGTTTTTGAAGCTAATCTACGTGATAACAAGTTGAGGGGGGAACAGAGAACAAATTGAGGGGAACTCAATTAAATCGACGTAGATGATCGAGATCGTAAGAGGTCGCAGGATGAGACCGACGAGATCAAATGAGTAAGATGAGTTCCGAGTTAACTCGATGAGCCGAGCAAAATCGTAAGAGAAGAAAAGCTTAAGCCACCGATCGTAAGATCGATGACCAGATGACCGATCGATAACCGTAATGCACTGATCGATGATCGGAAGAATCAGACGAGCCGATCCGTGATCAAGAGCGCATAAGCCGATCGTAAAGAAACCCACCGTAAGATCGTAAGAGAAGGTGCAGATCGTAAGAGGAGTGGTGATGAGATCGACGAGATCGACGCGGGTCGAGATCGAGCATGAAGACGAAAGCAGATGATCAAGATCGACGTGATTGAGATCGACAAAAGCTAAACCGATATGCTAACCTAATATGCTAACCTCGATGTACTAATCTGATGTAGATAAACCGATATATGTCGACTGATGCTATAATCGATATGATCATGTGAGCCGATCGATCAAAGTAGAAGAAATCGACATCGAAAACCGTAAATCAGATACCGATCGGGATAGAAGTCATCGTAAGAGAAGTCATCTCGAAGTCATATTCACCGAGAATCGAACGCTGGCCGATGATCGGGTTAGCTCGAAAAGTGACACGAGGGTCGATGTCTGATTCGGAAGAGCCGAACTCGTTAATTCGAAAGTGTCAAGATGCCCGATCGTATAAGGTCCGGCGAAGAAGTCCGTGAATCAAGAATCCTCGAGTCCAATTTGAGTATGAAGAAGCCGAGGATCGAGATAATCTCAAGAATATAATTGTTATATTCAGCTGACCTGGACCAATGAGAGGAAGACAACAAGCCTGGAAAAGCTGCAAAAAGCTACAGAATAGTGTGGATTTGAATGTGACTCCTTCCAACGGTAACATTCAAATCCACACTATAAATACAAGTTCTTCCTTCATTCTAAAGTGGTGGAAGTTTTGGAAAAATGCGTGAAACATCCATCAAGCCAAATCATCAAGCATTCCCACCATAGAACACAGAGCAAGAAATACACACATATATTCAAAAGTGTTCTATCCTAGATCTAAGCACAAATGCTCTATCCTAAGCTTAGAGAGATTTTCCCATCCTTAGCATTGAGGCTAAACAAATGTAAGGGAAAATCTCAACCTAGTTGGAAACCAAACAATCTTATACCCAAACTCAAGAGTCGGTTAAGTTTGTAGGTGAGTGTGAACTCGGTAAACATCTAGCAATCCCGAAAGGGAGGGTAGGCAATCCCGTGAGGGTGATAAGTCCCGTTTGAGTGTGAACTCGGTAAACATCTGTTGGGTGTTGGACTAACACGTTAAACTAAGTCCAGTTGGTTAAGTTGGTTCCCCGAAAGGGAAGAGTGGATGTAGGACGAGTTGTCCGAACCACTATAAAATCGTGTGTTCTTTACTGCTTTATGCTCTTACTTGCCATATGCATTCGATTATAAGCAAAACACACACATTGGTTCTTAAACGCCAAAATCTGTAATCACTCTGCCCTCTCCCCTATTTTTATATGCATCACACGAAATGTTTGCTTCCGCACGCGCAAAATCGGTTTTTTTTCGGGACCAACAATTGGTATCAGAGCAGGTAGTTCAAAAGGTCACTAGTTTTTTTTCAAAAGTGACCACCTGAACTGATCTTTTTAAACAAAAACCCGATCTCTGTAAAATGCATATATTTTAATGTTTTGACGTCATTATCAAAAAGGGGGAAATTGTTGGGATATTTTAGTTTTGATGAATTATGCCAAAACATTATCAACTTGTGTTTTTGAAGCTAATCTACAGATAACAAGTTGAGGGGGAACGGGAGAACAAATTGAGGGGAACTCAACTTAAATCGGGCGTAGATGATCGAGATCAGAAGAGGTGCCAGACGAGATTGATCGAGATCAGATGAGTAAGATGAGTTCCGGAGTTAACTGATGAGCTGAGCAAAATCAGAAGAGAAGAAAAGCTAAGCCAGCTGATCAGAAGATCAGATGACCAGATGACCGTCGACGATAACCGAACATACCGATCGATGATCAAGAATGCACGAAGCCGATCTGGTGATCGTAAGAGCGCATAAGCCGATCGTAAAGAAACCGACCTTAAGATCAAGAGAAGGTTGCGATCGTAAGAGGAGCAGATGAGATCGACGAGATCGACGTGGTCAGATCGGATATGAAGATGAGCAGATGATCAAGATCGACGTGATTGAGATCGGATGTGCTAAACCGATATGCTTAACCTAATATGCTAACCTCGATGTACTAACTGGATGCGATAAACCGATATGCCGACTGATGCTATAATCGATCGTCGGATCAAATGAGCCGATCGATCAGGTAGAAGAAATCGATATCGAAAAACCCAGAATCAAGATACTAGATCGGGGAAAGAAGTCATCGAAGAGAAGTCATCGAAGTCATTTTCACCGAGAATCGAACGCTGGCGATGATCGGTTAGCTCGAAATCTTTAGTGACCGAGGGTCGGGATGTCTGATCGAAAGAAATTTGAACTCGAGAAGCTTCGAGTGTCAAGATGCCCGATCGAGACAAGGTCCGCTGAAGAGAAGTCCGCTGAATCAAGAATCCTGAGTCCAAGGAAGCCTGAGTTTGAAGAAGCTGGGGATCAGACAATCCTGAAGAATATAGCCGTTAGATTCAGCTGACGTGGACCAATGAGAGGAAGACAACCAGCCTGGAAAAGCTACAGAATAGTATGGATTTGAATGTAACTCTTTCCAACGGTAACATTCAAATCCACACTATAAATACAAGTTCTTCCTTCATTCTAAAGTGGTGGAAGGTGTGGAAAAATGCGTGAAACATCCATCAAGCCAAATCATCAAGCATTCCCACCATAGAACACAGAGCAAGAAATACACACATATATTCAAAAGTGTTCTACCCTAGATCTAAGCACAAATGCTCTATCCTAAGCTTAGAGAGATTTTCCCATCCTTAGCATTGAGACTAAACAAATGTAAGGGAAAATCTCAACCTAGTTGGAAACCAAACAATCTTATACCCAAACTCAAGAGTCGGTTAAGTTTGTAGGTGAGTGTGAACTCGGTAAACATCTAGCAATCCCGTGAGGGTGATAAGTCCCGTTTGAGTGTGAACTCGGTAAACATCTGTTGGGTGTTGGACTAACACGTTAAACTAAGTCCAATTGGTTAAGTTGGTTCCCCGAAAGGGAAGAGTGGTTGTAGGACGAGTTGTCCGAACCACTATAAAATCGTGTGTTCTTTACTGCTTTATGCTCTTACTTGCCATATGCATTCGATTATAAGCAAAACACACACATTGGTTCTTAAACGCCAAAATCTGTAATCACTCTGCCTCTCCCCTGTTTTTATATGCATCACACGAAATGTTTGCTTCCGCACGCGCAAAATCGGTTTTTTTTCGGGACCAACACGTCTGATCTCGATTAGTCTCATCTGCTCATCTTCATATCTGATCTCGATCACGTCTGATCTTGATCAGTCTCTTTTGCTCATCTTCCGATCTGCAACCTTCTCTTCCCCGACGGTTGGCTTTAGCTTTTCTTCACATCTGATTTTGCACAGCTCATCAGTTGACTCCGGAACTCATCTTACTCATCTGATTTCGATCATTCTCGTCAAACCTCGGCCTCGATCTCGATCATTCTCGATCATCGATCTCGATCATTCTCTCGGCCTAAATCTCGATCTCGATCATCTTCTTCTGATTTCGTGAGTTCCCCCTCAATTTGTTCTCTCGTTCCCCCTTAACTTGTTATCTGTAGATTAGCTTGAATAACACAAGTTAATAATGTTTTGTCATAATTCATCTAAACTAAAATATCCCAACAGAGGTCATCTCACCAAATCGTCTACTGCCAGGTGAATGGGCCACTGCCCACTTGTCATACGGTAACTCGGGTAACCACTCTTTAGCTTTTTTTCCACCAGCCTTTTTAAAAATTGCCACCTTATCGTCGAATGTATATATACTTGGTGCATATGCACATTCTTTGAACATCTGAACTAGATTATCACGTATTACAACATTCCATCCACCACGACTTCTGCCCTTGAGATTTATCATCAAATGGTACACACAAAAGAAATGTCTAGGTTGTTTGTAAACCATAGGAAATGCAGCCATTAGTCCGATATTCTTGTCTGAAAGATAAAACATTTTGTCATGCTTGATGATGTCACGAAGTTTGGTTAGAAACCAAACCCAATTGTCAGTATTCTCTGCAAAACCACCGCGAATGCTACCGGGAACAACCCTACATATTATATCAAATAGTAAAAAAAGTTTGATACAAAAATAGCTATTACAATTAAAATAATCTTAAAATGCATAACTAACTAATGTGCATGATACAAAACACACACACTGCACAAAAAAAAAAGAAGAGTATTATATATATGACAAGTAATAACAACCCCAAAAACCAAACAAACATGTCTATATGGACATGTATGATGCAAAAAATAATTAAAATAATACAAAACACCAAGAAAACTGCACATAAAATACATGCATATATTACACATACTAACAACCAATGATCGAAAAGAAAACGTCTCACCGTTATCCCCATCCTTTGAAGTTGCTGATAGCAATGTGCCTTTTGCACGTCCTTTCATGAAGGTCTCATCGATGAATAACATGGGGCGACAACTGTTAAACCCATCGATACACGCCTTGAACGAAATGAAAACGCATTCAAATCTATTGGTTTTTTTTGTTCTTCTCGACCTCAGCAATACTCCCAGAATTTGTACGTATAATAGCAACACAATACCATCTTAACTCGTCGTATGACTCAACAATACTCCCATATATTCTATTGTTAGCATCTTCCATCATACGGTGTGCTTTCCAATAAGGTACATCCATACCATATTCAACCTTCATCAAAGGGATAATGCCCTTACCACCCATCTTCGGATTAGACTTAACATCTTGTAGTAATAAAGACCTGATAATAGTAGGTGTCATTCCGTTTTTCTTCCTTGTTACCATTTGATCAACACATTTGTGTACTAAATTTGCCCATATATATCTTATAGTACTTTGTAACCTTCTGTTCACTAGCCTTTAAGAGTGTCAGGTTCACTACACAAGGATGTGACGTATTTATTGTCATTACGTGCATATTTGAATTCAAACCCCAACCGTGTGTTATACTTGATTAGCTCACTCCTAAAGACCTTTGCACCACCCTGAAACTGAGTCCTAACCTCACATCCATTATTCCAGACCAGTGATCAGATAGCAACTGCCTTCTCTTAAGTGCGGGGCACACATCATAAGATGGTAAATTAAAAATTTCACTACCATCTTGTGAATCGGATACACACAACTATTTTTTCCATTATTTGTCGATCCAGACCCAATATTTTTACCTATTAACTATTTTAAAAGTGGTTTGTAGATATTAGCTAGAGGGGGTATATTTTTTTGTACCCCCAAGCAATTACCCCAAACCAAAATGCATTTGTATAAGAGGATATTCTTGGTTTGTTTTGTCAATTTGTGAGCCATAGAAAATTAGTAGTATCTAAGTTTTTTACATCAGTTTTTCATTCATTCTACCTGTGAGCATAGACGTCACCATGACAAGTGTGTGGAATTAACAGATTAATTCAGATGAATATTTTTTTTATTGATTGTGTTCATTGTAAATCACATACCTACCAATATTATAGTTTTCGGTGCTAAATAATTTTATATTAATTTGGCAGCCAAATAAACATTAGACTTGAATTCAAAAGTTCACGTGATATTTAATTACTTTAGTTGTTCAATTTCTTGAAAACCCATGAGACGATATTTCTATTATTTGATCGGTATATATTTAATGTTTTTTACTTGAAGTAATAAGAGAGTTTTTTACATACTCAGCATGCTAAGTCTCTAAATATTATTTTCTTGAATAATTGAAGCATTTAACTCTTAATTTTCTAATATACTGATTTTATTTTTTTATAATATTTTTTTATTAACTACTTACGTATTACGTGGAACACAAATCTACAACTAGTTTACTTAAAACGTCAAGCTGAGCCTATATATAAAATCGTACAATAGATAATATGTCAAATAAAATTAATATTCTCATAATGAGTAATGTCTCTAATAATAAATCGAGTTTTATTTGTGAAAAACAATATAAATTACATGAAAAAATTGGTAACTAAATATTACATTTGTGAGGACTCTAAAATAATAAATGAATGAAAGAATTGAAGAATACATGTATTTAGGCTTTAAAAAATAAAAGGAAAGAGTACAAAAAAATCAAGCATCGGAGGGGGGAATCCAATGTCTTCCATTGACAAAACTCTTAGCAAGAAATGGATGGGCCGTGTCGTAGTCCAACTCTCGGGCCCATGATACCCCGCTCACTGTTGCTGCTCCAGGCCCAAAGCACTTATACACTCCAAAAAAAACAGTCCTGCAATTCATTTATTTTAACATATTAGCCGATATATGTACATATCATATGATTTTCACAATTATACTCTATTTATCAATAATTAATAATATAAATGCAAGCATACATTGGAAAGAGACATATATGTACATATCATATGATTTTCACAATTATACTCTATTTATCAATAATTAATAACATAAATGCAAGCATACATTGGAAATAGATTTTTATAATAATATTATAAATGAGTAGGACTTAGGTGAAATTTGTTCATATTATAAAATTTATGTCATCATATTTATAAATTAATATCGTAACACTTATCAACTGATACCACTTTATTTATAAACTGATACCATAACATTAAATGATATAGGTATTAATTTATAATAGTAATGATATTAGTTTATAAGTATAATGTTGGGAGATGAATTTAATAAATAAGTTTTGATTAGATCCCAAAACCCCTAAGTATAACATGTTCAGGATAATCTTGATAGACTGAGTCAGGATTTAGTATAGAGTGTTCAGAAGTTATTCCGCACTATGTATAGTCACAGATATAGACGTGCTAGATTCTCAAGACTCAAGAAAGTTTATGAAGAAAATCAAGACTCAAGAAGTTTTCAAGAAATCAAGACTCAGAAGTTGTCAAGAAACTCAAGAACTCAAGAAGTAATCGAAGACATCAAGACTCAAGATGACACCAAGACTCAAGATGTCATCAAGACTCAAGATGACATCTAAGACTCAAGATGACATCAAGACTCAAGATGTCACCCGAAGACTCAAGATGACATCAAGACTCAAAGATGTCATCAAGACTCAAGATGTCATCAAGACTCAAGATGTCATCAAGACATCAAGACTCAAGATGTCATCAAGACTATGTCATCAAGACATCAAGACTCAAAAGATGTCACTAAAGACATTGAAGACTCGTAAGACATCGCAGACTCGTAAGACATCAAGACTCGTAAGACATCAAGACTTCGAAGACATCAAGACTCGGAAGAAGATATCAAGACTCGTAAGACATCAAGACTCGTAAGATTCTCAAGACGTAAGATATCAAGACCCGGTGAGTTCGGAAGACGCAACAAGATACTGAATACTCAGTATAACCTGAATGTTCCGAGGCACTGAATAATATCTATCTGAAGACTACACAACTGAGAAAAACGCGAATATTGAGGAAAAATAGATATTGCCCCTGCATATTCATATGCGCACAAAAATGAACTAAGTCTAAGTGTTGTTTAAGGTTATCTCGTTCAGAGAGATTGACCAAAAAGAGCCATTATGTTTGTCTACATTTATTGAAGACAAGAACCAATCAGAGGAAGACATCACTGTAGTTTACTGACATTGAAAGCGACATGACACTGAATCATATCAGTAGTACTATGTTCCAGACTGCAAAAATTGGTGATTGACTACATGAATGCATATTTCCTAAAACATGCAAGGGAGTATTCAAACCCTAAAAATAGTCGTTCATCAAACACCATAAGAGGAAACTCATGAAGCTATCTCCTCCAACGGATAGTTTTTCAAGAGTGACCTTGGTGAAGTTGCCTATAAATACCAGAGACCCTTTACATTGAGAGGTCATGGGAAATTTCAAAGCAACTCAAGAGCTCATTCGTATTATTGAAAATTGAAGCACTCGAAAAACCTAGAATTTCTCAAGTGTTTCACATTGGAGAGAGCTCATTCACTAAGCCTAGATTGATAAGAAATATCCAAAGCTTAGTAGAGATATCCTAACCTTTGCATTGTACTTATTGTAAAGGATATCTCATCCTAGTTGGAAACCAACCAGAAACCCAAACCCTTTGTAAGGTAGTTTGTGTGTGTTTTGTTGGTGAGTTGGAGTTGTAAAGAGTTAGTAAGATACAGTGAGTTAGCCAAAAAACTCTAGAGAAGAAGTTAGTAAGCTACTTGTGGTAGTCTGAACACTTGTGTGTGTTTGAGTTAGTAAGCTATAGTGAGTCAGCCAGAAAACTCAAAGTAGAAAAGTGAGTAAGCTACGGTGAGTTAGCCAAAAAGCTTTAGGAAGTGGTTAAGGAATTTCTCTGAAGGTCAGAGAGAGTGGATGTAGGAGCTTAAGTCTCTGAACCACTATAATTATTGTGTTGTTTTTTTTTTCATCTTCGCATTATTATCCATTGCATGTTTTTCTTCGAAAGCATAGTTCATCGATATTGATTGGAACCAATCCAATCGAACTTGCATCAAACCGATCACAACCTTAATCCTTTGTTTTATTAAAAGGAAGATTTTCAAAGAAATCTAAAAACGAGTATAAACATAGGGCCAACCATTCAAGACACTTGAGTAGTTAGAACGAGATAGTTACCAAATCGAACTAACTCTACCGAGGGTTCAAGAAGATAATTATCTCGATCCAAGCACCTCGGGATCTCCGATAAACTCAAGTTGATTGGGCTAATCCAAGCTTCAAAGTTTCGGGATCATTGTCTCAAAGAGACTTTGACTAAGGGCAATCTGGCTTCCCGAGGGCAAAATCATCGGGATAACTCGACCCATCCGACCTCGATTGAAAGAAAAGTTTTAAAAAAATCGAACACGTGTATCCCCCATACACGCGTGTGAGACTAGATTAAGAGGGATCAACAAGTGGTATCGAAAGCAAAGGGTTCAATTTGACCACTTGCTTTGGTAGTCATAGTCTATTTTGCCGAAAGACTCGGTGGTCTCTTGAATAGACATTTCTGGCGATATCTTACAAGGCTCGATCATCATGCCTTCTAAGAAACTTCCTATGTTCTCTGTTGAGAGCTATGACCTATGGAGATTGAGAATGCAGCTCATCGTATTCAAAACATGAAAGAATGTGGAGAGTGGTTTTCGAAGGACCATTCAAATTTATTGTTGTGAATCCGGAATCATCGATCTTCGAGAGGAATGATCCCCAGATTTTAATTTCTAAAATCGATGATTAACTTACTCGATGAGAGAAAGTTAGTCAATCTGGACTACATTGCTAAAGATACTTTATATAACACTATTGATGATGGTGTTATGGGGATGATTTCTCACCGTGAAACTAAGAAAAGAAATATGGGACACACTTGTTATTATGTGTCAAGACCACAGATCATATTAAGGAAAACAAACTTTTCGTTGCTATTGGAAAGTTTGATAGCTTTGAAATGGAAGATAGTGAATCCATTGACAAACTTGAGGTCGATTCACTAAAGATCATGAATGATCTGAATGCTCTTGGGAAAAGATACCCACGAGAGAGAAGTGGTAATCAAAAAATTCTTAGAGGATTATCTAAGAAATGGGATATACATCTTTGTGGTGATTGAAAACACCAAAAATATTGATTCCATGCCATATCAACAAGTTTTCTCTGAACTGAAAGCTTATGAGTTTGTGATTGACAAGAAATCTAAGAAATCTGACAACAAAGATGATTCTTCATCTAGCAAGAATGTGGCTTTCAAAGCCAAAGAGAAATCCTGTAAGTCTAGAGAGTCTGAGAACTCACTTACCAAAAATCGGGATGAGCAGGAGGATAAGCTAGTATCGATGTCAAGGAGGTTTGAAAGACTCAATAATGAGGATATGGGAAATATAAGAAATATTATAGGAATCACAGGTACAAGAGAGACTCAGAAGCTGAGGACAAATACACTGAGAAAAGAAAGGACCAGAAAGCTGAAGGATCCTCATCCAAGAAGAAGAACTCCAAACTCAAGGAGGAAAGTGATCAGGATGATGATACCAACAGATGTTACATTTGTCAGATGAAAGGTCACTTTCAATATGACCGCTCCGAAATGCCGAAAAGCTAAAGAAAGAAAGGAAAGACAAGTCAAGAGAGACAAGAAGATCTCCAAAGAAGAAAAACTATGATTCGAGGAAGAAGAACATTTCAAGAAGGTTCCAGTTCCTCGAGATGAGATTTTCTCGAGATAGTGACAAATGATGATATCTCGTCTTTATGGTCGTAGAAGAGGTAAATTCTTCTATCTCTGTTGTTGCTCCTACACAAGCACATGAGTTCTCAAGTTCAAATGTGAAAAAAAGAATTTTGACCGATGGATTCATTTGAGAATCTTATGAAGGACTATTCTATGTTACAAGAATCGCTCCATCAAAACTCAAGAGCGTAACAAAGGAATCGATCACGAGAATCAAGTGGAAAGACTCTAAAAATCTTTGAGATCACTTCTCAATTGATGGGAGCTACCGATGAACTGGATGTTCGAAAGTACAACTCTCGTAAAAAGAGAAGGTGATAGAGATCTGAATGGAAAATTAGAGAAATCCACTAAATAGATTCAACTTATTTAACCGAAGTTCAATGACCTCTTTGAAAAGCATGAAACTCTAAAGAAATGTGAGGATAGTCTTGCAGAGAAAGTTAACTCTATTGAATTCTCATGATCTAAATTGATAGATGAATTGAGTTATCAAAGACCAAGAACTATAAAAAGCCGGATTGGGATACATTCGGGGAACCTCACAAGGTCTTGAATGTTGCTTCTAGTAGCACCAAGACTATCTTTGTTAAACCGGTGGCACCTAATCTTCTTCTTCAAGAAGCGCTTTGAGTTTTAAACAAGGGTAAAGGACCTATGGTTTCAGAAAAAACCGAAGGTTCGTGGGGAAGAAAGCCTGACCTCGGGAAAAGGCTAGAAAAAACTGAACACTCAAGTAGGAAATCTTCAGCCGATTTCAAAGCCTCAAAGCTAAGAATACCAACCTAAAGAGATGCAGATCGAACCATTAGAGGAATTTTCGGAAGAGAAACACTCAACAGAGATATTCTCAACCTGAAAAAGACCAAGTCCTCGACTTGAAAGACCCCAATTTCAAAGACAGCAACCCAAACCCCACTTGCCTAAGGGTAAAGGTTTCCTGAACCCAAGTCAGCAGAGATAGAGACCAGTTGCACAAAAGCCAAGGCACTTGAACAAAAGGCCTGAACCCAAGAAGAACTCTAAGGCTCATGTTCATGCTAAGGCTGACATTCATACACAGGATACTGCCAAGGCACCTAGGGTGGTGAATGTGTATGTAGATGTTTATGGGAGACAAATCAGCCACTCTAAAGTAATTAGAGTTGTTAGGCAGATTTGGGTTCCAAAAGGTATAACTAACCTGGTAGGACCCTACACCAAATGGGTACCTAAGAACTGGTCTGTTTTTCAGGTGAAAGAAAAGGGCACTGAGCTGAATGAAAACAACATAACACTGATGAGTGGAAATGAATTGGCTCCTGCTGTATGGTATCTGGATAGTGGATGTTCAAGACATATGATAGGATATAAGCAACTAATCACTAACTATGTTGAGCAAAAAAGCCCTCAGATCACATTTGGAGACAATTCCAAAGGACAAACTGAAGGATATAGAACTCTTGAAGTTGACTCTGTTCATATCCATGGTGTTTCATATGTGTCTGGTTTAAAGCATAACTTGCTTTCTATCAGTCAATTCTGTGACAAAGGATTCAGTGTTGAGTTCTCAAAGAACTTATGTTATGTGAAAGACAATACTTCACAGAAAATTTTACTGACTGGTACTAGAAAAGGAAATGTGTATCTTGTTGATTGGAGTTCAACTCCTAAAGATACATGTTTGGTTGCAAAAAGTTCCACTGATACCAGTTGGTTGTGCCACAAAAGAATGAATCACTTAAACTTCAAAACCCTGAACAAACTTGCAAGATTAGCACTTGTGAGGGGGTTACCCAATGAAGTGTTTAGTAAAGATCATGTATGTGATGCTTGTCAGAAAGGAAAACAAATCAGAGCATATTTCAAAAGCAAAGTAGATGTTTCTATTGATAGAATACTACAACTGTTACATATGGATCTTTTTGGTCCAGTAACACCTGTGAGCACTAATGGCAGAAAATACACACTTGTGGTAGTTGATGACTACTCTAGATACACATGGGTCATATTTTTACTCAGTAAGAAAGAGACTCAGATAAAACTGCCTGAACTACTGAAAAGGCTCAGTACTGAAAAGAATCTGAGTTTGGTCAAAATCAGATCAGATAAAGGAACTGAGTTTTTCAATCATATCATATCTGATTATTGTGCAGCAAATGGAATAACTCATGAAACTGTTGGGGAATTATTTGCACGGATCTATTCAGGATGAATATTTAAATACAAATTTAATTCTAACAATTATTACTAGCATGAATTAATCCTATATTAATTCAAATAATAATTCAATCAACAAATCATGCATATAAACAGTTCACATAAATCCTACGCATGCGGAATTGCTACGGGTTTACGTGAACTAATCTCTTGGAGTGGCAATGGTTAAACACACCGAAAAGCCTTCCCAAGTATTCCCTAGTCCTTGCTCGACAATCCGGTGGAAGGATGCTCGCGAACAATTAACAAAAGGAAAAATAAAAATATGTTGCACCACCTTTGTGGATTTACTAATTTTTCCAGCACATGGAATTGTACTTGGGAATGAAAGAATCATCCCCTATTTATAGATGGGGTTGTGGTCGAAATTTTGAGGAAAAACCAATGTGGGAAAATCTTTTCTTCATCTCCAAGAAATCTTGAATATGTCTCCTATATTCTTTTCTCCATAATTAAAATATTCCACAAAAATCCCACCTCATCTTGTTATGGCAAATTTTCGAAAATTAAGAGACAAGATTCCAAGATTTGGATCTTCTTGAATTTATGAGATATACTTGTATTTCAAGAAATACATATCTTCCATAATATCTTTTTCAAGAAAATCAAGAAAATCTTTCTTTCCCTTTTATTTCAAAAATTTCGAAAATCTCACTATGAATAACCAAGTGGGAGATTTCTTGAATTTAATGAGATAATCTTGTACTCCAAGAATACATATCTTAATTCCATAACAAAATTCAAAGAAAATCTTTCTCCCATTTTATCCATAATTTTCGAAAAAGTGAGGAAAAATAAGGCAACAAAATTTATTTTATTTTTAAACACCTTTTTCAGTTATTGGACTTTATGTTGGGCTACTTGGGGGGCCTTTAGGAGAATTAAGATTGGACATTCCAATGGATCTTGAATTATCAATATTGAGCCACAATATTATTCAAGCCCATAAATATTAATTAATCCCACTACATAATTAATATTGCACTATCCATCTTAACCCATATTACAGTGAATATGACTCCCGATTATTATTTCCCGTGTTTAAGATTATCTAGCCCATTAATTAATTCAAGCCACTGAAATAGCTTTCCATTAATTAATATCTTTTGTCCTTGGTTAAGGAACGGTTCAACATTATTATCCATACCGGAAACTAGTTCCACTTGCAAGATTTGGTATGATAAATCTTATGAACCTCCCAAGGGGGCAAATCGAACAAGCGTATTTGCACACGATTCTCCGAATTAAATCTTAGCAATCGCATGTGACCAATAATATTGCCCAAGATATAAAGTATTGAATCTCGTTGATTCTCTACCCGTGATAAGTCAAAGCAATAGTTACCAACCACACGTGATCCTATTTAAGGGACGAAGATTAAGAAATAACGAACCACTGAGGTCTAATTCTTCCTTGTTCAGTTCTGAAGAATGTGTCCTCCTGTAGGTCCTATTCAGTGCATCAGTTATGCACTAGTGTAATCTCTTGGTCAAGACAAGCCAATCTGAGTCTTACACTTCAACCTTTCACGATGGATTGTTCATTTCCATCTAGGTCGTGAATGGTGTACTTTTGGTTACAAGGGACTGTTAATTTAATCTTCTGTGACCTGGTATCACTAAATTAACTACAATATAACACGTACTATTTATTGAACAGTTATGCAGTAAATATATGTAACATTCGATGATATTTAAAGCATCCGTGATAAACAATTTATTTCAGTAAATAAGTCCGAAATTCAGTTTTGATTATACAAAGTAAAAGCATACTTTCCAGTATAATCCCAACAATCTCCCACTTATACTCAAAGTCTACTTTTAAGTATACTACAGCATGTCTCGTGTAGTTCCTAATACGTGATATCTAATGTCACCTACACGAACCTAATAGTTTTTCCCACTTATACTCAAAGCAGATTGGCAACGGTCTTGACACCCATTCCTTCCACATGTCTCTCGAATGTATTCTGAGGCAGACCCTTTGTGAATGGATCTGCTACGTTGTCTTCTGACGTGATCTTTGTCACCTCTATATCTCCTCTCTTAACGATTTCTCGTATAAGATGGTATTTCCTTTCAATGTGTTTGCTGGCCTTGTGGGCTCGTGGTTCCCTTGAATTTGCAACTGCTCCGGCATTGTCACAATAAACAGTGATTATGCTTGGAAAATTTGGAACTACTTCCAAGTCCACTAGGAAGTTCTTGAGCCAAACCGCTTCTTTCGCTGCCTCGCAAGCAGCTACATATTCGACTTCCATGGTAGAATCTGCGATGCATTTATGCTTAACGCTTCTCCATGTTATGACTCCTCCCCCATGCAAAACACACTACCGGAGGTAGATTTTCTGGAATCTAAGTCTGATTAGAAATTCGAGTCCGTGTAGCCGATGGGGATTAGACTATCTGACTGATAAATCAATATTCTATCTCGAGTTCTTTTCAGATACTTCAGAATATTTTTGACTGCCGTCCAATGTTCTTTCCCCGGGTTACTTTGATATCTTGCTACCATGCCAACGACAAAGCAGATATCCGGTCTCGTACACAGCATTGCATACATAAGGCTTCCGACAGCCGAAGCATATGGAATGCCTTTCATGTCATCTATCTCCTTTTGTTTCTTAGGGCACATTTCCTTGGATAGATGGATTCCATGTCTGAAAGGTACGAAGCCTTTCTTGGAATCCTGCATGCTGAATCGTTTCAAGACAGTGTCTATGTATGAAGCTTGTGATAAGCCTATCATCCTTTTCTTGCGATCTCGAGTGATCTTGATCCCAAGGATGTGCGCGGCTTCCCCTAAGTCCTTCATATCAAACTGTTTTGAAAGCCATGCCCTTACGTCTGATAACACCTTTACATCATTCCCGATGATCAGAATGTTGTCTACGTATAGTACTAAGAATACCAATGCAGTTCCGACACATTTTTTGTACACACAACTTTCGAACTCGTTTTGATCAAACTCATAAGACTTTATAACGTGATCAAAACATTGGTTCCAAGCTCTGGATGCCTGTTTGAGTCCGTAAATGGACTTCATGAGCTTACAAACTAGGTGTTCTTGGCCTTTTTCAATGAAGCCTTGGGGTTGTTGCATATAGATTTCTTCATCAAGACTTCCGTTAAGGAAAGCCATCTTGACATCCATTTGCCAGATTTCAAAGTCGAGATGCACATCAATCGACAAGAGAATTCAGATGGACTTGAGCATTGCTACGGGCAAAAAAGTTTCCTCATAGTCGATCCCTTCTTTCTGAGTATAACCTTTCGCCACAAGCCTTGCCTTGAAGGTTTTCACCTTCCCTTCCGGTCCTCTTTTTCTCTTGTATACCCACTTACAACCAATGGGTTTGACCCCATTAAGTGGTTCGACTAGCTCCCACACCCTGTTATGATCCATAGAACCCATTTTGACTTTCATTGCTGTTTGCCAAGAACCTGCATCCTTGTCTTGGATTGCCTCGTCATATGTCCATGGGTCTGATTCGTCTTGTCCGGGAATCAAGTCCGAGGACTCTCCTATCCCCATGAATCTCTCGGGCTATCTCACAACCCTCCCACTACGACGAGGTTCTGGTTGTGTAAGTGTGTCGTTTGGTATATCATCTTATCTGAGTTAACCGAGGTTAGCCCTCTTAGCTCATTTAAGGTAATTTCACTTCTGGGTATTCTTTTGTTCATATAGTGTTCTTCCAAAATCTAAAGTGGGTGCTTATTACCACCTTTTGATCTTCAGGACCATAGAACATACACCCTTTTGTTCCCTCGGGGTATCCTACAAACAACCTTAATTCTGATCGAGGATCCAATTTTCCGGCTTCCTTGTCCAACACGTAGGTCGGACACCCCCAAATCTTCATGTGTCTCAAATCGGGCTTGCTTGGGTCCACAATTCTTTGGGAGTTTTGGGAACCGATTTGGATGGCAACAAGTTCGAGAATGTGTCATTGCTTTGTTTCCAAGGCATGACCCCTTAACGACTTGGGAAGATCCGATAACTCATCATAGATCTAACCATTTCCAAAAGAGTTCTCGTTTCTTCGCTCTGCAACCCCATTTTGTTGAGGGGTTAAAGGTGCGATTAATTTGGGATGCAATCCCTTTATCAGACAAGTAATTCAAAAACTCATCGCTGAGGTACTCGCCTCCATGATCGGATCGTAGAGACTTGATACGTTTTTCCGTATGATTCTCTGCTTGAGCCTTAAATTCTTTGAATTTCTCAAAGGTCTTAGATTTATGCTTCATAAGGAAAATATAACCGTACCTTGAGTAGTCATCAATAAAAGTGACGAAATACTCATAACCTCCTCTTGCTTTGGTTGACATTGGACCACATAAATGCGTGTGAAGCGATTTCTAACACTTCTTTGGCTCTATTCCCCTTGGCTCCGAATGCCCTCTTGGTCATTTTACTCTCCAAACATGATTCGCAGGTTGGAATTGGTTCAACTTGGAGAGACTCCAGTGAACCGTCTTCTACCAACCTTTGTATCCTCTTTGGATTAATATGTCCCAATCTTAAATGCCATAGAAGTGTCTCGTTCACGTTTTCTTTTATCGGAAACAATTGATTTGTTATAGGATGCATTTCGTGAGTGGTGTGCACAGTTAATTGTATAGAGATTTTCCATCAATGTCCCATAACAGATACACTCATCATTTCAAGAAATGATGTCATTCTTATTAGAAGAAACTAAGTATCCATTAACATATTTTTAGAAACTGAAAGTGAATTCTTTCCAAAACTGGGAACATAAAGAACATCTCTTAAAATTAGAACTCTGTCTTCAAAAGACAGGTGCACTTCTCCCATCGCTTCATTTTTGCCACTCTCAGAAGCATCGCCCGGTGTGATGAGGATCTCACGCCGCCACTAGTTGTTCGGATAAGTTTGAACCCGTGAAGTAAACATGATTAGTGGATCCCGTATCAACTACCCACGAATGAGAAGTATACGCCGCTAAAACAAGTTTCAACAATTAGTGCATGAGAATTACCTTTTTTTCCGGCCCTTTTGGGGTTGGAACAGACAAACCTCCATTGTCCTCTTTCACCGCAGCTTAAGCACTTCCTCTTTGGATTCTCCTTGACACCACAAGCATTCCTCATCTTACCATTGCCCTTGGCAACAATTGAGTTTTATTGCTTATGGCTTTTGGTTCTCTTCTTCTTCTTGCCTACCCTTGGCCTAGAAAATGAAGATGGACCACTTGCCGTCAAAGCTTGAGTTTGGTGCCCCATCAACATCTCTGCCGAGACCAAAGCTTGCAACAAATCAGCTAGCGAGGCCAAAATGCTCAGAAACTTTTGGGCAGATAGTGAAGTACCAAATTCATCTGAGTCTCCAGATTATAATCTGCACTCAGAACCTCAAGTTTTTCAGATGGACCATTAATTTTGAGGACGTAATCCCTTACGGGTTTGCCCTCCACCATTTCAGCGACGACATCTCTCGCAAGGTGATCTGACAAGTCTCGCATTTTTGACTCGTCAGTTGGCTCATCTGATTTTGGTGTGTCAAGAATCCACTTGTGCTTTTGTGCAGTTAGGACAATTATAATTTTCCGTTTCCAATCAATATAGTTTCCATACTTATTCTATTGACTTTAAGTATAATAGCAGTGAATTAAAAGGTAACAACATGCTGAATTGAAATAAATAATAATATGCATAAGCATAAATATATCACAAGGTTCGATCACATGTTTCATATTAAAATCTCAAAAAAATATGAATATGCATCAGCCAACATCTCAAAACAGTTTAAATAAGCCACGTGGGGTGGGTCATTATTTAAACACATTCAAACAGGTTGCAAACAAGAACAATTACAAACCTTTAATATCCAGATTAATAGTTGGCTCCTACTTGACCAATATAAAATTGACAGGGACTTCGGGGAAGTATATGCATATCAATTTTATACCTAAGTAATAACCATGATTAAATATAGAATTATTATTTCGCTTTGAACGAGCCTCGTGGGGAGGATCATCGTCGCCACTAGTAATAATCCACAATCATCCATCTAGAATTTATTCATGTGAAAATTATCTTTTGACCGTCCTGTGGGGGGAATTTCTCCAAAAGAATTCACAAATAAATAAATCATGGAGGTCAAAATTAATTCAATTTTATTATCCGGAATAAAATTGTCAATTAATTATTTAAACATACTTAGTAATTTTTGAAGGTAAGATTTTTCATTGGACAATTCTCATGCAAACACATTTAAAAAATTAAATAAAGCACAAGAAATCACAACAATAAATCAAGCAAATCGGAAAAATAAACATATTGGACACAAATTATCCAATTGTCATGGTTTGATTTTCTTGGCAGGGCCGGAAACGTCGTCTTGAATTTCTCCCCGCTCGATCGTCTCGAAAGACTCGTCTCGAAACGCCACGCCAAGTAGCTCGCAGCCGGGATGCACGCCCTCATCCGGCCGGCCCCTTGGTCGAATCAGCCTCAACGGCCTGGCGCTCGGCAGGCGCCGCCTGCCGATCTTATCGGCAACAGCTCGGCAGGCGGCGAGCGTATCTGCGCGCATCAGCGCGCGCGTATCACTCCAGCCTCCTCATATGGATCTCCGGCGTGCTGCGTCCCGCGCATGCTCACCATTAACCCGCCAAATCCGCCTCGGCCGCTTCGCGCATGGTCCCGCGCGCGCGTACGCGCTGTGCGCCAGCTTCTCCCACACACCCGCGCGCGTCCAGGCCGATCCCGCCCGACGCCTAGCGTCGTGCCCGTCCGCATAGCAACATCCGCATCATGCGCGTGCCTCCCTTGGCATGTTTTGCGTGATGCACGTCGTCCGCGTACGGTTCTGGATCTATCCTTTAATTCTTCGTCTCCGCCTTCGTTTCTGATCCGGTTACAATTTATTTACAAAAAATAAATAAACCTAGATCTAGACTAGTCTATTACATTGATCAAATCAAACAAATCCTAATCTACTCGTGGATTTTCTCATTTAGGCAAAAACGAAATTGAAGCTAATCGAATTAAAAACCACAATTTATATGCATGCATAAATAAACACATTAAATTTCATGACAATTGGATACCTGCAAAAAAGATCTAGCAATTATACTATCCAATTTCAAATTTAATGAAAATGAATTAAATTACAATTTAAAATTCAAAGCCCGAAACCGAGGCTCTGATACCAGTTGTTGGGGAATTATTTACACGGATCTATTCAGTATGAATATTTAAATACAAATTTAATTCTAACAATTATTACTAGCATGAATTAATCCTATATTAATTCAAATAATAATTCAATCAACAAATCATGCATATAAACAGTTCACATAAATCCTACGCATGCGGAATTGCTACGGGTTTACGTGAACTAACCTCTTGGAGTGGCAATGGTCTCGTCAATTAAACACACCGAAAAGCCTTCCCAAGTATTCCCTAGTCCTTGCTCGACAATCCGGTGGAAGGATGCTCGCGAACAATTAACAAAAGGAAAAATAAAAATTTGTTGCACCACCTTTGTTGATTTACTAATTTTTCCAGCACATGGAATTGTACTTGGGAATGAAAGAATCATCCCCTATTTATAGATGGGGTGGTGGTCGAAATTTTTAGGAAAAACCAATGTGGGAAAATCTTTTCTTGATCTCCAAGAAATCTTAAATATATCTCCTATATTCTTTTCTCCATAATTAAAATATTCCACAAAAATCCCACCTCATCTTGTTATGGCAAATTTTCGAAAATTAAGAGACAAGATTCCAAGATTTGGATCTTCTTGAATTTATGAGATATACTTGTATTTCAAGAAATACATATCTTCCATAATATCTTTTTCAAGAAAATCAAGAAAATCTTTCTTTCCCTTTTATTTCAAAAATTTCGAAAATCTCACTATAAGTCATCCTATAAGTCAAATTGTTGGTGATCTATCAGATGGTGTCAAAACAAGAAGGTTCCATGGGGAAAGTGCTTTGTTCTGCTGCTTCCTATCTGAAAAAGAACCTACTGAGATTGAAGAAGCTCTACAAGATTCATTTTGGATCAACGCTATGCAAGAAGAATTTGAATCGGTTCTCAAGGAATGAAGTTTGGGAGCTAGTGGATGACCAAGAGGCACAATGTGATTGGAACTAAGTGGGTGTTCAAGAATAAGAGAGATGAAAACAACAACATTGTAAGAAAACAAGGCAAGACCCAGTTTGCACAAGGTTATTCCCAAGAAGAAGTCTTGGATTATGATGAAACCTTTGCACTGTTGCAAGACTAGAAGCCATCGATTGTTTCTTATATATCTTTGCCCAAATGAAATTCACGATCCATCGATAGATGTGAAAAGTGCATTTGAATGGTGTGCTTAAGGAAGAGGTTTATGTGGAACAACCTCCGGTTTCGCATGAGAATGACCAAGTTTTAGGTGCTCGGGAAAGCCTTGTATGGTCTTAAGCAAGCACCCGAGCATGGTATGATACCCTTTCGGTTTCTTCTTGACCATGGTTTTATCAAAGAAACGTTGATAGGACTCTGTTCGGGGATAGAAGATGGGAAAGACATCTTACTTGTTCATTTATGTAGATGACATCATATTTGGATCTCCAAATCATCGGTTGTGTGAAAAGTTTTCTACCCCCGATGAAAGGAAAGTTTGAGATGTCAATGATGGGGAGATGAATTTCTTTCTTGGACTTGGTGAAACAAACTAAGGAAGGAATTTTCATCAATCAAGCAAAATACACCGTAGATCCGATTGCAAAGTATGGTGTCAGATTGCAATGCGGTTAGAATTCCTATGAATACTAACTACAAGATGGATCCCGATCTCGAAGGCAAATCAATAAATCACATCGATTATAGAGGATCATTGGATCATCGCTATATCTCACGACAAGTAGGCCCGATATAACATTTCTTTGTTGGGATATGTGCAAGATACCAAGTTAATCCTAAGGCTAGTCACATGGAGGCCGCCAAAAAGATTCTCAAATATCTTAAAGGCACCGTGAATAGAGGATTATGGTATCCGGTGATGATAACGTTGAATGCTTGGTTATTGGGATGCTAATTATGGAGGATGTAGAATTGACGGAAGTCTACCACATGAACTTGTCAATTTCTTGGAAGTAAACCGATATCATGGTTTTCAAAAGAAACAAACCTCAAAGAGCAACCATTACTCTTGGGGTTTAATACATGGTTGCAGGAAGTCATGTTGTGCCGCATGCATTCTTTGGCTCATACAACAATTGAGGGATTATAAGATTATAGCCAATGAAGTACCTATATTTTGTGATAATAATAAGGCAATTGCTATTACACAAAAATCCGGTATTGCACACCGATGTAAGCATGTTGATATCGGACATCACTTCATCGAGAGATCATGTTGAGAAGAAAAGACATCGAGAATGGAAAAATTCATCGATAACAGAGAGTCGATATCTTGACTAAACCTTTGGGTCAATCAAGATTTCGTGAACTATCATTGAATTAGGTATGTTGGATCCAGTGAATAAAGCCGTCGAAAAAATTGAAGGTTTTCGGATGCATGAAGTTTTCTCGTGTTTTTACCGAGAAACTCAAGATAAAACTGAAAGTACTGAACACTGAGTCTTGGGAAACTTCGGTTATTTCAAGATCAATTTCAAGACTATCTTGACCTTTTTTCAAGATTTCAAGATTATTATCTTGACCTTATATCAAGTTCAAGATTTCTTTCGATTATTATATCGACCCTTTTCGAAGACAATATTATCTTGACATTTTATCAAGGTCAAAACTCAGTAAGACTGATGGAGAAAATTAGTCTGAAGAAGTATTGACTCATGCAACACATTTATTGTCTAACTGAATCTCAGTAATCATTGGCAATAAATAATATAACACCTGAAGGAATATTTGGGCGGGACCTTTAAAATTCACGAAGAAAGCCAATGGTCTGCAGGAACAGTAATTAAATGCACTGTTCATTAATCACCAATAAGGATAAATTGGCGGCGTTATATTTGTGAAATCGTCCTTTCATATACCCGATTTAGTCGGTTTTTAATCTCAACCGTCGATTTCTTCATCTATGTGATTTTCCATGAATCAAAATCCTAAATCTATTGAAGAATTTCCTTCAAAGCCTGATTCCAAATAGCCTTCATCTTCAAAACACTCTGCTTCAAAAATTCTCGATTGTCCAGAATTTATCATCTTTCTCAAAACCCTTCACAAAAAATTACTCCAAAAATGATGTTCTCTGTATACGACAAGCTTGCCATCTCCAATAAATCTTGGTATGAATATATCGTATCTCTCGAAAGCTCATCAAATGCAACTCTCGAAGAGGAAACGTTGCATATGATTCAGTTGACAAAACTTACTTGCCTGGTTGCGAATCAACCAGAAGCCGAATACGCAAAAGAGGTAATAGAGTTTATCTCAAATTTGAAATTAGATGATGAAGATTGTATAGAATCGCAGATTACTGTATCACATTTAGAGCATAGTTCAAAATATGTGGATTTTGTTAGGGAATTGTATATTATTCCTAAGAATCTTAATGTCATATATGAACTAAGAGAAAAAGGTGAAGACCCTACAGTATATATGATGGGTAGGGAGCAAGAATATCTGGATAGAATTGCAGAGCATCCAGTTAAGTTCGAAGCTACTCTGAATAAAAGGCATTTGAAGCCTAAATATCGAGTATTGCTTGACATTGTAAGCAAATGCATAATGAGTCGGTCTGGCAGCTTTGAACAGATAAGCACGCCTAAGTTGAGGCTAATGGCGGCAATTGAAGATTCACCCACCACTGCATTCAACTGGTTACACTATTTAATCAAGGTGGTGAGTGATCAAGCCAAGCAAGTTCAAAAGGTGAATGGATCTGTTGTTGTCAGAGGAAAATCCTACATGCATCCAAGATTGCATTCATCTTAGAAATGTGCAGAGAAGAGGAGGATATCTTTGCCAATTCCTCATCCTTTCCAAAGTCAAAAATCCTGTTCAAGCCACCATCAACAAAAAAGACTTTGAAAGGAAAGAAAGAGAAAAGCTCTAAGTCTCAGGAGGAGACCGCTGAAGAAGGAGCTGTTGAAGCCCAACAAGCCAGGGGGAAGGCCCTGATGCAAGTGAAAAGAGAGAAAGGAGAAACTCTGAAAAAGAAAACACTGGCCCCTCAGAAACGCAAAAAACTTCAAACTATTACTGAGGAGGAGGTCAGTGACACTGAGGAAAGTCAACCTGAAGGCCAGCAAGGGCTGAAATCTCCACTGCAGGTTCTGGCTCAGGTTGTGACAATCGCTCAAGATCAAGAAACTGAGGAACAAGTTTTCTCTGAGGTACTCAGAACTTCTCTGAGCTCAGATAAAATTTCTCAGGAAATCTTCAAGGAACCTCAGGTTCCTACTGAAGAGATACCTGTTCAGACCTCAGATCAGTCTGAACCTCAGGAACTGCTGAATTTGGATGCGCTCCTGAGTGAACCATTTCTCGATCCCTCAGCACCAGAACTCTTGCAATCTGATCATACTGAACCTGAGAGTCCAAAGATGAATAATGGAGAGGCAGAAGAAACTGAGTGGCGCAGCAAGGGGGAACGGTTCATCCTGGACAAATATCCTGAGCTGAGCGCATATCCTGACCTTCAGGATATTTTCTTCAGACTCAGAACCACTGTGTACATCCTGAATCAGGCTCTTCCAGAGATGCTGAATATAGCCTCCTTCAGAGGAGAAGACTGGTGGAATGCTGAGACTACTGTTCTGACAGAGTTCTCTAGATTCAGGAAGACCAAGCTCAGGATGAAAACTGCTGATTTTGACGAGCTAGTCAAGAGGAAGGTGGTTGAGAGAAGGGAAGCTGATGTTGATGCCTCCAGTTCTAAGGATCAAGATAAAGAGGGTGACAAACAAGATGATCCTGAAAAACAATCTCAGATGGACACTGATGCTGGTCAGACTGATATCACACATCCTCAGACTGAAGTTAACACTCTTCAGGTATCTTTTGACACTATTAAACATTATGCCACAGCTACTGAAGTTCCTATCTTTAAATCTGTTATGTCTGATATGCAGACTGAGGCTCAGGTGGAAAAAGTTGTACACACTCCAGAGATTGATCTCAGTCCTATCCTGGAGAAGGTGGTGCCAATGGTGGAAAAAGTGACTCAAATTGAAGAAACCTTGGCAAGCCAATCTCAGAAGCTGGAAAATCTGAGTTCATCTTCAGACATGCTGCAACTACAAACATCTCTTGCAGATAAAATGACTACTATGAAAGACAAGATTGATGTAGTCAAAACTGAGCTCAATGCAGAGATGAAGCAGATGTATCAGGAAAGAACTGCATATCTAGAAGCCAAGCTGGTTGAGAAGAATGATCTAATGATCAAGACAGCTGTTGAGGAAATGGGCTCTATGCTCATGACCAAGATGACAGAGATGGTGCAAAATGTCTTCTCAAATCAGTTTGCACCTCTTTCTGAAGAGTTCTCAGTAGCTAAAAATCACATGAGAAGACTAGAGGATGAGCATGATCAGTTGGCAGGGGAAGTGCGAAGTATAAGCAAAGAGCAATATCATATGGATACTGCACTTTCTCAACTTCTTCCAAGGTATGGTGCCAAAAAGGGGGAAAGGCCTGGTGGCAAACTTAGTGAGTTGTTGGCACAAACCTTGAAGAGAAAGGCTCAGACAGAAGCTGAAGAAAAGATAATTGCTGATGCCTTAAAAGAAGTTGAAGCCACTGAGAAGCTCAAGTTCAAAGAAGCTGAAGAACCTATCTACACTCAAACTTTTGAGCAAACTATTCAGGAAGTAATTTCTGAGAAACTGAGTGGTAGAAGGATGGTGGAAACAAGCCAAGCCAGTGAAGATCAAGTCAGACCTGGAAAGAGAAAGGTTGTGGCATTTGTAGAACAAGAGAAGAAGAAAAGAGCTAAAGCTTCTAAGTCTACTCAGAGGAAATTGATAATAGACTTTGAAGAACGAGGAAGAAGAAGAAGTGAAAAAGAAGTCTTCAATACTAAGAAAGCTCTAAAAACCCTTCAAGTTGAAAAAGAGAAGAAGACTGGGCCGCTTCAGATCGTGTTCCCGGAAAAAAGAAAGAAAGCGAAAAAAAAAAGAAGAAGTGGTTTCAAGAAGTTTTTTGAGCAAAAGGAGGGGTACAGAGAAAACTCAGAAATGGCCGCACATTGACAAATGGATGTCTATTCAGTTCAATGATGCGTGGGAGGAAATCAAGAGAACCTTCTGGTTCTATTATGAGATTCTGAGGGAATGGAGGGGGAGCAGCTCGGATATGAATGAAGCCTTCATTGAGTACTTATTGACATTCTATCCTAAGTACCTGCAAAGTTGGATTAACTTGGCAGATGAAGGAAATACGCAGATTGTAGCCTCTGGTCCATATACTTACCCAGCTCCAAGACTTGAGAATGGCTATGTGAATGAGACAGCCATTTCTCAGGAGATAGCTCAATATGCCATCCAGCTAGGCCTAACAGAAACAACCCCGATATCATCAAAGCGAGGATGAATCAAGAAAAGATACTATGGGATGTTCAACCTGGAAGGGCCAGAGGATGAAGTTGAAGAAGATTGAAGATTCTGTACTTCTGTTTTTGTTTTTGATTTTCATTGTAATCTGTAACTCTGATCTTACATCAATGAAAATTTATCTTTATGCTCAAAGATAATATCTCATTATCTTTTTACATGTCTTTTATGTTTGATATGCCTTATGTTTTGAAATTGTTGGGAGAATTGCCATTTTGGATTGTAATAGACAAAACTGAAACCTGAGTATAGGTTAGGTTGTTGTAACAAGATGGTTTTGGCATCATCAAAAAGGGGGAAATTATTGGGAGATGAATTTAATAAAGAAGTTTTGATTAGATCCCAAAACCCCTAAGTATGACATGTTCAGGATAATCTTGATAGATCGAGTCGATTCAAAGATAGAGTATTCAGGAAGTTATCCGCACTATGTATAGTCGCCAGATATAGATCAAAGTTAGATTCTCAAGACTCAAGAAAGTTTCAAGAAATCAAGACTCAATAAGTTTAAAAAAAATCAAGACTCAAGAAGTTGTCAAGAAATCAAGAACTCAAGATAAATCAAGACATCAAGACTCAAGATGACACTAAAGACTCAAGATGCCATCGAAGACTCAAGATGCCATCAAGACTCAAGATGCCATCAAGACTCAAAGATGACATCAAGACTCAAGATGACATCGGAAGACTCAAGATGTCATCAAGACTCAGATATGTCATCAAGACTCAAAGAAGACATCAAGACTAAGATGTCATCAAGACATCAAGACTCAAGATGTCATCAAGACATCAAGACTCAAGATGTCATCAAGACATCAAGACTCAAGACATCAAGACTCGTAAGAGACATCAAGACATCAAGACTCGTAAGATATCAAGACTCAGAAGACATCAAGACTCGTAAGATTTCAAGACACGTAAGATATCAAGACCCAAGTAGTTACCGAAGACGCAAAGAAGATATCAATACTCAAGATAACCTAAATGTTCCGAGGCAATCAATAATATCTATCTCAAGACTACAAAACCGAGAAAACGCCAATATTCGTAAAAAATAGATATTGCCCCGCATATCATATGCAGACAAAATGAACTAAGTCTAAGTTGTTGTTTAAGGTTATCTCATTCAGAGAGATTGACCAAAACAATCGTTATGTTTGTCTACATTTATCAAGACAAGAACCAATCGAGGAAGACAACATCGGCTTTTATCGAGACGAAAAGCGCTGTGACATCAATCATGTCAAGAGTACTATGTTCCGCATCGCAAAAAATTGGTGATTGGCTACACGAATGCATATTTCCTAAAACATGCAAGGGAGTATTCAAACCCTAAAAATAGCCGTTCATCAAACACCATAAGAGGAAACTCATGAAGCTATCTCCTCCAACATATAGTTTTTCAAGAGTGACCTTGGTGAAGTTTCCTATAAATACCAGAGACCCTTTACATTGAGAGGTCACGGGAAATTTCAAAGCAACTCAAGAGCTCATTCGTATTATTGCAAATTGAAGCACTCGAAAAACCTAGAATTTCCCAAGTGTTTCACATTGGAGAGAGCTCATTCACTAAGCCTAGACTGATAAGAAATATCCAATGCTTAGTAGAGATATCCTAACCTTTGCATTGTACTTATTGTAAAGGATATCTCATCCTAGTTGGAAACCAACCAGAAACCCAAACCCTTTATAAGGTAGTTTGTGTGTGTTTTGTTGGTGAGTTGGAGTTGTAAAGAGTTAGTAAGCTACGATTGAGTTAGCGTAAAAACTCTAGAGAAGAAGTTAGTAAGCTACTTGTGGTAGTCCGAACACTTTGTGTGTGTTTGAGTTAGTAAGTCGCAGGTGAGTCACCGGAAAACTCAAAGTAGAAAAGTGAGTAAGCTACAAATTGAGTTAGCGAAAAGCTTTAGGAAGTGGTTAAGGAATTCTCCGAAGGTCGAGAGAGTGGATGTAGGAGCTTGAGTCTCGAACCACTATAATTCTTTGTGTTGTTTTGCTTTTCAGATTGCATTACTATCCGATTTGCATGTTTTTTTTCAAAGCATAGTTCATCGATATTCGGTTGGAACCAATCCATTGAACTTGCATCAAACCGATCACTGACCTTAATCTTTGTTTTTTAAAAGGAAGATTTTTAGCAAAAGCTAAAACGAAGTATAAACATAGGCCAACCATTCCGCACACTTGAGTAATTTAGAAACGGATAGTTACCAAAATCGAACTAACTCTACCGAGGGTTCAAGAAGATAATTATCGACCCAAGCGCCTCGAGTTCTCGATAAACTTCAGTTAAGGCTAATCTGAAGCTTCGAAAGAAAGTTTTCGGGATCATTGTCTCAATAGACTTTGACTAAGGGCAATCTGTGCTTCTCAGGGCCAAATCATCAGGATAACCTGACCCATCTGACCTCAGTGAAAGAAAAGTTTTAAAAATCACTGAACACATGTATCCCCCCCATACACGTGTGAGACTCGTTAGCACCGGGACCAACATATAATGATATTAATTTTATAGTATGAACAAGTTTCACATGAGACTCATATTTGAAATTATAAATTGATTTCGAAAAGAGTAAGGGGGTGGTTGTAAGAAATTATAAGTGATTATAGTCACCTAGGATTGTATGCATAATCAATTTGAAGTGATTTATTTCTCTTTTATTAGATTACATAAACTCTTAGAATTTATAAGCTAAAAATTGAAAGAGGGGTGCTTTTGGTAGCTTGTGAACATTTTTTTTAAGTACTATTAACTTTTTTTACAAACACTATCAACTTTTCCTTGATTTTTTTACAAACACCATCAACTTCTACTATTAATCAATTTTTTCATAATCAGTAATTGGATAATTTTTTGCAAACATCCCCTAATACTCTTGTGAATCAGGTTTATACATGAACTCTTTCGTTGTTATGCACCATCACTGTTGTGCTTAAAAACTATTATTGTTTAAAAAATAAATTATTTTTTAAATAGTGATAGTTTTTTTTATACAATGGTCATAATATTTATACATAATAGTGATATTGAATATAATTAGAAAAGATAGGAGAGAAAGGCAAACTTGTTCTTGTTGCTGAGGTGGTCCCAATCATCCCATCCACCATGCGCTACGATGTCGTCGAAATAAGTGTAGGAGAAAACGATTCTGGAGTACTGTCCCATTGCACGACCCACATAAAGTGGGTCCGACCCAGTTACTTTGCACTTCAAAAATGCAAAACCAGTCTTATGATCCGGTGAGTTTCTATCTTGGGCCGCTATTGATCCAAATCTGGTTGCGATCGAGTGCAGCTCACACTCCTACACCCAAAATCACACACAAATATCTAATTAGTTATTTTTTTTCTTTGTTTTTTGTGTCTTTCGAAATAATTGATAAGCACAAATTTTTATGATATCAATTAATACAATTATACTATAAATT
The DNA here is from genome assembly GCA_037126765.1 of Stenogyne calaminthoides. NCBI lineage: Eukaryota > Viridiplantae > Streptophyta > Magnoliopsida > Lamiales > Lamiaceae > Stenogyne > Stenogyne calaminthoides. The sequence continues at coordinate 28,805,342 of JBBCBC010000008.1, read as the reverse complement.
GATATCACTCTTATAAAATAATATTTATAACATTTAATGTTATGATCTAAATTTACAAATATTATGATATCAATTGATAATTATTAAGATATTAATTTATAAGTGTAATGATATAAATTTTATATTGTGAATAAACACAAATTTTCCTATTAAATTTATTCATAATTCTTATAAACTGGTATTTATAGCATTTAATATCATAATCTCAATTTGTAAATATAATATTATTAATTAATAAATATATTGATATTAGTTTGTGAGTCTAATAGTATAAATTTTATATTACGAATAACTTTTCAATGAATACCAACTCATGATTAAATTTTACCAGGACCTATTCATCCTTTGGAGTTTATTTAAAAATAAAATATCTCAGCATAGAAAAGCAAGACCGCATTTGTTTTTTCGGCAAAAGATGCCAGACTCAAAATGAGAAAGGACAAAAAGGACTGCACCAATACCTTTTTTCAATCGACACTTTTAAAATTAAAGGTCTCTTTTTTCTCACCTATTCTCCTTGAAACTTTCGAGGACTTTTAGATTTGTTATTTGATACTCCCTCCGTCCCAAGATGATTACAATACACAAATTAAATCGCAAACCAAGTAAAGTGGAATAAAGTGGGTTTGAGTGGAATAAAATAAGAGTATTGTGAGTGTATTAATATTATATTTATTTCCATTTTGAGAATGTTACAATAATGTTGAGACGTCCAAATAAGATAAGTGTTGCAGTAATCACGGACGAAGGGAGTATTTTTTTGGATCATAGGACGATCTTTACATTCTACAAGCTTTCATTTAGGTACGAATTAATACTTATTCAGCTACGCCCCTTGGTTTTTTTATACGGAATACAAACTAACATAAATTAACACTTACATTTTTTAAAGTATTAAAGTGACAATGCTCAAATTATGTTCCGTTCAAAATTAACACCCACGCTTCTCAAAGTGGTCAAACGTCAATATTTAAATATTTATGTTCCGTTTTACCGTGAAACAATCTTATACAAATGTGTTTCTAAAAAAATTAGTCCATCTTTTATATTGTGTTTATTACAATTATCTCTTGAAAGTCTAATATTGAATAATCTGGTTTTAATATAAAGCAAATGTGATTAATTTATTTAATGATGAGATGTGATTAATTTTTTAATGATGAGACAACTTCATCTGTAAAACTATTTCCTACGTGTGATGGATCGTTATGCTAGGTAAATAATTTTGATGGCGGTTCAATTAATTAGTAAAAATAATTTAATATTAAAAGAATAAAATCATACCCTCTCGGGATAACGAGCTCTCCTACCCAAGCACATAAACTAAGAAAACTTGATTTATTGGTATTATTTAAATCAATTATAATGATATTACGAGAGTGTAAATTTTAAGTGTTTTGTCATTTTAAAAAATATGCACATTATTGCGTGCGGAAAGAGTAATACATTAAAAGACCCTTAAAATATCATTTTTTATTCCAAAGATTCCTGAATTGATTTTTTGTTTTATCTTATTTCATTAGATCCCTTAACAGAAATTTAAGGATCTTGTCAAGTCAGCGTAAAGTTTTCTGTATGTTAAAAAACGATACATCATTTCAATTTCAATTTTAATACAATTACTTAAATTAAAAAAAAAAATTATGAACGGTCAAAAAATGACCTTATCAAACAAGATTTATATAATTTAATAATTTTTTAAATAAAAAATAGTTTAAAAATCTTAAAAAATAAATATATATAAGTTTTTTAAAAATAGTTGAAAAACATTTTGAGGCATTATGTGTAAAATAATTAAGAAGTAATGTATGAGCTTACTTTGTACATGGACCTTCCATTGCCGAAAATGAAGTCAATAGAGCCCTCAATGTAACATTGTTTAAAGTAATGCTGCCCTGCGTCGTCGCACAGTGTGTCCTGTGCCCCGTAAAATCCGCAACCGGAGAACAACGCTTTGTCGCCGGAGATTCTCAACGCCACCGCTTGCCACCCCTGCATTCCCGGCATCGGCGCCGGTGCGGTATTCTACATATATAATTAATTTATTAATTAATGCAAAATGTCCTAAGCTAGACATATAAATAATTTTTACTTGAATTTCTTTCCAAGAGATGTATAATTAATGTGGAGTGTGGACCATGTGAATGATACTGATACACATAAGATTTTTGTATTATCTATACTACGCATGATAACCATCCATTCACTTTTTTTGAAATACAGACACCAATAAATTTGTTGTTTGTTTGTTTACCGACTTGAAAATCGGAATTAATTAATGAATTTTGTATGAGAATTTCTCATAAATATATTTGTTAAGAATAAGATACAAAAAAAGGATAAATATGTTTTACTTGAAAATTAATACTAGTATTTATTTTTAGTGAATTTCATTATTTTATATCAACCAATTGTTACTGGTACAGTGGTATGTTTTTGCTCAAATATATCATGAATTCTCATGAAAAATATGTTAATTGTTTGGAGAGACTTGTTGATAGATACACTTCCGGATTAAAACTTACTAATTATAAGGAGTACTAAATAATTGTATACATATAAGTATAGTACTTTATAGTGCAATTTTGACTATATATGAAATCATGTTTTTACCAATTGTGTTTTTTATCGAAAAATTGTAGCTATTAATATGGTTTCTGGAAAAATATCGAAAGTGGCAATTCGCCAAGTTAATATTAAAAACATTTTTTAAAGTGTGGGTAAAATGACGACAGTGACTTGTCAAACATACAACACCTCTAGGATCAATGCTGGACCAGTTCAATGACACATAATAATAATAATAATAATAATAATAATAATAATAATAATAATAATAATAATAATAATAATAATAATAATAATAAGTGCAAAAAATAGTGACAGAAGCAGTTTGATAAGTGCGAAGCTGTTGTCCGTCTGGGCCCTTGTCACATGCCCTGTCATGCCACTCTATCATCGTCTTCTCTCTCCCCGCCCCTTTGAACGTTATGTACGGTTTCTTCGCCGGAACCACCACTTTTTCGCTGTTTTTCAGTATTAATTAATTAATATTTATCCTACATTAAAAATAAATATTACATTTTCTTAATTTCAACTTGCATATCTCGTTGTACCTCTGTATTTTTTTATTTTTTTTTCCATAGAGAGATCGATCATGTAACTAATTATCGGGCTGAAAATTCTAAATAGGACGACATTAAAGACAACATGGGATGGACTAAATTAAGTCAACATGCATGCATGTATATACTTCAAATTTTTTTGTTTAGTTTCATAAAATTTTATAATTTGAAAATACATTTTTTAAATATATCAGTTTAACAATTTTGTACACCAGTTAAGCCGTGCAATTAGTGCAAAACTAACACTCATCAAAACAACTAATACAAGTAATATAACTTCCTATCATTCTCTGCCAATTGTGTTTAATTAGGACTAGTATATTTCAAATAAGCTAGACTATTGAAGAGTAGATTAGAAATAACTAAAAAAAAATAATAAAATAATTAATTACATGTAATGACCAGCACTAATTAGAATGAGGACATTCTTTGTGTTGTTCTCAGGTACAGAGTCCACCGCGTCCTGAACCGACCGGAAATATGCGCCACCCTTAACATCCACCGTGATCACGCGGTGGCCGGAGGGCCCCACCCATTTGTGGCGGTGCAGTTTCATCGAATTCGAAGAAGCTGCACTGTCCGAAAAGCACGAGGCCCTCGAAATTGTTGCAATGTAGATGAAAAGAATAACAATTATGGTGCAATTATTGTAAGAGGAGAGAGAAACTGCCATTTTTAATTTACAAAGATAATAAAAATTGGAATGGAATTTGCAGAGAAGAGAATGTTTTTACAGAAAGAGTAGTGTGTGTGAGATTTGTTTAGAGAATCTGAGTTTATGTATACAGAAAACAAAATGCTTATTTATACATATGTGTATATGTGTGTGTATCTATTTATGCATGTGGGCAAGATATGGACACTGCAACGGTCATATTTGTGTGTAGCTCTCCTTTCTTTTGGAGAGTCTGTGATTTCTATACACAACAAAATGTTTGTTAATATATATATATATATATATATATATATATATATATATTTTGCATTTATATCCATGATCAAAGGCAACGGTCATATCTCTGTGAGGAACTCCAGTTGCTAATTTTACTTGTATAAAATATATGTATGTTAGTATGATTAATACAAATTGACCTAATTCCTTAAAAAAAAAAAACAAAAAACAAAAAAACAAAAACAAATTGACCTCAAGATCAGGATTGGACTTAGTAGGGCACGGGTGCGGCAGTTAGATCTCCCCCTTGGACTTTTAAATCATCGACAAAAACTCGTATAAAAAATTAAAACGCGTGACAAAGATTATCTGATTTTCAGCATAATCAATACCTACTCTTTTCAAAGTGTTAAAGCGTTAATGTCCAAATTACACTCCGTTTCATTATGAGACGGTCTCACGCAAGTGTGACTCTAAATCATCTAGTGTATATATAAAAATAATAATTGTAAACCTTCATTTCATGCAAATAAACATATAAAAGGCGTAAAAAAAAAGTAAACTTATATTTTATTAATAATTTGTGGGTTATCATTCTTGTTGATATCTTGATTTCCCTCTCTGACGATATGAATTTGATTTATGATTTTCTTACAATTTGATTTGTGATACTGAGATCTCAACGATTTATTATGGATTTTCTTACAATTTGGTAGTACCGAGGTCTCAGCGACTTATTCCTAATTTTTTCTACAATTTGATAATGAGTAACACTCATATGAAACAGGACTATACATGAACTCTATCAGAGTTATTCATAAAAAAATATCATTGTAGCACACAAAAATTATCATTATTTAAAAAATACTTTATTTTTTAAACAATAATAATTTTTGTGCATTTATATCCATTATCAAAGGCAACGGTCATATCTCTTTGAGGAACTCCGGTTGCTAATTTTACTTGCATAAAATATATGTCATGTTAGTATGAATAATACAAATTGACCTCATTCCTTAAAAAAAAAAAAAAAAAAAAATTGACCTCCCCCTTGGACTTTTAAATCATCGACAAAAACTCGTATAAAACAATCTCATGCATGAGACATGGTGCAATTTTGCACAATCAATACCTACTATTTTCAAAGTGTTAAAGCGTCAATTTCCAAATTACACTCTGTTTCATTGTGAAACGGTCTCACGCAAGTGTGCCTCTAAATCATCTAGTGTATATATATAAATAATAATTGTAAACCTTCATTTCATGCAAATAAACATATAAAAGGTGTAAAAAATAGCAAACATATATTTTATTAATAATTTGTGGGTTATCATTCTTGTTGATATCTTGATTCCTCTCTCTAATGATATGAATTTGATTTGTGATACCGAGATCTTAACGATTTATTATGGATTTTCCTACAATTTTTGTGGGTAGTACCGAGGTCTCAGCGACTTATTCCGAATTTTTCCTACAATTGATAGTGAGTAACGCTCATGTGAAACATGACTATACATGAACTCTATCAGTATTATTCATAAAAAAATATCATTGTTGCACACAAAAATTATCATTATTTAAAAAATACTTTATTTTTTAAACAATAATAATTTTTGTACATAACAGTGAGAGTTGTATACATAACAGTGATAATTTTTATATATGACAATAATATTAAAAAAATAGAGTTCACCGTGAACTCAGGTTTACACAAGTTTTTGTCTTTGATAGAGTTATTTGTGACCTAACCCATTTGACCTACTGAAATTCTATTTTGACTCTCATATTTATTAGAGACCAGAGACTTAGGGAGCAAGAAAAAGATAATTCCAAATCTTGGATAAAAAGAAAATATAATCTCAAATTTTGGAGATATTATTTTATATTTGTATCTCCAAAATTAGGATTTATACAATTATGAAACTATTAATCTATTGAAAACTCTCTTGTAAAACTTGTTCATAATATAAAATTGATATTATTACACTTATAAAATGAACATATTACTCTATAAACTAATATCTATAACATTTAATGTTATGATATCATTTTATATGTGTAGTGATATCAGTTGATAAATATTATAGTATTAATTTATAAGTGTAATGGTATAAATTTTATACTATGAACAAATTTCACCGGAGACCATATATATATATATATATATATATAATAGCATAAATCGAACTAAATTTGAAAACCATTTGAATAGTAAATTTCCACCAATTGCCTAATTTGGAAGTATCCCTTTTAAATATTTAAGATATATATCAATAAATATTTGATAACTATTAGGATACTTATTGTAAAAATATTTTATGATAACTAGTCAAATATATCAACACTGATTCATCTTAAATTCTTATTATATTACATTTGATTGAATTTACCCCCAAATAAAATTATGAAATAGAACTATAACATAAATAAATATCAATATAATTTGTTTAGGATATATTTTGATTTGAATTGTTTTTAATAAAATTTGTACATATTTATATTTTTTAATATCTCACACTACACAATTTACACTCTCTTCTTCGAATTATCACATTTTAGTTTACGAAATATCACATTTTAACATACGAAGTATCACCTTTAGCATATGAAGTATCATCATTTAAAAATTATTTAATTTTATATGTTATTCTTCTCAAAATCACTAAAGAGTGACATTTTGTATGTTAAACAATATTATTTTCATATACTAAATAGTGTTACCGAGATGTTATTCTTCTCAAATCACTAAACAGTGGCACTTTGTGTGTTAAACAATATTAGTTCGTGTACTAAATAGTGATACGTAGTTCATTGTAAAACTTTCGTGAACCAAGTTCATAAAGAAAATCATATAAAATAATTTTGAATATGTTATCGTGCATCGCACGACGGGAGAAATTCTAGTTTAAATAAAATTTCGGTGTCTATAAGAATTATTTAGACTATTAAATTATAAACTCAGTATGTGAGCGTGAGCCAAAAGCTCTAATACCTTGAAAGAATTTTATCTCATCTAAAATCTAAAGTTGTAGAGAGATATGAAATTAATTCGTTTATATTATTTTCTTAGCAGTACTATATATACTGAATTCTAATTGTTTCATAAATCTTGAACTTTATATATGTCAAAGAAATCATGTATTGAAGGATATTCTTAAAAATGTTCATTGAATATAGTATCTTTTTCAAGTACATGATGAGTGAATAATCGAACGTAATCTTTTCTTAATCTATATTTTAAGGAGAACTCACTCATATTTTAGTATAATATGTTTAGTTTTATTAGAGTTTTTCTTTATGATCAAATTCCTTAATTATTCAGATTAGACATTAATTAGAACAAAATATAAGGTAATAATAGTTTAAATTTGGCCTAATGAAAGGCCATCGATATGGGAATACCTATGTTGTTTGGTGATGTTATCACTAATATTACCACATGCATTTGACACAATATTAGTATTCATCCTTTCTTCTAACAAATAATTTTTGTTGGTAAAATGTTATTCTTGATGTTGTTGACTGCAGGTTGATGATCCAGAATGAACTCCAAAATTCCAGAAGGATGTACAAGGCTCAAGAAAAGTTGGGAGAATTCTAGATAATGCGGCTGCAATCACAAGCAAGAAGATAGCCCACTATTCCCATTTATCACACGAGATCATGGAGGAGTTGAATAGAAGGTGTTTCTAGATCCTTTAAGGTAGATCTATGGATGAAGATTGTGGAATCTTCATCACAAGGCAAAGAATAACCGAGCATCAACTGTAGAGTGCCAATACATCCAGAGTGATAGGGAAAGTTGTATAGATCCATGATAGACAGTTTTCTCTATGTAACATCTAGTAGACCTGACATTATGTATAGTGTTTGTGTTGGTGCTAAGTACCAAGCTAATCCCAAGGAGTCACACATGAATATTGTGAAGATGATTATTAGATATGATGTTGGGACAACAGACCTTGGTATATGGTATACAAAGGATACAAGCAGTATATTGGTTGGATATAGTGACGTTAATTGGGCTAGAGACATTGATGACAGAAAAAGCACAAGTGGTGGATGCTTTTACATGAGTAATAATTTGATTTCCTATCATAGTTAGTGTTGAGAAATTTATAGTTTTGATGGAAGTTCCAAAACAGATGTAATAGGACCAGTCAGGCCTGTTAGCTGACTGATGAATTAGAAATCAGAATAGGATGAGTAGTTGAAATGTATAGACAGCTGATGTAATAGATAGGTCATATATTGAGGGGGAACTCAATATGCATAGGTTAAGTCTTGAAGAAGATCAGAATAGTCAGATGATCAGGAGAGATATCAAGCAGAAGACTCAGAAGACTAGAACATAACAAGACCATAAGACCTTCGGAAGACCTACATCAGATGAACATCAGAAGAGTCAGTAAGTTGAGCTAAGACAACTTACATCAGAAGACTAAACAAGGTAGACTGATCAGTCCTAACTGATCAGGCCAGTTCAATCAGGTAACAACCTAGTGCTTACCTAAGGTGTACAAGTCGATCAAATAAGAAGAATGTCGACCTAAGTTGGTGAATCAAGCGCCGAATAAGTGTACTTGACAACCAATGAGAGTGAGACACGTACGTACGGAACTGATAATACAGGACAAGATGGTTCAGAGTCAAACAACTATAAAGGATGACGTAGCACGCATTTGGCCATGCCGTCTCTGAGCACATCAAATCAGCCCTGCAAACCTACCTCAAATAGACCGAAATTCGAATTGCTCTCCAACGGCTAGTTCGATTCGTGCCTATAAATATGGGATCAATCTTAAGAGTAAGGTTATGGAAATTATACAGGCTTAAACACATCAAGCAATTTCCGCACGAAGAACACCAAGAACTCAAGAAATATTCTAAGTGTTCATCCCATAGTTTCTTAGCAAGAGTTCCTATCCTTTAGCTTTAGGCTACTTAAATACTAGGATAGAATTCCAGTTGGAAACCTTACAAATCTTACCCCAAACCGAGTGTTAGGTTAAGTTTGTTAGCAAGATTTCAAGCTAGGGTTTCTAGTCTTGATTTCTGGGATCAGTTGAGTGAGAACTCCATAAACATCTATTATACTGTGTTTGGACTAACACATTAAACTAAGTCTAGTTCGTTAGTAAGTGCCCCTGCTGATGGGGAAGAGTGGACATAAGACAAGTTGTCCGAACCACTATAAATCTTCTGTGCTTACTTGTTTTACACTATCTGCACACTACTGTTTTGATAAGTTAACATACATATTCTAAGACGAGATCAGTTCTGAATCAAGCAGCTGATCTGATCAATTTGACAGTTGGTCATCTGATCTGATTCAGAAAACCTTAGAACCTGATATTGATAAAATTGGTTTTTCATACGGGTAAAACTTAGCTTCCGCACAATCAGTTAAACTGATAGACATCAAACTGATCAGCTTACCGGCAATCAGTAGGTTGGTTATCAGTCTATACTGATCACTCGCACTCTGATCAGTAAATTTACAAATCACACTGATCACACGACTAAGTTTCGGAAATTTATTCATCCCTCCCCTCTAGACTTCTACCTCACTGAAATCCGTTCGGGAACTACAAGTGGTATCAGAGCGGTGGTTCTACAGACCACTGACTGTGAGTATCATTTGTTCTTGAGGAAGAACCATTGTGGTCACTTGAACAGATATTTGAAAAACCTGTTTTTAAAAATCATCTGTTTTTAACTCACAACTCAGCATGGATAACACCACTGGCATGCACCATGACCTGCCTAAGTTTGTCGTCGATGAGTATGTCGACTGGACTATTCTTATGGCTAACCATCTGGGTGCTATCAGCTCCAGAATGATGGAAGTCATCGAACGAGGACCCATCATAATCTATCATACGAATCCAACTACTGGAGGTGATGCCAATGAACCAGTAGGAGCCATGGTCAGAAAAAGCGTCACACTGATGGATGCAAATAAGAGGAAGTTGCACAACCTGGATATTGTTGCAAAACATATCATTCTAAAAATAGTGGACAAGACCACGAGAGAAAAGATCAAGTACTGCAAGACTGCTAAGGCAATGTGGGATGTGCTTGCTGAGATGTGCGAAGGAAATGATCTAATAATAGATAACAGACTGCAAGCATAATTGGTCAAGTTCGAGAAACTGAAGATGCTGCCCAGCAAGACTATAACGAGCTTGATGGAAGAATAATGATTACCGTCAACAAGGGACGTGAGCTTGGAAGAGAAATTTCTGACAAAGATATCAACTATAAAATTCTGAGGTCCCTGACCAAGAAATGGGACATGAAGGTTACAGTAATCAAGGACTGTCATTATATCTCAACAATGAATCTAAGCAAGTTATTCCTAAGTCTGAAAGCACATGAATTCGATCTGATTGAAAGAGGCTTAGATGAAGAAGATTATGCCCCACCTGCTACGAGTTCCAAATCTGTTACATTCTAGGAAACCAACAGTTCCTCCCGAACTACAAAACCAGTTGGGAACATCATCAGGCAGACGGAACAGATCACCCTGCTAACCAAAAAGCTAGAAATATCGAACATTCAATTAGGAAAGTATAGTAAGTTTTATAAGGACTACAGACAAAGCAGAGGAAGAGATATGAGATCTACTGAGAGATCACAAGAAAGGAATCGTTCTGATGAAAAGAGAGATGATAGAAGAGATGATCGGAGAGAGGATCATAGAGATGATCACAAGGATGACAGACGAGATGACAGATCAGATCGAAGAGGTTCTGATTATAGGCAAACTGGTAAATCTCCTGAAAGATCATATAGGAGAAGAGACTCACCTGGCAGAAGGAATTCCGTGGAACCAGGAGCATACTTCAACTGTCAGAGATAAGGTCACTACAGTATCGACTGTCTTGACCTGACTCCTAAAGAGAGAGAGGAGAAGCGGAATCGAAGGGAGCAAAGATACAAGAACAAAAGAGCTATGGTTGCAGACACTTCTGGTATCGATGACTCCTACCTGCCATCAGATGATTCTGGATACTAATCTGTTGAGGACTTTTGCCTGATGATGACAACTGATGATGTCGACGATCTGATATTCTCATCTGATGACAACATTTGTCTCATGGCCAAAAAAGCTGACCAAACTGAGGTAATCTCTAAACCTTCTGTGCCTTCTCTTTCCACATCTGTTGTACTGAGCACACCTGCTGGAGAGATTGACCTGCAACTCTATAATGAGCAATTGCTAGATGATCTCTCTGATGCAGTAGACACTTACACAAGAGTGGAAGCTGAGAACGATAAGCTAAGGGTTAAGAATACTCAGCTTGTCAAGATAATGCGATAAGTAGAGCTACTGAACTGAAATTAGTTGAGATTGTTCAGAAGATGACTACAGAACTGGAGTTTCGTAAAGTTAGTACATCTGATTAGGGTAAACTGGTTAAGGAACGACAAGCTCTCAACCTGAAGCAAGCTGATGATCTCAAAGTCCTACAAGATAAGTTTGATGAACTCTTCCGACTGCATGAGAGTCTAAAAATTAGTGAGGACAGTTGGCGAAAGAAAGTAGAAGTTTTCACAAACTAATCTAAGACTGTTCAAAGTCTGAGCAACTAATATCGCAAGCCAACTGATAAGAAGGGAATTGGGTTTGAAAACCCTTATGGATTCTCACATGTTCAATTTGGTTCATCTTCAAAAAGTGAATCAAAGAAGATTTCTGGAAAAGATACAAATTATGTTAAATCTGTGTCAGATAAGGGAAAGAGACCAGCTGATCAGGCAAGACAAGTGTCTGGTAAGAAGGGAAATATAAATGAACCCCAACTGATCAAGCATCAGCCGAGGAATCAACAGAAGAGCCATGTTCTTCTAAAGAGATCTCAAGAGACTAGGCATCAGCCTGGACCATCTCGCAAGGGACAGTCCCAGCTGAAACATAATCAGGTCAAGATGCCTAACCAACAGGCTAAAGGTAAACTGACTAAACCATCTGTGAAAAGAAGATATGAATCTTTTTATGGAAGCAGTCGTACCTACCCTTATAACTAGAAATCTAGGACAAATGCACCTGAGCCTCACTGGATTAAAAGAAGACAGACTAACAAGAAAAATTCCAAGTCTTCTGATTCATCCAAGGCTCACACTCTTAATCATTCTGATCAGAACGCACATGATGAGATGTATGATTATGTAGATGCTTATAGGAGACAAATAAGGCCTTCTGATCTTGATGATTACAATAGAAATGCCTTGTTTGTTTAGATCCAGAAAGGTAAAACTAACCCCCCAGGACCCAATCCTACTGGGGTACCTAAAGCCTGATTTAAATGCAGGTTCTCATGGGTTTGGCCAATAAAGGAGGTGTACAAGCAACTATTTGGTACATCAATAGTGGATGCTCAAGGCACATGACTGACAATAAACATCTCCTCAGTTCGTATGAAGAACAAGAAGGCTCACATGTACTCTTTGGTGACAACAACTTTGGCTTTACCAGAGAGTTTGGCACCTTAGTGAATAATTGATGTACAAGTTTCTGGAATTTCATATGTCGATGGTTTAAAGCATAACCTGTTATCGGTTTCACAATTCTGTGACAATGGATTCAACGTTGAGTTCTCGACTGATCAGTGCACCATTAAGAATTGAGCTACTCAACGGATTTTGCTAACTGATTCCAGAAAATGAACAATCTACACTACAGATTGGGATAGTTGTCCAAGAAATGCATGCATGATTGTCAAGAGTTCCAAAAGTAGCAGTTGGCTCTGGCACAAGAGAATGAGTCATCTGAACTTTATAACTCTTAACAAGATAGTAAGGATGTCATTGGTTGGAGGTCTCCCGAATGAAGTTTTCTCTAAGGATCAGACATGTGCCGCATGTCAGAAGGGAAAGCAAGTCAAGGCTTCATTCAAAGGGATTCCATCACCTCCATCCAGCAGAGTATTGCAACTGCTCCATATGGATCTTTTTGGACCAGTCACACCACTTAGTTTCAGCGAACGCAAGTACACTCTGGTGATTGTGAATGATTTCTCAAAGTTCATCTGGGTTATATTCCTTTATAAGAAGAATGAAACTTCAACAAAGGTGTCAATATTGTGAAGATCAGATCAGATAAGAGAACCGAGTTCTTGAATTCTTTTATATCTGATTTTTGCAAGGAGTTTGGGATACAACATGAAACATCAACCGCAAGAACGCCTCAATAAAATGGTGTAACAGAACGGAGAAACAGAACACTCAAAGAACCTGCTCGCACTATGTTGGCTGAACATGCAACACCAAACTGTTTCTGGGCAGAAACAATCAACACTGCATGTCATACTCAGAACAGATGTTCTCTTACTAAGATTCACTTCAAAACACCCTATGAACTATGGAAGGGCAAAAGACCTTGTGTTTCTTACTTCCATGTTTTTGGGTGCAAGTGTTTCATTCATAACAATGGGAAGAGTCAGTTGAAAACCTTTGAAGCTAAGTCAAATGAGGGTATATTCTTAAGATATTCCTCAACCAGCAAGGCTTTCAGGGTGTTCCACATGCGAACCCTAGTTGTGGAGGAAACACCTCATGTGGTCTTTGATGAGTCAACATCTGATCAGGAGAAATCTGCTTCAGAAAAGGTCGTATTAGAACAAGATGTACATGATGCTCAGAAAATGGACCAGTTAAGCACCAAAGGAAAGGAATCAGAACATGTCACAGTGTATATTCCTAACTTTGATCTTGATGATTCACCAGGTCAATCAGACCCTAAGGTACGTACAACTGTTGATGAAGAAGCTGGTACAAATGAGACAGTAACTGAACCATCTGGTTCAGGGGGAACACATGATGTTCCAGCGGACAGACTTCAACCTATGATGATTCCAACATCAGCTGAGACATGTCCATGCCAAGTGGATTCTACTATTGAACCTCTCTCAATCTGTAGTGACTCAATATCAGATGAGGACGATGATGTCCAAACTAATATAAATCAGGAAAGCAGGACTTGGTTCAAAGACCATCCGACTGACCAGATAATCCGCTATACTAATGCCCGAGTCCAAACTAGACATCAGATTGGTGAAAGTGTTATGTATTATTGTTATCTGTCTTTGAAGGAACCTACCACACCAGAAAAAGTTTTACAAGATGCCAACTGGATTCTGGCCATGCAAGAAGAACTAGAGCAGTTTGAGAGGAATCAAGTTTGGAAACTTGTAGATAGACCAACTCACAAAGATGTGATTGGTACTAAGTGGGTCTTCAAAAATAAGAAGGATGAGAATAATGTCATCACCAGAAATAAGGCAAGACTTGTTGCGAAGGGGTATTCACAATCAGAAGGGATTGATTATGATGAGACCTTTGCACCAGTCGCTCGCCTGGAAGCCATTCGACTATTTCTGGCATATGCTACCCACAGAGGATTTACTATGTATCAGATGGACGTAAAGAGTGCATTCTTAAATGGGGTACTAGAGGAGGAAGTTTATGTCGAACAAACTCCTGGCTTTGAATCAGGCAACCAGGTGTACCATTTAAGAAAATCTCTTTATGGCCTGAAACAGGCTCCTAGAGCTTGGTATGATACACTATCCCAGTTCTTGACAGACAACTGGTTCATTAAAGGTACAATAGACAGAACCTTGTTCAGAATTGAAGATGGGGATGATATACTGATGGTTCAGATCTACGTGGACGAATCATTTTTGGATCTCCCAATCATAATTTATGTGAGAAGTTCAGCAAACTGATGCAAGAAAAAATTTGAGATGTCCATGATGGGTCAGATGAACTACTTTCTAGGTCTCCAGGTAAGACAAGGTACTAAAGGAATTTTCATCTGTCGGGCAAATACACCAGAAATATGTTGGCTAAGTATGGAATTCAAAACTACAAGACTGCCAGAATTCCCATGATGACATCCTTCAAGATGGATCCAGACGAGAATGGTCATAAAACTAATCAGAAAGAGTATAGGGCTCTCATTGGATCTCTGTTATACCTGACTGCTAGCAGACCAGATATAACCTTCGCAGTAGGTGTATGTGTTAGATTTCAGGCAAACCCAATGCAAAGCCACCTGGAAGCAGCTAAGCGGATTCTTAAGTATCTGAAGGGGACAATAAACCTTGGTTTATTTTACCCATCAGATGATAATCTAGAGCTTAGTGGGTACTCTGATTCTGATTATGGAGGTTGCAAGATAGACAGAAAATTAACCTCAGGAACATGTCAGTTCTTAGGTAGTAAATTGATCTCTTGGTTCTCAAAGAAACAGACATCTGTTGCCACATGGTCGCAGGAAACTGTTGCTCCCAACTGCTCTGGCTTAGTCAGCAGCTGAGGGATTATAACATCATAGCTACATACAAGATGCAAGCATGTGGACATTAGACATCACTTCATCAGAGATCATGTGGAAAAGAAGAACATCAAAATGGAAAAGATCCATACTGATAAGCAGATAGCTGATATTTTAACCAAGCTGCTAGCTGAAGTCAGATTCAGGGAACTATCAGTTGAGTTAGGGCTACTGGACTTAGGAGAAAATACACCATAATTCTTTGGTGGATTGATCTCTAGGACCAGTTGGTTAAGAAACTGACCAGGTAAGGAGAATCAGTTGAAGTGGGAACTTCAACCAATAAGAAAAGATCAGTTGGACATTAATCAGGTAAGGGATACCAGTTGAAGGGGAAACTTCAACTGATAAGATAAGATCAGCTGGGAACTGATCAGTTAAGAAGGTATTATTGGGAAAATTTTGAGGATTAGGCTACAATCAGTAAGATCAACAGAAATCAGGCAAACCAGATCAAACCAAGTGGTAACTGACTGATTACGATATCAGTCAGTCATATACATTTTCTGATTTACTTTATTTTAAGCTTATCCTACTCTATGCTATCATTACTTAGCCCATTACTTTATGACGTCATGCCTGCAAGCATTAAATGCGGATGTGGGTTTTGCATTAAATACACTTATTACGCTTTTTTAAGTCCAAAAGTCTGCATTTTTAAAACCTCAATTGCACGATTAAAACACCTTTTAACTGCTTAATCTCAACCATCCGATTTCAAACACAGATACTTGAGTATCACTAGGTTTCGTGCAAAATGATTTTTCCTCCCATCTATTTAAACCCTAGATAGTCTTAGAAAACCCTTTCACATTTCTACTCTTCCAAATACAGTGTACCAAGAACAACTGCTTATATCTGCAAAAAATTCGTCAAGTGTTCTTGAGCGATTCAACCCTTTACGCTTATTCAAAATCGAATTGCACTTCTGGTAATTTTTGTTGGAAGAATAAATGCTTATTATTTGTTAGGATTCATAGGTTTACGTTTTGTATGCTACTTCATTAAATCTGTGGATACAAATGTCTGGTTTTTTAATCTAATACATGTTTCAAACGCTTTAGATTATATATATGTCTTGTGTTGTAACATTGTATGAGAAGTTAATGGGTATTTATTTACTCTTATGTTATGTTGAATGAACTGCAATATATACTACACATAAACACAGTCTAAATTCTCGATTCATGTACAGAAATGACAACACTTGCTACTATTCAAGGAATGGGTGAGGAGATTTGCAACTATGCTTCAATGGTGAAAGATATTATAGACGAAAAGTTCGTGATTTTCACCGTCACCACCGATCCTGAATCAATGGAAATCCTTGATTGTCTAAGGGCTTCTGGCCTTGAACAGTTTTGCTACAGACATCAGGATGTTGTCTATACTCTTGAATCACTGGAGTTCCTAAGGAATCTAAAAGAAACGGAGGACAAACAGTTGGTGTCCATCTATTGGCGATACAAAGGTTGATGTAACCAACGATGATTTGAGGAGGATTTTCAACCTTCCATCTGGTAGAAATGCTCCAAATGAATATCGTCCCATTGTGAGTGAGAAGGAGTATCTTCAAACGGTTCTTCTTCGTCCTGCCAACAAGGAACAAGTGGTGAATGTAAAGCAACCCTACTTGAGAAGGAAGTTCAGATTGCTGTTTGAAATTGTATCTAGTGTTATTCTGGGCATATCCTTTAGTCCAGATTCTCTAACCCAACAAAAGCAATGGGTAATGACTGCAATTATTGAGAAAACACAAGACATGAACTGGCTTGGGATGTTCAAGCACAGACTGTTGCAAGAAACTGATAAGTTCGGGGTAAATGATAAGAACGAGGTCTACTTGACAAAGAAGATATACAACATTCACAAGGTCTCGATAATTTTAGCTGATAAACTTCCACATTATCATTGGGCTGAGCTTGGGAGGAAGCCCTATCTGATCAAATTTAAAGCTCTTCTATGGAAGGATGCAGAGATTCCTAGCCAATCTGATGATGATCTCGTACCCTATGTGCCAAAATCCAAGAAAGAGAAGGCATTAGCATCTTCAGTACAATCAGAAGCCCAAGAACATCCTTCCAAGAAGGTAATGAAAAGGAAGCAGATGACCACCAGATCCTCACGCAAAGCTGAAGATGTGAGTGAAAAACGTCAGAAGAAACTCACATCTATGCTTCCCAAAATAGTTGGTATGCCATCAGAAGGGTTGAAGGACCATGATTCTGATGTTGAGATTGAGAAGGAGATTGTTGTGAGCTCGGAGCACACAGTTAGTGCTGAGAAAGAACTGGCTACTGAAAAGGAGGCTGGTCAGATGGAGATATCTGCAGAGGCAGAAAAAGCTGTAGAAGGAGAAGGCAAAGGAGGAGGAGAGGGGGAAGGAAGTAGAGCCGAAGAGGAATCAGTAGAATCGGAGCCTTCTGATTCTGCGCATCTGAGTTCTCTCTTCAAGAAACCTGCCCATGATCCAATGCATCTACCCAGATCACCCAGATCACCTACCCCTACCTCAAAATCCCCATCCGCGACCCCAGAAAAACCCAAATCTCCTTCACCCCCACCTACCAGAAATCACCCTCCCCAAGTTCCACCAAAAACTACCCAACCAGAACAAACTCAACCAGAAATCACCCAGCCCGAGTTACTAAAAGAACCTTCATCACCTGTTCAATCAGATAGACAAAAGGCAATGTTTGTTTTTGTCGCCCACAATCCATTCAATACCAGAACGGTGATTGAAACAGACTTACTTGAACAGGTTCATCCTGCTGTAAAGTTTCTGAAGAGAAAAGTAGATAATTACTTGAACATAAACTTCCCTCATCTGGTGGATCACCCTGGAGTCAAACAGCAGGTAGCTGACATCATGATCTGGAGGGATGTCAGACTACAAGAAATTGAAGATTTCTTGATTATTCTGGAAGCACTGGGTCAGGATGCATTTGTAGATCTTGAGATGAATGTGAAGCAGCTGGCTGGAGTAAGTAGTGTCGCGGAGTTGGCATCTGATGGTGATATCAGATGGTTAGTTAACAAGAAGATGGGATTCCCAGATGTTGAAGAAACTAACCAGATGGTATGGGACATAGCTCAAGAATATGCAGAATACGAGCAAGCTGCCGATGAACTAGCTGAGGGTGGTGCAGATGCGACCCTAGATGGTGAGGCATCAACATCTGAGAAGACTGCTGTCATTTCACTTGAAACCCTAGATCTAATTTCGAAGACTATTCAAGATGGGTTGAAGGTATCTGTTGAAGCCCAATTCAACACTCTGGCGACAAATCAGATGGTTCAAATGGAGCAGAAAACTAAGCAGCTAGTCGAATCTGAGAGAAGCTACACAATTGAGAAACTGTTTGCTTTGCATTCAGAAGTGGCTGAAAAGAAGATGAAGCACATTGAGCTGTTGGCAGAAAAGCTTAGAGATGAGATGTCTACCCTTTCTGAGATCAGAATTCTGTTGGAAGAGGTTTACAAATCACTGATGAAAGTTGACACCAGCTTTGATGCTGCCTGGAGAAGGTTTGAAGTCTCCATGACCAAAGCCAGAACAACACTGGAGAATGATGTCTCTAGAATGCTTGGACCAGCTCCTTCTGCCTCATCTGTCCAAATCACTCCCTTGGAGGTAGAAGAGATGAAGCAGGAAATGCTGAGGCAGTTCGGCAATCTTGAGCGCAAGTTTTCTCACCTTTTTTATGAAACCAAAAAGGGGGAAGAAAGTGTTAGTATTAGTGTCCTAGAGGCAATCTATTGTAAGGACATAATACTCGATGATATTCAGTTTGATTTAATATTATAGTTCACTAAATATTAATGTATGGCAATACACTTGTTTGAATATTATGTTTGATTGTTTGCATTTATTCATGCAAGTGTTCCCATGAGTCATTGCTGTCATTGAGGTTGTGAGAACTCAGATGACTTAAGCATGATTCTCAAATAGCCCCGATCAAGGATCATCAAGAATGGGATATTGATGATACAATGGAGATTGGTGTGCGATCTGCATCATACTCTTAGAGAGTGTAGTAAGATCTCACTTACTACGAGATACTAGGTATCTCATGATGGATGCACAAATACCTTAGAGGGTATTGGTATACCCATCCGAGAAACCGTTTGATGTATTTCCACTATATGTGTCTACGGGTGTCTCGGTTAGTGGGAGCGATGCGATACTCCTTTGACTTGAGGTCAATACGCACTACATGTGTGGGATGATGAACTTTGACCATGACCGACGCTTGCACCCTAACCATGGGTAGATATGACTTGGATTGGGTTCATCACGAAGTACATGTGTGTGGTAGTTGAGCCAAGAATAGGATTCATTCCTCAAAGTGGATTTAGAGAGAATACTCATCTTCTCATCATAATTGGATCAAAGACATCGGCCGATGCACGTCAACTTAGACTTTGTGGCTAAGTGTGACATACATGATCAATTAGTGATTAGAGATAACATGATTAAGTTATTTGAATAGACACTTCATCATGTTCAAGACTTAATCGAGTATTCGCGAATGAAAGGAGGAAATCGTAATAGCCCATGTTTCAGTTACAGGTAGTTGCACGTTTCTCGCAACGTACCTCATATATTTATTGGGGAATTAATTGCCCGAATCTATTCGGGTTGAATATTTAAATACAAATTTAATTCTAACAATTATTACTAGCATGAATTAATCCTATATTAATTCAAATAATAATTCAACAACCAATCATGCATACAATTAGTTCACGTAAATCCTACGCATGCAGAATTACTACGAGTTTACGTAAACTAACCTCTCGGAGTGACAACCATTGAGAAGATGGATCCCGTTCACATGAACACACCAAAAGGTCTTCTCAAGTATTCCCTTGCCCTTGTTTAACAATCCGGTGGAAGGAACTCGCGAACAATTTAACAAAAGGAAAAATAAAAATATGTTGCACCACCTTTGTGGATTTCAAATTTTTTCAACACATGGAATTGCACACTCACAATTGAAGTTTTTCGAAAATACACAATTTGTCGACGTTTCAAAATATTTGATATTTTGTCGGCGCTGATATTTTTCCGAAAAACCAATTTTCGTGTTCACCTGGGAATGAAACATTCATCCCCTATTTATAATACTAAGGGGGACGAAAATATTAGGGCTTTTGGGTAATTGGGAAATTTCCTTGCTTCTTCCTCAAGAAACAATCTTGAATATATCTAATATATTCTATTTCCCAAAATATCTCCCAAATAAGATCTCCTCCTCCTTTTGTTATGGTATTTTCGAAAATATCATTATAAATAGCCAAGTGGGAGATTTCTTGAATTTAATGAGATAATCTTGTATTCCAAGAATACTTATCCTCATTCCATAACAAAATTCAAATAAAATCTTTCTCCCTCTTTTATTCATAATTTTCGAAAAAATAAAAAATTAGGCAACAATAATTTATTTTATTTTAAACACATTTTTCAGTTATTGGAAATTATGTTTGGGCTACTTGAGGGGCCTTTAGGAGAATTAAGATTGGACCTTCCAATGGATTTTGAATTTTCAATATTGAGCCACAATATTATTCAAGCCCATAAATATTAATTAATCTCACTACATAATTAATATTGCACTATCCATCTTAACCCATATTACTGTTAATATGGCTCCCGATTATTATTTCCCATGTTTAAGATTATCTAGCTCATTAATTAATTCAAGCCACTGAAATAGCTTTCCATTAATTAATATATTTTGTCCTTGGTCAAGGAACGGTTCAACATTATTATCCATACCGGAAATGAATTTCACTTGCAAGATTTGGTATGATAAATCTTATGAACCTCCCAAGGGGGCAAATCAAACGAGCGTACTCGCACACGATTCTTCGTATTAAATCTTAGCAATCGCATGTGACCAGCAATATTGCCCAAGATATAAAGTATTGAATCTCATTGATTCTCTACCCGTCATAAGTCAAAGCAATAATTACTAACCACACGCGATCCTATTTAAGGGACGAAAATTAAGAAATAACGAACCACTGAGGTCTAATTCTTCCTGGTTTAGTGCTAAAGAATTTATCCTCCTGTAGGTCCTGTTCAGCGCATCAGTCATGCACTAGTGTAATCTTTTGGTCAAGACAAGTCAATCTGAGCCTTACACCTCAACTTTTCACGATGGATTGTTTATTTCCATCTAGGTCGTGAACCGCGTACTTTTAGTTACAAGGGACTGTTAATTTAATCTTCTGTGATCTGGTATCACTAAATTAACTACAATGTAACGCGTACTAATTATTGAACAATTATGCAATAAATATATGTAACATTCAATGATATTTAAAGCATCAGTGATAAATAATTTATTTCAGTAAATAAGACAGAAAATTCAGTTTGGTTATACAAATTTAAAGCATACTTTCCAGTATAACCCCAACAATCTCCCACTTATACTCAAAGTTTGCTTTTAAGTATACTACAACACATCTCGTGTAGTTCCTAATACGTGACATTTAATATCACCTACATGAACCTAATAATATCTCCCACTTATACTCAAAGCAGATTGACAACGGACTTGACACCCATTCCTTCCACATGTCTCTCGAATGTATCCTGAGGCAGACCCTTTATGAATTGATTTGCTAGGTTGTCTTCTGACACAATTTTTGCCACCTCTATATCTCATCTCTTAACGATTTCTCATATAAGATGGTATTTTCTTTCAATGTGTTTGCTGGCCTTGTGGGCTCTTGGTTCCCTTGAATTTGCAACTGCTTCGGCATTATCACAGTAAATAGTGATTGTCCTGGACAAATTCGGAACTACGTCCAAGTCCACTAGGAAGTTCTTGAGCCAAACCGCTTCTTTCGCCGCCTTGCAAGCAGCTACGTATTCGGCTTCTATGGTAGAATCGGCGATGCATTTCTACTTAACGTTTCTCCATGTCATGGCTCCTCCCCCATGCAAAACACACTACCGGAGGTAGATTTTCTGGAATCTAAGTCTGATTGGAAATCCGAGTCCGTGTAACCGATGGGGATTAGACTATCTGACTGATAAATTAATATTCTATCCCGAGTTCTTTTCAGATACTTCAGAATGTTTTTAACTGCCGTCCAATGCTCTTTTACCGGGTTACTTTGATATATTGCCACCATTCCAACGGCAAAGCAGATATCCGGTCTCGTGCACAGCATTGCATACATAAGGCTTCCGACAGCCGAAACATAAGGAATGCCTTTCATGTCATCTATCTCTTTTCGTGTCTAAGGGCACATATCCTTGGATAGATGGATTCCATGCCTGAAAGGTACGAAGCCTTTGTTGGAATCCTGCATGCTGAATCGCTTCAAGACAGTGTCTATATATGAAGCTTACGATAAGCCTATCATCATTTTCTTGCGATCTCGAGTGATCTTGATCCCAAGGACGTGTCCGGCTTCCCCTAAGTCCTTCATATCAAACTGTTTTGAAAGCCATGCCCTTACGTCTGACAATACCTTTACATCGTCTCCGATGAGCAGAATATCATCTACGTATAGTACTAAGAATACCAATGTAGTTCCGACACGCTTCTTGTACACACAACTTTCGTATTCATTTTGATCAAACCCATAAGACTTTATTACATGATCAAAATATTGGTTCCAAGCTCTGGATGCTTGTTTGAGTCCGTAAATGGACTTCTTGAGCTTACAAACTAGGTGTTCTTGGCCTTTTTCAATGAAGCCTTGGGGTTGTTGCATATAGATTTCTTCTTCAAGACTTCCGTTAAGGAAAGCTATCTTGACATCCATTTGCCAGATTTCAAAGTCGAGATGCGCAGCAATCGACAAGAGAATTCGGATGGACTTGAGCATTGCTACAGGTGAAAAGGTTTCCTCATAATCGATCCCTTCTTTCTGAGTATAACCTTTCGCCACAAGCCTTTCCATGAAGGTTTCCACCATCCCGTCTGGTCCTCTTTTCCTCTTGTATACCCACTTGCAGCCAATGGGTTTGACCCCATTGAGTGGTTCGACCAGCTCCCACACTCTGTTATGATCCATAGAACCCATTTCGGCTTCCATTGTTGTTTGCCAAGAAACCGCATCCTTGTCTTGGATTGCCTCGTCGTAAGTCCATTGGTCTAATTCATCTTGACCGGGGATCAAGTCCGAGGACTCTCCTATCCCCATGAATCTCTCGGGTTGTCTCAAAACCCTCCCACTATAACGAGGTTCCGGTTGTGTAAGTGTGTCGTTTGGTATGTTATCTTGTACAGTTGGTGTTGGGGAATAATTTGCACGGATCTATTCGGGATAAATATTTAAATACAAATTTAATTCTGATAATTATTACTAGCATGAATTAATCCTATATTAATTCAAATAATAATTCAACAACAAATCATGCATATAATCAGTTCACGTAAATCCTACGCATGGGGAATTTCTACGAGTTTACGTGAACGTACCTCTTGGAGCGGTAATGGTCTTGTTGATTAGACACACCGAAAGAAACCTTTCCAAGTATTCCCTTAATCCTTGCTCGACAATCCGGTGGTAGGATGCTCGCGAACAATTAACAAAAGGAAAATAAACTTTGTTGCACCACCTTTGTGGATTTACTAATTTTTCCAGCACATGGAATTGTACTTTGGAATGAAACACTCATTCCCTATTTATAGAGGTGTGGTGGTCGAAATTTTGGGATAAAATAATATGGGAAAATCTTTTTCTTGATCTCCAAAAAATCTTGAATATATCTCATATATTCTTTTCTCCATAATTAAAATATTCCACAAAAATCCCAACTCCTCTTTGTTATGGAATTTTCGAAATATTAGGGAACAAGAATCCAAGATTTGGATCTTTTTGAATTTATGAGATATTCTTGTATTTCAAGAAATACATATCTTTCATAATATCTTTTCAAGAAAATCAAGAAAATCTTTCTTGCCCTTTATATTTCAAGATTTTCGAAATATACTATATGGATAACCATGTGGGAGATTTCTTGAATTTAATGAGATAATCTTGTATTCCAAGAATACATATCTTCATTCCATAACAAAATTCAAAGAAAATCTTTCTCCCCTTTTAATCCATAATTTTCGAAATTATGAGGAAAAGTAAGGCAACAATATTTATTTTATTTTAAACATTTTTTCAGTTATTGGACTTTATGTTGGGCTACTTAGGGGGCCTTTAGGAGAATTAAGATTGGACCTTCCAATGGATCTTGAATTATCAATATTGAGCCACAATATTATTCAAGCCCATAAATATTAATTAATCCCACTACACAATTAATATTGCACTATCCATCTTAACCCATATTACAGTCAATATGGCTCCCGGTTATTATTTCCAGTGTTTAAGATTATCTAGCCCATTAATTAATTCAAGCCACTGAAATAGCTTTCCATTAATTAATATCTTTTATCCTTGGTTAAGGAACAGTTCAACATTATTATCCATACCGGAAACTAGTTCCACTTGCAAGATTTTGTATGATAAAGCTTATGAACCTCCCAAGGGGGCAAATCGAAAAAGCGTACTTGCACACGATTCTCCGTATTAAATCTTAGCAATCACATGTGACCAATAATATTGTCCAAGATAAAAAGTATGTAATCTCGTTGATTCTCTACCCATGATAAGTCAAAGCAATAGTTACCAACCACACGTGATCCTATCTAAGGGACGAAGATTAAGAAATAACGAACCACTGAGGTCTAATTCTTCCTTGTTCAGTTATGAAGAATTTGTCCTCTTGTAGGTCCTATTCAGTGCATCAGTCATGCACTAGTGTAATCTCTTGGTCAAGACAAGCCAATTTGAGCCTTACACTTCAACCTTTCATGATGGATTGTTCATTTCCATCTAGCTCGTGAATGGTGTACTTTTGGTTACAAGGGACTGTTAATTTAATCTTCTGTGATCTGGTATCACTAAATTAACTACAATGTACTATTTATTGAACAGTTATGCAGTAAATATATGTAACATTCGATGATATTTAAAGCATCAGTGATAAACAATTTATTTCAGTAAATAAGTCCGAAATTCAGTTTTGATTATACAAAGTAAAAGCATACTTTCCAGTATAATCCCAACAATCTCCCACTTATACTCAAAGTCTGCTTTTAAGTATACTACAACATGTCTCGTGTAGTTCCTAATACGTGACATCTAATGTCACCTACACGAACCTAATAATTTGTCCCACTTATACTTAAAGTAGATTGGCAACGGTCTTGACACCCATTCATTCCACATGTCTCTCGAATGTATTCAGAGGCAGACCCTTTGTGAATGGACCTGCTAGGTTGTCTTCAGACGCTATCTTTGCCACCTCTATATCTCCTCCTTAACGATATCTCGTATAAGATGGTATTTCCTTTCAATGTGTTTGCTGGCCTTGTGGGCTCTTGGTTCCCTTGAATTTGCAACTCCTCCTGCATTGTCACAATAAATAGTGATTCTGGTAGGCAAATTCGGAACTACATTCAAGTCCACTAGGAAGTTCTTGAGCCAAACCGCTTCTTTCGCTGCCTCGCAAGCAGCTACATATTCGGCTTCCATGGTAGAATCTGCGATGCATTTATGCTTGATGCTTCTCCATGCCATGGCTCCTCCCCCCATGCAAAACACACTACCGGAGGTAGATTTTCTGGAATCTAAGTCTGATTAGAAATCCGAGTCCGTGTAGCCGATGGGGATTAGACTATCTGACTGATAAATTAACATTCAATCCCGAGTTCTTTTCAGATACTTCAGAATGTTTTTAACTATCGTCCAATGTTCTTTCCCCGGGTTACTTTGATATCTTGCCACCATGCCAACAACAAAGCAGATATCCGCTCTCGTACACAGCATTGCATACATAAGGCTTCCGACAGCCGAAGCATATGGAATGCCTTTCATGTCATCTATCTCCTTTTGTGTCTTAGGGCACATTTTCTTGGATAGATGGATTCCATGTCTGAAAGGTACGAAGCCTTTCTTGGAATCCTGCATGCTGAATCGTTTCAAGATAGTGTCTATGTATGAAGCTTGCGACAAGCCTATCATCATTTTCTTGCGATCTCGAGTGATCTTGATCCCAAGGATGTGTGCGGCTTCCCCTAAGTCCTTCATATCAAACTGTTTTGAAAGCTTTACATCGTTCCCGATGATCAGAATGTCGTCTACGTATAGTACTAAGAATACCAATGCAGTTCCGACACGCTTTTTGTACACACAACTTTCGAGCTCGTTTTGATCAAACCCATAAGACTTTATAACATGATCAAAACATTGGTTCCAAGCTCTGGATGCCTGTTTGAGTCCGTAAATGGACTTCATGAGCTTACAAACTAGGTGTTCCTGGCCTTTTTCAATGAAGCCTTGGGGTTGTTGCATATAGATCTCTTCATCAAGACTTCCGTTAAGGAAAGCTGTCTTGACATCCATTTGCCAGATTTCAAAGTCGAGATACGCAGCAATCGATAAGAGAATTCGGATGGACTTGAGCATGGCTACGGGCGAAAAAGTTTCCTCATAATCGTTCCCTTCTTTCTGAGTATAACCTTTTGCCACAAGTCTTGCCTTGAAGGTTTCCACCTTCCCGTCCGGTCCTCTTTTTCTCTTGTACACCCACTTGCAACCAATGGGTTTGACCCCATTAAGTGGTTCGACTAGCTCCCACACTCTGTTATGATCCATAGAACCAATTTCGGCTTTCATTGCTATTAGCCAAGAAACTGCCTCCTTGTCTTGGATTGCCTCGTCATATGTCCATAGGTCTGATTCGTCTTGACCGAGGATCAAGTCCGAGGACTCTCCTATCAGCATGAATCTCTCGGGCTGTTTCACAACCCTCCCACTACGATGAGGTTCCAGTTGTGTAAGTGTGTCGTTTGGTATGTCATCTTGTACAGTTGGCACTAAGGTTAGCCCTCTTAGCTCATTTAAGGTAATCTCACTTCTGGATCTTCTTTTGTTCATATAGTCTTCTTCCAAAAATCTAAAGTGGGTGCTTATTACCACCTTTTGATCTCCGGGACCATAGAACATACACTCTTTTATTCCCTTGGGGTATCCCACAAATAACCTTAATTCTGATCAAGGATCCAATTTACCGACTTCCTTGTCCAACACGTAGGCCGGAAACCCCCAAATCTTTATGTGTCTCAAACTGGGCTTGCGCTCGGTCCACAATTCTTTGGGAGTTTTGGAAACCGATTTGGATGGCACCAAGTTCAGAATGTAGGCTGCTGTTTCCAAGGCATGACCCCAGAATGACTTGGGAAGATCCGCATAACTCATCACAGATCTAACCATTTCCAAAAGAGTTTTGTTTCTTCGCTCTGCAACCCCGTTTTGTTGAGGGGTTCCGGGTGCAGTTAGCTGGGATGTAATCCCTTCATCGGACAAGTAGTTCAAAAACTCATTGCTGAGGTATTCGCCTCCACGATCGGATCGTAGAGACTTGATACGTTTTTCCCTATGATTCTCTGCTTGAGCCTTAAATTCTTTGAAGTTATCAAAGGTCTCAGATTTATGCTTCATAAGGAAAATATAACCGTACCTTGAGTAGTCATCAATAAAAGTGACGAAATACTCATAACCTCCTCTTTCTTTGGTTGACATTAGACCACAAACATCTGTGTGAACGATTTCTAACACTTCTTTGACTCTATACCCCTTGGCTCCAAATGCCCTCTTGGTCATTTTACCCTCCAAACATGATTCGCAGGTTGGAATTGGTTCAACTTGGAGAAACTCCAGTGAACCGTCTTTCACCAACCTTTGGATCCTCTTTGGATTTATATGCCCCAATCTTAGATGCCATAGAAGTGTCTCATTCACGTCTGATGAACGTTTTCTTTTCTCGGAAACAGTTGATGTGTTATAGGATGTATTTCGTGAGTGGTGTGCACAGTTAATTGCATAAAGATTATTCGACAACGTTCCATGACAGATAAATTTATCAAAAAGAGAAATGGTAACAACTTTATTAAAAGTAACCGAATATCCATCAAGGTAAAGTTTAGAAACTGAAATCAAATTCTTTCTAAAATTCGGAATGTAAAGAACATCTCTTAAAATTAAAACTCTGTCTTCAAAAGACAGGTGCACTTCTCCCACTGCTTCAGCTGCCACTCTCGTAGCATTGCCCAGTGTGATGAGGATCTCATTGTCCCTTAGTTGCCAGGTCCGCTTGAACCCCTGTAAAGTGAAACAAAACATGATCAGTGGATCCCGTATCCACTACCCATAAATGGGAGGCATACGCCGCTAAGCAAGTTTCAACAACTAGTGCATGAGAATTACCTTTCTTTCCTTTCCTTTTGGGATTGGAACAGGCTGACCTCGAGTGTCCTTCTCTGCCGCTTTCCAAAACTTTCCTCATGCTTGATTCCATGCTCTTATTTGATGTTGAGTCTGCTTGGTTCAACTTTCTTCTCTTTTCATCATCCTTATCACCACTTGACCTAGGATGAAATGAAGATTTCTGTTTTCCCAAGCTCTTTTCCTTGCACTCTCTTTCCCTTTCAACCAAAGTGAGAGCATTTACAAGATCATCCACTGTAAAATCTAGATCTTCCAATAGATACTAAAGATAGTGGTGATTATAGCTCTTTTGTAAGGATTGGAGAATGAGATCAATCTTAGTCTTGAAATCACATTTTTTGCCGAGGATCTCAAGCTCCTCAAATAACACCATAACCCTAAGAATGTGCTGCGCTGCAGTCGTCCCTTTTTCCATTTTTAATTCAGCAATTTCTTACTTTACACTTTGGATTGCCATATGGGTCTGATGTGCGAACATCGCTTCAAGATTCTGTAAGATGTCTGTAGCTGACTCATATCCTTGATGAAGGTGTTTCAACGCATCTGACATAAGTGCCAGAATTGTATCCTTCATCAATTCATTTGCCAGCTCCCATTCACCATATATCATCTCATCCCATATTCCGGCGTCCTTAGCTAGTTTTTCGGGTTTTGGTGTATCAATTACCCATTTGGAAGGTGATGCGGCTAGGACAGGTTTTAGTTTGTACATCCAATCAAAATAGTTTTCACCAGTAAGAAAATTGTCTTTAAGTATATTGAACAGTGGATTAAAAGGTTGCGACATGATGAACTGAAATAAACAATAATATGCATAAGCACAAATATATCACAAAATTCGATCACATGTTTCATATTAAAATCTCAAAAAAAAATATGAACATGCATCAACCAACATCTCAAAACAGTTTAAATAAGCCACGTGGGGTGGGTGATTATTTGAACACATTCAAGCAGGTTATAAACAAGAACAGTTGCAAACCTTTAATATCCAGATTAATAGTTGGCTCCCACTTGACCAATATAAAATTGACAGGGACTTCGGGGAAGTATATGCATATCAATTTTATACCTAAGTAATAACCATGATTAAATACAGAATTATTATTTCGCTTTGAACGAGCCTCGTGGGAAGGATCATCGTCGCCACTAGTAATAATCCACAATCATCCATCTGGAATTTATTCATGTGAAAATTATCTTTTGACCGTCCCGTGGGGGGAATTTCTCCAAAAGAATTCACAAATAAATAAATCATGGAGGTCAAAATTAATTCAATTTTATTATCCGAAATAAAATTGTCAATTAATTATTTAAAGATACTTAGTAATTTTTGAAGGTGAGATTTTTCATTGGGCAATTCTCATGCAAACACATTTAAAAAAAAAAAATAAGGCACAAGATATCACAACAATAAATCAAGCAAAGCGGAAAAATAAACATATTGGGCACAAATTATCCAATTGTCACGGTTTGATTTTTCTTGGCTTGATCTTGAAGAAACGCCGTCTTGAATTTCTCCCACTCGATCATCTCGAAAAGAACTCCGTCTCGAAACGCCACGCCAAGTAGCTTCGCGGCGAAATGCTGCGCCCGCATCCGGCGGCCTTAGGCGGTCGGCCTCAGCGACCTCGGCACGCCTCGGTAGCAACTTCTGCGGCGTCTGGCGTATCCGCGTACATCAGCGCCGCAGCGCTCATGGCCCTCGCCTCACCCCGCCGGACCTCAGCGCCTTGCGCATCCCCGCAGTATTTCACCTCCGCCCGCCCGTCTACCTCGGCCGCCGGCATGGTCGTGGCGTGCCGTGGCGTCGCCCGTCCACTGCGCGCATCGGGCCGATCGCCCGATGCCAACGCCGTGCCCATCTGAATGGCGAATTAAGTCGGCGTCGTGCCTCCCCCTTGGCGTTTAGCGCGATACTGCGTCGTAAAACTACGGTTCTAGATCTATCCTTTAATTCTTCGTCTCGCCTCCATTTTAAATCAGGTTATAATTTATTTACCAAAAATAAATAAACCTAGATCTAACTAATCTATTACATTGATCAAATCAAACAAATCTAATCTGCGTGAATTTTCTCATTTAGGAAAAAACGAATTCGAGCTAATCAATTAAAATCACAATTTATATGCATGCATAAATAAACACATTAAATTCCATGACAATTGGATACCTGCAAAAAAGATCTAGCAATTATACTATCCAATTTCAAATTTAATGAAAACGAATTAAATTACAATTTAAATTCAGAGCCCGAAACCGAGGCTCTGATACCAGTTGTTGGGGAATAATTTGCATGGATCTATTCGAGATAAATATTTAAATACAAATTTAATTCTGATAATTATTACTAGCATGAATTAATCCTATATTAATTCAAATAATAATTCAACAACAAATCATACATATAATCAGTTCACATAAATCCTACGCATGCGGAATTTCTACGAGTTTACGTGAACGTACCTCTTGGAGCGGCAATGGTCTTGTTGATTAGACACACCAAAAGAAACCTTCCCAAGTATTCTCTTAATCATTGCTCGACAATCCGGTGGTAGGATGCTCGCGAACAATTAACAAAAGGAAAACAAACTTTGTTGCACCACCTTTGTGGATTTACTAATTTTTCCAGCACATGGAATTGTACTTTGGAATGAAACACTCATCCCCTATTTATAGAGGTGTGGTGGTCGAAAATTTAGGATAAAATAATATGGAAAAATCTTTTTCTTGATCTCCAAGAAATCTTGAATATATCTCATATATTCTTTTCTCCATAATTAAAATATTCCACAAAAATCCCAACTCCTCTTTGTTATGGAATTTTAGAAATATTAGGGAACAAGAATCCAAGATTTGGATCTTCTTGAATTTATGAGATATTCTTGTATTTCAAGAAATACATATCTTTCATAATATTTTTTCAAGAAAATCAAGAAAATCTTTCTTGCCCTTTATATTTCAAGATTTTCGAAATATACTATATGGATAACCAAGTGGGAGATTTCTTGAATTTAATGAGATAATCTTTTATTCCAAGAATACATATCTTCATTCCATAACAAAATTCAAAGAAAATCTTTCTCCCCTTTTAATCCATAATTTTCAAAATTATGAGGAAAAGTAAGGCAACAATATTTATTTTATTTTAAACACCTTTTTCAGTTATTGGACTTTATGTTGGGCTACTTAGGGGGCCTTTAGGAGAATTAAGATTGGATCTTCCAATGGATCTTGAATTATCAATATTGAGCCACAATATTATTCAAGCCCATAAATATTAATTAATCCCACTACATAATTAATATTACACTATCCATCTTAACCCATATTACAGTCAATATGACTCCCTGTTATTATTTCCCGTGTTTAAGATTATCTAGCCCATTAATTAATTCAAGCCACTGAAATAGCTTTCCATTAATTAATATCTTTTGTCTTTGGTTAAGGAATGGTTCAACATTATTATCCATACCGAAAACTAGGTCCACTTGCAAGATTTGGTATGATAAAGCTTATGAACCTCCCAAGGGGACAAATCGAACAAGCGTACTTGCAAATGATTCTCCGTATTAAATCTTAGCAATCACATGTGACCAATAATATTGCCCAAGATAAAAAGTATTGAATCTTATTAATTCTCTACCCATGATAAGTCAAATCAATAGTTACCAACCACACGTGATCCTATCTAAGGGACGAAGATTAAGAAATAACGAACCACTAAGGTCTAATTCTTCCTTGTTCAGTTCTGAAGAATTTGTCCCATCTTGAGGGTCCTATTCAAAGGCATCGGTCATGCACTAGTGTAATCTCTTGGTCAAGACAAGCCAAATCGAGAGCCTTACACTTCAACCTTTCACGATGGATTGTTCATTTCCATCTAGGTCGTGAATGGTGTACTTTTTGGTTACAAAGGACATTAATTTAATCTTACGTGATGCGGTATCACTAAATTAACTACAATGTAACACGTACTTATTTATTGAACAATTATACATTAAATATATGTAACATTCGATGATATTTAAAGCATCATTGATAAACAATTTATTTCAGTAAATAAGTCCGAAATTCAGTTTGATTATACAAAGTAAAAGCATACTTTCCAAATTATAATCCCAACAATTGGCATCGAGGTTAGCCCTCTAAGCTCATTTAAGGTAATCTCTTACGGGCTTTCTTTCGTTCATATAGTCTTCTTCCAAAAAATCTAAAGTGGGTGCTTATTACCACCTTTTGATCCTCGGGACCATAGAACATACACCCTTTTTTGTTCCTCGGGGTATCCTATAAAACCTTTAAATTCGATATAGGATCCAATTTTCTAGCTTCCTTGTCCAACACGAGTCCGGACACCCCAAATCCTCATGTGTCTCAAAACCGGGCGGGCGCTTGGGTCCATAATTCTTTGGGAGTTTTGGGAACCGATTTGGATGGCACCAAGTTCGAATGTAAGTTCTTTGTTTCCAAGGCGTGACCCCATAACGACTTGGGTAGATCCAAGATAACTCATCATTGATCTAACCATTTCTAAAAAGAATTTTGTTTTTCGCTCTGCAACCCCGCTTTTGTTGAGGGGTTAGGGTGCGATTAATTTGGGTACAATCCCTTCATCTGACAAGTAGTTCAAAAACTCATCGCTGAGGTACTCGCCTCCACGATCAGATCATAGAGACTTGATACATTTTTCCCTATGATTCTCTGTTTGAGCCTTAAATTCTTTGAATTTGTCAAAGGTCTCAGATTTATGCTTCATAAGGAAAATGTAGTCGTACCTTGAGTAATCATCAATGAAGGTGACGAAGTACTCATAACCTCCTCTTGATTTGATTGACATTGGACCACATACGTCCGTGTGAACAATTTCTAACACTTCTTTGGCTCTATTCCCCTTGCCTCCTAATGCCCTCTTGGTCATTTTACCCTCCAAGCACGATTCGCAAGTTGGGATTGGTTCAACCCGGAGAGACTCCAATGAACCATCTTCTACCAACCTTTGAATCCTTTTTGGATTAATATGTCCCAATCTAAGATGCCATAGAAGTGTCTCGTTCACGTCTGATGAACATTTTCTTTTATCGGAAACAGTTGATGTGTTATAGGATGCATTTCGTGAGTGGTGTGCACATTTAATTGTGTAGAGATTGTTCTGTTGGGATTATACTGAAAAGTATGCTTTTTACTTTGTATAATCGAAACTGAATTTTCAGACTTATTTACTGAAATAAATTGTTTATCACTGATGCTTTAAATACGATTGAATGTTATATATATTTACTGCATAACTGTTCAATAATTCATACGTGTTACACTGTAGTTAATTTAGTGATACCAGATCACAGAAGATTAAATTAACAGTCCCTTGTAACTAAAAGTACGCCATTCACAACCTAGATGGAACTGAACAACCATCGCGAAAGGTTGAGTTGTAAGGCTCAGATTGGTTTGTCTTCACCAAGAGATTACACTAGTGCATGACTGATGCGCTGAATAGGACCTACAGGAGGATAAATTCTTCAGAACTGAACAAGGAAGAATTAGACCTCAGTGGTTCGTTGTTTCTTAACCTTCGTCCCTTAAATAGGATCACGTGGGATTGGTAACTATTGCTTTGACTTATCATGGGTAGCGAATCGAGAGAGATTCAATACTTTTTTATCTTGGGCAATATTATTGGTCACATGTGATTGCTAAGATTTAATTCAAGAATCGTGTGCAAAGCACGCTTTGCTTGATTTTCCCTTGGGAGGTTCATAAGTTTTATCATACCAAATCTTGCAAGTGGAATTAGTTTTCGGTATGGATAATAATGTTGAACCGTCTCTAATTAAGGACAAAAGATATTAATTAACGAAAAGCTATTTCACTGGCTTGAATTAATTAATGGGCTGGATAATCTTAAACACGGGAAATAATGACCGAGAGCCATATTGACTGTAATATGGGTTAAGATGGATAGTGCAATATTAATTATGTAGTGGGATTAATTAATATTTATGGGCTTGAATTATATTGTGGCTCAATATTAGATATTCAAGATCCATTAGAAGGTCCAATCTTAATTCTCCTAAAGGCCCCCTGAGTAGCCCAACAAATAGTCCAATAACTGAAAAAGGTGATTAAAATAAAATAAATATTGTTGCTTAATTTTTCCTCTAATTTTCGAAATTTATGGATAAAAGAGGGAGAAAGATTTTCTTTGAATTTTGTTATGGAATGAAGATATGTATTCTTGGAATACAAGATTATCTCATTAAATTCAAGAAATCTCCCACTTGGTTATCTATATGGAATTTTCGAAATTTTGAGAATAATGGGCAAGAAAGATTTTCTTGATTTTCTTGAAAAGATATTATGGAAGATATGTATTTCTTGAAATACAAGAATATCTCATAAATTCAAGAAGATCCAAATCTTGGAATCTTGCAAGGCATTATTTTCGAAAATTACCATAGCAAATAGAGAAGGTGGGATTTTGTGGAATATTATAATTATGGAAAAAAGAATATAAGAGATATATTCAAGATTTCTTGGTGATCAAGAAAAGTCTTTTCCCACATTGATTTTTCACTAGAAATTTCGACCACCCCCCTCTTATAAATAGGGGATGATTAGTTCATTCCCAAGTGCAATTCCATGTGCTGGAAATATTAGCAAATCCACAAAGGTGGTGCAACAAAGTTTATTTTTTCCTTTTGTTAATTGTTCGACGAGTGTCCTTCCACCGGATAGTTGAGCAAGGGCTAAGGGAATACTTGGGAAGTCCTTTTGGTTAGTCCGTCCGACCGAAGTCACTGCCATCCCGAGAGGTACGTTCACGTAAACCCGTAGATTCCGCATGCGTAGGTTTTACGTGGCTTTTTATATGCATGATATGTTGTTGCTATTATTATTTGAATTAATATAGGATTAATTCATGCTAGTAATAATTAATGAATTAAATTTGTATTTAAATATTCACCCGAATAGATCTGTGCAACTCATTCCCCAACAATTGGTATCAGAGCCACGGTTTTGGGCTCTGAATTTTTTAAATTGTAATTTAATTCGTGGACATTAAATTTGAAATTGGATAGTAGAACTGTTAGATCTGCTTTTGGTGTATCCAATTGTCGCGGATTTTAATGTTTATTTTTTGCATGCATATAAACTGTGGTTTTTTTAATTCGATTCGTTCGGATTTGTTTTGCCTCGTGAGAAAATCCATGAGTAGACTAGGATTTGTTTTATTTGATCAATGTAATAGACTAGTCTAGATCTAGGTTTATTTATTTTTTTGTAAATAAATTGTAACCGGATTGGGAACGAAGAGACTAAGAATTAAAGGACTAAATCCGTAACTGCAGCGAGGGGCGTTGGTACGCACGATTGGCGCAGTGGAGTAGGAGGGCAGGCCGAGCTCAGGCGGGGAACAGGCCACGAAAGCACGGGCGGGCGCTTAGGCGACGAAGACCGCGCGCGCCCCAGCCGAGTAGACGGGCGGATGCACG
The DNA here is from genome assembly GCA_037126765.1 of Stenogyne calaminthoides. Classification (NCBI taxonomy): domain Eukaryota; kingdom Viridiplantae; phylum Streptophyta; class Magnoliopsida; order Lamiales; family Lamiaceae; genus Stenogyne; species Stenogyne calaminthoides. The sequence goes on along the minus strand of JBBCBC010000008.1, from coordinate 28,769,174 downwards.
CGGGCGCTGGGCGGATACGCTGGCGCGCCGAGGTCGCGGGCGAGGCGGAGGCTGGGAAGCGACGCCGCCGCCGAGATTTGCTAAAGTTTTACCGACACATGCCGAGGCATGCCGAGGCATGGCGGCGGGCGGCTCGCCGGGCGGTGCCGAGCCGCCGAGGTTGCCCTAGGGCCAAGTGGGGCCGGCCGGATGCGGGTGCATCCCGGCCGCGAGCCGCCATGGCGTGGCGTTTCGAGATTAAGTATTTTTTCGAGACGAACGAGTGGGAGAAATTCAAGACGTGTTTCTTCAAGATCAAGCCAAGAAAAATCAAACCATGACAATTGGATAATTTGTGCCCAATATGTTTATTTTTCTGTTTTGCTTGATTTATTTGCGCTATCTTATGCTTTATTTAATTTGTTTAAATGTGTTTGCATGAGGGTTGCCAAATGGAAAAATCTCACCTTCAAAATTACTAAGTATGTTTAAGTAATTAATTGACAATTTTATTAGGATAATAAAATTGAATTAATTTTTGACCTCCATGATTTATTTATTTGTGAATTCTTTTGGAGAAATTCCCCAACCGGGGACGGTCAAAAGACGGGTTTCACATGAATGAATTCCAAACGGATGATTGTGGGTTATTACTAGTATGCATTTATGACCCTCCTAATGAGGCTCGATCAAAGCGAAATAGTAATCCCTGTATTTAATCATGGTTATTACTTAGGTATAAAATTGATATGCATATACTTCAAGTCCCCGTCAATTTTATAATGGTCAAGTGGGAGCCAACTATTAACTGGATATTAAAGGTTTGTAATCGTTTTTGTTTGTAACTCGTTTGAATGTGTTTAAATAATGACCCACCCAACGTGGCTTATTTAAACTGCTTTTTTGAGATGTTGGTCGATGCATGTTCATATTTTTTTGAGATTTTAATATGATGCATGTGATCAAACCTTGTGATATACTTGTGTTATCAGATATAGTTGTTTATTTCATTCAAAGATGTCGTTACCTTTTAATCAATTGTTATTATACTTAAAGTTAATACAATATGTATGGAAACTATATTGATTGGAAATGAAAAATTATAATTGTCCTAACTGCACAAAAACACAAGTGGATTCTTGACACACCAAAATTAGATGAGCCAACTGACGAGTCAAAAACATGCGGGACTCGTCGGATCACCTTCATGAGAGATGTCGTCATTTGAAAATGGTGGAGGGCAAACCCAGAGGGAATTACGTCCTCAAAATAGATGGCCCATCTGAACAAACTTGAGATTCTCGAAAGCAGATTATGATCCGGAGACTCGGATGAATTTGGTACTTCACTCCGCCCAAAAGTTTTTTTTGAGCATTTTGGCCTCGCTAGCTAATTTGTTGCAAGCTTTTTGGTCTCGGCAGAAATGTTGATAAGGCACCAAACTCAAGCTTTGATGGCAAGTGGTCCGTCTTCATCTTCTAGGCCAAGGGTAGGCAAGATAAAGAAGAGGACCAAAGGCCATAAGCAATAAAACTCAACTGTTGCCAAGGGCAATGGTAAGATGAGGAATGCTTGTTGTGGTCAAGGAAAATCCAAAGAGGAAGTGCTTAAAACTGCGGTGAGAGAGGACAATGGAGGTTTTGCTGTTCCAACCCCAAAAGGGACGGAAAGAAAGGTAATTCTCACGCACTAGTTGTTGAAACTTGTTTAGCGGCGTATACTTCTCATTCGTGGGTGGTTGATACGAGATCCACTAATCATGTTGGCTTCACGGGTTCTAAATGATCCCAAGAACTCGGTGGGAGTGAGATCCTCATCACATCGGGCAACGTTATTTAAAGTAGAAGACATTGCAATGCTACGTAAGTGGCGCGATATTGCAATGCTACGATAGTAACGATTATTGCAATACTACGCAAGTAGCATACATTGCAATGCTACATGAGTAGCTTGAAAAAAAATGGGGAGAAGTGCACCTATCTTTTGAAGATAAAGTTTTTTTGAGATTATCTTTATGTTCCCAGTTTTAGAAAGAATTCACTTTCAGTTTCTAAAATTCGATTAAAGGACACTAAGTTTCTTCTAATAAGAATGACATCATTTTGAAATGATGAGTATATCTGTTATGGGACATTGATGGAAAATCTCTATACAATTAACTGTGCACACCACTCATGAAATGCATCCTATAACACATCAACTATTTCCGACAAAAGAGAACGAAATACTTCTTTGGCATCTAAGATTAGGTAATATAAATCCAAAGAGGATCCAAAGGTTGGTGAAAGATGGTTCACTGGAGCGTCTCCAAGTTGAACAAATCCCAACCTGTGAATCATGTTTGGAGGGTAATATGACCAAGAGGGCATTTGGAGCCAAGGGGAAGAGGGCCAAAGAAGTGTTAGAGGTCGTTCACACAGATGTATGTGGTCCAATGTCAACCAAAGCAAGAGGAGGTTATGAGTAATTTTATTGATGATTACTCAAGTACATTTTCCTTATGAAGCATGAATGTGAGACCTTTGAAAAATTCTAAGAATTTAAGGCTCAAACAGAGAATCATATGGAAAAATGTATCAAGTCTCTACGATCTGATCGTGGAGGCGAATACCTCAGCGATGAGTTTTTGAACTACTTATCTGATGAAGGATAGTATCCCACTCATCAGGAAACCCTCAACAAAAGCGGGGTTGCAGAGAGCGAAGAAACAAAATTCTTTTGGAAATGGTTAGATCAATGATGAGTTATGTGAATCTTCCCGAGTTGTTCTGGGGTCATGCCTTGGAAACAGCGGCTTACATTCTGAACTTGGTGATATCCAATTCGGTTCCCAAAATTCCCAAAGAATTGTGGACCGGGCGCAAGCCTAGTATGAGACACATAAGAATTTGGGGTGTCCGCCCACGTGTTGGACAAGGAAGCCGAGTAAATTGGATCCTCGATCGTAATTAAAAGGTTGTTTGTAGGATACCCGAGGGAACAAAAGGGTGTATGTTCTATAGTCGAAGATCAAAAGGTGGTCATCAAGACCCACTTTAGATTTTTGGAAGAAGACTATATGAACCAAAGAAAACCCAAAAGTGAGATTACCTTAAATGAGCTTAGAGGGCAAACCTCGGTGCCAATTTATCTTAGATGATATACCAAACGACACGCTTTCAACCAGGAGCCTCGTCATAGTGGGAGGGTTGTTAGACGACCGAGAGATTCATGGGAATAGGAGAGTCCTCGGACTTGATTCCCGGAATCAGACCCATGGACATATGACGAGGCACTCCAAGATAAGGATGCAGATTCTTGGCAAACAGCAATGAAAGCCAAAGTGGGTTTTATGTTTCATAATAGAGTGTGGGAGCTAGTCGAACCACTTAATGGGGTCAAATCCATTAGATGCAAGTGGGTGTATAAGAGGAAAAGAGGACCAGACGGGAAGGTTGAAACCTTTAAAGCAAGACTAGTGGCGAAAAGGTTACACTTTCGGAAAGAAGGGATCGATTATGAGGAAACTTTTTTTACTGTGTAGCCATGCTTAAGTCCATCCGTATTCTCTTATCGATTGCTGCGCATTTTCGACTTTGAAATCTGGCAAATGGATGTCAAGATAGCTTTCCTTAACGGAAGTCTTGATGGAGAGATCCATATGCAACAACCCCAAGGCTTCATTGAAACAGGCCAAGAACACCATGTTTGTAAGCTCAAGAAGTCTATTTACGGACTCAAACAGGCATCCAGAGCTTGGAACCAATGTTTTGATCATGTTATAATGTCTTATGGGTTTGATCAAAACGAGTTTGAAAGTTGTGTGTATAAAAAGCGTGTCAGAACTGCATTGGTATTCTTAGTACTATACGTAGATGACATTCTGATCATCGGGAACGATGTGAAGGTGTTATCAGACGTAAGGACATGGCTTTCAAAACAGTTTGATATGAAAAACTTAGGGAAGCCGCACACATCCTTGGGATCAAGATCACAAGAAAAGGATGGTCGGGTTATCGCAAGTTTCATACATAGACACTGTCTTGAAATGATTCAGCATGCAAGATACCAAGAAAGGATTCGTACCTTTCAGACTTGGAATCCATCTATCCAAGAAAATGTTCCCTAAGACGCAAAAGGAGATAGATGACATGAAAGGCATTCCTTGTGCTTTGGTTTGTTGGAAACCTTATGTATGCAATCTTTACAGACGAGACCGGGATATCCGCTTTGGCCGTAGGCATGGTAGCAAGATATCAAAGTAACCCAGGAAAGTGCATTGGGACTACGCTTAAAAACATTTCAAGTGTCGAAAAAAGAACTGGGGATAGAATGTTGATTTATTAGTCAGATACTCCAATCCCCATCGGCTACACGGACTCGGATTTCCAATCAGGTTTAGATTCCATAAATTATCTGCCTCAGTTAGTGTGTTTCCATTTGGGAAGTGTAGCCATCAAATGGACGAGTGTGACGCAGAAGTGCATCACTGACTCAACCATGGAAGTCGGGTAAGTAGTTGCCAGAATCGGTGAAAGAATCGATTGGGCTCTAGATCTTCTTAGTGGACTTGGATGGTGTTCTGAATTTGTCTAAGCAATATCTGCTAGGGGCAGTTGCAAATTCAAGAGAACCAAGAGCCCACGAGTCAAACAAACACTTTAAAGGAAAGACATCTTATACGAGAAATCGTTAAGAGAGGAGATATAGATGTGGCAAAAAAATAGCGTCGAGGGCGACCTAGCAGATCCATTCACAAAGCGTGTCGCCTCCTCAATACATTCGAGAGACATGTGAGTGGAATGGGTGTCAAGACCGTTGCTAACTGCTTTGAGTATAAGTGGGAGAAATTATTAGGTTCGTGTAGGTGACATTAGATGTCACGGACTACTCGAGACATGTTGTAGTATACTTAAAAGCAGACTTTGAGTATAAGTAGGAGATTGTTGGGATTATCTTTGAAAAGTATGCTTTTTACTTTGTATAATCGAAAAATGAATTTTCGGACTTATTCTTTGAAATAAATTGTTTATCATCGATGCTTTAAATATGATTGAATGTTATATATATTTCTTCGCATAATTGTTCAATAATTGACGTGTTACAATCGTAGTTAATTTAGTGGTACTAGATCACAGAAGATTAAATTAACAGTACCTTGTAACTAAAAGTACGTCATTCACGACCTAGATGGAAATGAACAACCATCGCGAAAGGTTGAGTTGTAAGGCTCAGATTGGTTTGTCTTGACCAAGAGATTACACTAGTGCATGGTGATCTATTTGAATAGGACCTCTGAGGAGGATAAATTCTTCTAACCGAACAAGGAAGAATTAGACCTCGTTGGTTCGTTGTTTCTTATTCTTCGCCCCTTAAATAGGATCACGTGGGATTGGTAACTATTGCTTTGACTTATCATGGGTAGCGAATCGAGAGATTCAATACTTTTTATCTTGGACAATATTATTGGTCACATGTGATTGCTAAGATTTAATCTTAAGAATTGTGTGCAAGTACGCTTTGCTTGATTTGCCCTTGGGAGGTTCATAAGTTTTATCATACCAAATCTTGCAAGTGGAATTAGTTTTCGGTATGGATACTAATGTTGAACCGTTCCTCGACTAAGGACAAAAGATATTAATTAACGGAAAGCTATTTCAGTGGCTTGAATTAATTAATGGGCTAGATAATCTTAAACACGGGAAATAATGACCGGGAGCCATATTGACTGTAATATGGGTTAAGATGGATAGTGCAATATTAATTATGTAGTGGGATTAATTAATATTTATGGGCTTGAATTATATTGTGGCTCAATATTAGATATTCAAGATCCATTAGAAGGTCCAATCTTAATTCTCCTAAAGGCCCCCTGAGTAGCCCAACAAATAGTCCAATAACTGAAAAAGGTGATTAAAATAAAATAAATATTGTTGCTTAATTTTTCCTCTAATTTTCGAAATTTTTGGATAAAAGAGGGAGAAAGATTTTCTTTGAATTTTGTTATGGAATGAAGATATGTATTCTTGGAATACAAGATTATCTCATTAAATTCAAGAAATCTCCCACTTGGTTATCTATATGGAATTTTCGAAATTTTGAGAATAATGGGCAAGAAAGATTTTCTTGATTTTCTTGAAAAGATATTATGGAAGATATGTATTTCTTGAAATACAAGAATATATCATAAATTCAAGAAGATCCAAATCTTGGAATCTTGCAAGACATTATTTTCGAAAATTACCATAGCAAATAGAGAAGGTGGGATTTTGTGGAATATTATAATTATGGGAAAAATAATATAAGAGATATATTCAAGATTTCTTGGTGATCAAGAAAAATCTTTTCCCACATTGATTTTTCACTAGAAATTTCGACCACCTCCCTCTTATAAATAGGGGATGATTAGTTCATTCCCAAGTGCAATTCCATGTGCTGAAAATATTAGCAAATCCACAAAGGTGGTGCAACAAAGTTTATTTTTTCCTTTTGTTAATTGTTCGACGAGTGTCCTTCCACCGGATAGTTGAGCAAGGGCTAAGGGAATACTTGGGAAGTCCTTTTGGTTAGTCCGTCCGACCGAAGTCACTGCCATCCCGAGAGGTACATTCACGTAAACCCGTAGATTCCGCATGCGTAGGTTTTACGTGGCTTTTTATATGCATGGTATGTTGTTGCTATTATTATTTGAATTAGTATAGGATTAATTCATGCTAGTAATAATTAATGAATTAAATTTGTATTTAAATATTCACCCGAATAGATCTGTGCAACTCATTCCCCAACATGTTCAACAACGTTCCATGACAGATAAATTTATCATAAAGAGAAATGGTAACAACTTTATCAAAAAGTAAGCGAATATTCATCAAGGTAAAGTTTAGAAACCGAAATTAAATTCTTTCTAAAACTAGGAACGTATAGAACATCTCTTAAAATTAAAACTCTGTCTTCAAAAGACAGGTGCACTTCTCCCACTGCTTTAGCTACCACTCTCGTAGCATCACCCAGTGTGATGAGGATCTCACTCCCACTAAGTTGCCGGGTCCGTTTGAACCCGTGAAGAAAACATGATCAGTGGACCCCGTATCCATTACCCACGAATGGGTAACATACGCCGCTAAACAAGTTTCAACAACTAGTGCGTGAGAATTACCTTTCTTTCCATTCCGCTTAGGATTGGAACAGGCCAACATCTAATGTCCTCTTTTACCTCAGTTGAAGCACTTCCCCTTTGGATTTTCCTTGACACCACCAGCATTCGTCATCTTACCATTGCCCTTGGCAACAATTGAGTCTGATTGCTTATGGCTTTTGGTCATCTTCTTCTTCTTGCCTTCCCTTGGCCTAGAAGATGAAGATGGACCACTTGCCGTCAAAGCTTGAGTTTGGTGCCCCATCAACATCTCTGCCGAGACCAAAGCTTGCAACAAATCAGCTAGCGAGGCCAAAATGCTCAAAAACTTTTTGGGCAGAGAGTGAAGTACCAAATTCATCTGAGTCTCCAGATTATAATCTGCACCCAGAACCTCAAGTTTGTTCAGATGGGCCATCAATTTTGAGGACGTAATCCCTTACGGGTTTGCCCTCCACCATCTTCAGCGATAACATCTCTCACAAGGTGATCTGACGAGCCCCGCGTTTTTGACTCGTCAGTTGGCTCATCTGAATTTTTGTGTGTCAAGAATCCACATGCGCTTTTGTGCAGTTAGGACAATCATAATTTTTTGTTTCCAATCAATATAGTTTCCATACTATTCTATTAACTTTAAGTATATTAACAGTGGATTAAAAGGATGCGACATGCTGAACTGAAATAAATAACTATTGTAAACACAAAATTATCACAAGGTTCGATCACATGTATCATATTAAAATCTCAAAAAAATATGAACATGCATCAGCCAACATCTCAAAATAGTTTAAATAAGCCACGTGGGGTGGGTCATTATTTAAACACATTCAAGCAGGTTACAAACAAGAAACAGTTATAAACCTTTAATATACAGATTAATAGTTGACTCCCACTTGACCAATATAAAATTGACAGGGACTTCGGGGAAGTATATGCATATCAATTTTATACCTAAGTAATAACCATGATTAAATACAAAATCATTACTTCACTTTGAACGAGCCTCGTGGGGAGGGTCATCGTCGCCACTAATAATAACCCACAATCATCCTTTCGGAATTTATTCATGTGAAATCTATCTTTTGGTCGTCCCGTGGGGGGAATTTCTCCAAAAGAATCCACAAATGAATAAATCATGGAGGTCAAAATTAATTCAATTTTATTATCTGGAATAAAATTGTTAATTAATTGTTTAAACATACTTAGTAATTTTTTAAAGATGAGATTTTTCGTTGGGCAATTCTCATGCAAATATATTTAAGTAAATTAAATAAGGCACAAGAAATACAACAATAAATCAAGCAAAGCAGAAAAAATAAACATATTGGGCACAAATTATTCAATTGTCATGGTTTGATTTTTCTTGGCTTGATTTTTGAAGAAACGCCATCTTGGATTTCTCCCACTCGATCGTCTCGAAAAATAAATCTGTCTCGAAAAATAAATCCGTCTCGAAATGCCACGCCAAGTAGCTCGCAAGGATGCACGCTCAAGATCCAGTGGCCCCTTAACCATCGCCCGGCGCCTCGGCACGCCGAGCACCGCCCGCCAGCGTCTCGGCGCGCCTCGCTGACTCGGCGTGATTCGGCGGCGGCAGCGCCTCGCCAGCCTCGCCTCGCCCGCGGATCTCGGCGGCGCCCAGCGTCCGCGCCGCTCACCTTCGCTTGATCGCCGCCATTGTCCACTTGTTTTCTTTCCGGTGCGGTACCTTGTCTGCAGCGCCCATCGTGCCATAGCGTCGGTGATCCCGCCAGCGCGGCATCATGCCCGTCCATATGGCGACGTCCGCATCGTGCGCGTGCCTTTCTTGGCACGTTTCGCATGATGCGTCGTCGATGTGCGATTCGGATCTATCCTTTTATTCTCGATCTCGCGTCCGTCTCAAAATCCGGTTATAATTTATTTACAAAAATAAATAAACCAAGATCTAGACTAATTACATTACATTGATCAAATCAAACAAATCTAATCTACTATTGGATTTTCTCATTTAGGCAAAAACAAATCGAAACTAATCGAATTAAAAACCACAATATATATGCATGCATAAATAAACACATTAAATTTCATGACAATTGGATACCTGCAAAAAAGATCTAGCAATTCTACTATCCAATTTCAAATTTAATGAAAACGAATCAAATTACAATTTAAAATTCAGAGCCCGAAACCGAGGCTCTGATACCAGTTGTTGGGGAATTAATTGCCCGGATCTATTCGGGTTGAATATTTAAATACAAATTTAATTCTAACAATTATTACTAGCATGAATTAATCCTATATTAATTCAAATAATAATTCAACAACCAATCATGCATACAATTAGTTCACGTAAATCCTACGCATGCGGAATTACTACGAGTTTACGTAAACTAACCTCTCGGAGTGACAACCGTTGAGAAGATGGATCTCGTTCACACGAACACACCAAAAGGTCTTCTCAAGTATTCCATTGCCCTTGTTCAACAATCCGGTGGAAGGAACTCGCGAACAATTTAACAAAAGGAAAAATAAAAATATGTTGCACCACCTTTGTGGATTTCTAATTTTTCCAACACATGGAATTGCACACTCACAATTGAAGTTTTTCGAAAATACACAATCTGTCGACGTTTCAAAATATTTGATATTTTGTTGACGCTGATATTTTTCCGAAAAACTAATTTTCGTGTTCACCTGGGAATGAAACATTCATCCCCTATTTATAATACTAAGGGGGACAAAATTATTAGGGCTTTTGGGTGATTGGAAAATTTCCTTGCTTCTTCCTCAAGAAACAATCTTGAATATATCCAATATATTCTATTTCCCAAAATATCTCCCAAATAAGATCTCCTCCTCCTTTTGTTATGGTATTTTCGAAAATATCATTATAAATAGCCAAGTGCGAGATTTCTTGAATTTAATGAGATAATCTTGTATTCCAAGAATACTTATCCTCATTCCATAACAAAATTCAAATAAAATCTTTCTCCCTCTTATATATGGAATATTATTGTAGGATTTAATAAATATGGAATCAAATCCGTAGAGATTTGATATACATGGGAATTAAATCGGTAGAGATTTTATATGTGGAAAATAAATCTTAGAGATTTATTTAAATAAATATTAGGGATTTTATTTCCTAATCAGGTTAGCTTAAGATTTAAGTTGGGTCTTTCCTATATATACAAACTCTTGGGAATTCACAAACAACGTTAATTCATATTTCTCCATAAAATCTAGAATAGGAATTTTCCTAGCAAATTTCGTCTCAGATTCAACGCTGGCAAATCTGTGCAAGTCCGTGAAACGGGAATTATGTGGATACCATAGTAGAGAAATATGCGTACGATTTACTGTAAGATTTCTCTTTATGTTCATACGTATTCAATTATGCAATTACATGTTCGTTATTGGTGAACTTTAATTTCCGCTGCGCATGTATTACGTGTTTACGTGCCTTTAAATCCCAACAGAGGTATCAAAGCTTCAGGCTCTTTTGTATAATTACTTTTTGGTTTTAAATTAAAATTAATTAAGAAATTTTTTAAAACCATGGGGCACAATTCTTTAGAAGAACCGCACCCCTTGAGTATTTGTTTGTTTTCTGAGCATCACACCCCCTTCATCTTCAACCCAATTAGAGTTTACCCTAATTGGGGTTTTCGCCGCTGCTCACTCTCGCTCCATGGCGGCGCTACGCCACATCACAGGAGGCAGGCGCTAGGCGTCGTACCTCGCGATGCATGAGGAAGCCCACGGCGTGGTTCGTCGTGCCCCGTCGCAATGCGATGCCCTTCGTCGCGAGTCGCCGCCCTCTGTCGCGATTCACCTCCACCTTGACGTCATATCTATTCACGGCGGTGCACCTGGACTCCATCGGGACTTGGCCGGCGTGTCTGTCTTGGTGGTCTCTATGGTGGCGTGCCACCGGAATTGAAATGACTCAGTGGCGGCATGCCGCTGCTTCGCTCATCTTCTCCGATCAGACTGGTTTTAAACCAGGTCTGACCAAAGGGTCGTGACTCCACGCGCGCCCCTTCCCGATTCGATCCACAACCGCGAGTAGCCTACACGCTGGGCGTGACGACGGCGACTTTGGTCGGATCGATTGCCGTCGCCGTGAGCCATGTCTTTCGATTTTGTCCGTTTTGCTTCGAAGATGAATCTGGATAATTTTTTTTGTTTGGATTTTTATTGGGTTCGATTACACAGTGAATTAATTGGATTAATTTGTGATGAAATCGATAAGAATTTCTAAAATTTGGTTGATTTGGGTGTTTGGATTATCGAATTGGATTCAATTTGGTATGGGTGATGATGTAGAAGGGCTGTTTTGCAAATTTAATTTGAGTCATGCCCTCCCGTGCAATTTTGGAAATTGCACCTGACCCCCGGAATAAAACAAATAATTTGAACGACTTTGGAATTTTAATTAAATTTAAATTTCTAAATTAAAATTGGTTGGACCAATAACAATTAATTGGATTAATTGTATTTTAATAATCTTAAAAACTGAAACTTTAAATTAGACTTGAAGCTCGTTTTTCAAAGGATTTATTAAAATCTACTGTTAACTTGTTTAATCGTTTTAAATTAGTTAACCCGTTTTACAGTCCGCGTTATAACTGTTTGGGTAGGTAGCGCCCAATATTTGTCGGACGGGTAGACGGCGCCCAAATATTTATTAGTCCGCATATGTCATGTTTGGATAGGCGGCGCCCGTAATTGCTCAAATATGACTTAGACATCATGTTGGATCTCGATTAAGTAATTAATACCCCGCCTTTAAAACGTTCCTCACTAAAATATGATTTTCATTAAATTGAACGATGCCTTCCATCAAAATTAAAAGTAAACCGGAGATTTCGTTCCAATGAGTATTTAAGGCCCAAGTCTTTTGCTCGGATCTACATCTAACGAGACTTTTATAGGGACACGAAGTGTCGCCGCTTGATGGTTGTAAATCAACTTGACTTTGTTTCACCAGCCCAAGCATGGAAACGAAAGTCAGGGGGCATCCGATTGAACTAGGTTCAATCAACTAGGAATTGCAATTTTTGCAATTGGTTTGGAACCTACCAGTTCTATTATTGCAGTAATCAGCCCAAGCAGATATTGTAATAATAGGAATGTGGATCCTAGTCCATTACAATTTATATCTGATATAAATTTGTACTGTTCCGATGCGGTCGTTGAGTATGTGAAAATAATGGAGACAAAATAAACACAAAAGAAAGGTCATGTTTATTTTGATTGCTGAATATTGATCATAGGAATTATGTGTTTTAATTCCCGTTTTATTTTATTTCTCTTGGTTAGTTGAAATGTATAACTGTTATTGAGATGTGTTTTGGAAACAAACAAAATTTGTTAGGCCAAATTTTCTGGACTGGCACCTAAATGTGTGTTTGGTGCTAAGGCAAGAAAATATTGAGTACGTGTTGGACACACCAATCCATGTTGCCCCTGCAACTGGTTTCTTGAGATGGCTACGTTTGACATAGCAGCTCCGAATAAGCATCAAAAGGATGCTTCCCAGACTCAGTGTGTGATGTTGCTCGGCATGACTCCCGATATACATAGGTAACGTGAGAAAATGGGTCTCTTCTAAATGCTCAAACATTTGAAGGATCTCTTTGATTCTGAATCTTGTTCTGAGATTTATGAAGTGATGAGAGATCTGTTCAAATGTCGATTAGCTAAAGGAGAGAAGATTTCACCTCACGTGCTTATGATGATATGCCTAATTGATAAACTTGGTAATTCAGGCTTTGAGCTAAAAGACCAATGTTTTCATTTATGTTATCCTTCAGTCGCTTCTGGATTCATATTTTAGCTTCATTGTGAACTACAATATGAATAGGACGGATGCGACCATGCCTGAACTTCATAGCGTGCTCAAGATTTTTGAGTTCACTATCACTAAGATGGTGTTCAAAAGGAAGGAGCGGGTAGACAAGGATGTGTGCCTCTACTATAAGTAGAAGAGGGCACTGGAAGAAGGACTATAAGGTTCTGGTTGCTAAAAGGAAGGCATTGGGTGTTTCTGGCACTAGAACATGTATGTTTGTTATTAAGATAGACATATCCACAAATAGCGTTAACTGTTGGGTATTAAATACCGGATATGACTCACACATTTGTATGAATGTGAAAGGGCTCATGTGTCTTAGGGCAGTTAGGTCGAGTAAAGTCGTCTTACACGTGGGAATTGAGCAAGAGTTGCTACTGAACGTGTGGGACTTATGTGTTAGACTTAACCTTTGGTTTTAGATTAGAACTTAATGATTGTCATTTCGTTCTTCCTATTACTCGCAACATTATTTTCATTCCTATGTTAGACATTGAGGGTTATTCCTTCCATTTTAGTGATAATAATTGTTATTTCACGTTGAATGGTGTGGTTTATGGGAATGCCCCTATGGTGAATGGTTTATACTTTTTGCATTGTGGATATAATGTTCTTAATATACAAAATAAAAGACTCAAACTTAGTAATCATGAAAACCCGACTTACTTGTGGCATTGTAAACTTAATCATGTAAATGAGAAATGAATTGCAAATTTAAGAAAGTTAGACTACTTAACCCCATTTGACTTTGAGTCTTATGGAGATTGCGAACCTTGTCTCAAGGGCAAGATGATCAACAAACCTTTTTCTGGGAAAGGGGTGTGTGCCAAAGAAGTTGTAGAGCTGATCCACAACAATGTATGTGGACCATCGCCCACTCTAGCTAGGGGTCACTTCGGATACCTCATCACGTTTACTGATGATTTCTCAAGATACGGATACGTGTATCTTATGAAACACAAATTCGAATCTTTTGAGAAATTCAAAGAGTTTAAGGTTGAAGTAGAGAAGTAACTTGGTAAGAGTATCAAGACTCTTCGATCAGATCGAGGAAGTGAATACCTTAGCCATGAATTCACTGATTACTTGAAGTTACATGGAATCCAGTCACAATGGACTCCTCCCAGAACACCTCACATGAACGGTGTGTCCGAGAGGAGAAACCGAACCCTGTTAGACATGGTGAGGTCCATGATGAGCTTTTCCTGTCTTCCAACATTCTTATGGGATACGCGTTACAAACCTCAATTTACATTCTGAATAGGATTCCATCTAAATCGGTTGAACACAGGCCATATGAACTATGGTGTGGCAAGAAGCCAACTTTTACACATATCAAAACATGGGATTGCCTCGCGATTGTGAAAAGGATGCTTACCGACAAGTTGAAATCCAAAGGTGAAAAGGGTTACTTTGTGGGATATCCTAAGGAAACTAAAGGATATTACTTCTATCTACCTGAGAAATAATCAGTGATTGTTTCTAGGAAGACCAAGTTCCTAGAAGAAGACTATGTCTTTAAGGAACAAGGTCGTAAGCTGATAGAACTTGAAGAAATTCAAGAACCACAAATTAACAAAGAGACTGATATCTTGTCAAAGCAACATGACAAGGAATCAGTGGGAGCATTCAGCAACTTTTACGGTGGGAGTCTTTCACTAGGTGATCGTCTTTCAGCCAGTGGGAGTGTAATTGGAGTATGCACTCTAAGTGGGCTGAATGAGAACAACATTGTTCAAACTCCCGCCCAAGAGGCATCTGAAAGTGTAGCTCTTGAGGACTATCCGGACATTGATGATATCGATGCACCACAAAATTTTCACAATCAAAATGTACAGCCTGCACAACCACAGCTCCGTAAGTCAATTAGGAATCGTAATCCACCCATTAGATACGGTTACCTCTTGGAGGAACTCGATAATATGGACATACCGGATAAAGACGATCCTAATACTTATTCTGAAGCAATATCAGATATTGATTCAGGGAAGTGGCATGATGCCATGAAATCCGAGATGAACTCGATGTACACCAATCAAGTCTGGGACTTGGTTGAGTTTCCTGAAGGGGTTAGACCCATATGTTGCGATTGGGTCTTCAAGAACAAGACCAATGCAAATGGCAAAGTACAAACCTACAAAGCTAGGTTGGTGGCAAAGGGTTATAGTCAACGCGAAGACATTTACTATGACGAGACATTCTCATCAGTTACAAACATCAAGTCCATTAGAATTTTATTTGCGATAGCAGCACACTATGATTATAAGATTTGATAGATGGACGTCAAAATAGCTTTCCTCAATGGAAACATTGATAAGGAAGTGTTTATGATTCAACCGGAAGGTTTTATATCTAAGTCAAATTATAATCTAGTATGCAAACTAAAGATATCCATTTATGGATTGAAGCAAGCTTCTAGGAGTTGGAATATCCGATTTGATGAAGCTATCAAGTCCCTATTGACTTCATCAGAGATTCGGAAGATCCTTGCGTTTATTGTAAACGCAGCGGGAAGAATATTGTTTTCATAATCGTGTATGTCGATGACATAGTGATTTTGTGAAACAATATCCCGTTAATGCAGTCCGTTGAAGATTGGTAGTCAAAGACCTTCATGATGAAGGGTCTTGGTGAAGCCTGCTACATCCTAGGGATCATGATCCAAGGGATATATCCAAGAGGATGTTGGGGCTGTCACAGCCCACCTATGTAGACAAGGTGTTGAAGCGTTTTGCGATGGAGAACTCTAAGAGAGGATCTCTATCGGCAAATCATGGGATAAAGTTATCAAAGAAGGATTGTCCTTCTGTTGAAGCTGATATCAAGTACATGAAAGGTGTCCCATATCAATTGGGTCAATCATGTACACCATGACTTGCACTAGGCCAAACGTGGCCTACGCTATCAACATCACTGGTAGATACAAACAGAATCCAGGTGAGTCTCACTGGATTGTTGTAAAAAATATTCTGAAGTATCTCATACGAACTAAAGAATGTTTCCTTGTCTATGGTGGACAGTCAGAACTAGTAGTGACTAGTTATGCTGACGCAAGTTTCCAATCCAATTGTGACGATTACAAATCACAGTCAGGTTACGTTTCACTCTCAATAATGAGGCGGTCAGTTGGAATAGTTCTAAGCAAAATGACCGCAGATTCAATAACCGAAGCTGAGTACATTGCTGTATCAGAAGCCTCAAGGAGGTTGTCTGGATTTTATAGTTCTTAAGAGAACTAGGGGTAGTTCCGAGTGCTAGTTGTCTAATAAACTTGTATTGAGACAACGTTGGTGCGATTGCGAAAGCAAAGGAACCGAGATCGACAAGCAGTACCAGGCTTATCATTTGATCTGATAGATCATAACGATAGGAGAAATAGAATTAAAATGTATTCCCACATATTTAATTTGGCAGATCCTTTCACCAAAACACTGAGTGTTCATGTACACACTAGACATTTGATGGTCTAGGGGTTAGACATGTAGGTGATTGACTCTAGTCCAAGTGGAAGATTGTTAGTGTTAGTGTCCTAGAGATAATCTATTGTAAGGACATAATACTCGATGATATTCAGTTTGATTTAATATTATAGTTCACTTAATATTAATGTATGACAATACACTTGTTTGAATATTATGTTTGATTGTTTGCATTTATTCATGCAAGTGTTCCCATGAGTCATTGTTGTCATTGAGGTTGTGAGAACTCAGATGACTTAAGCATGATTCTCAAATAGCCCCGATCAAGGATCATCAAGAATGGGATATTGATGATACAATGGAGATTGGTGTGCGATCTGCATCATACTCTTAGACAGTGTAGTAAGATCTCACTTACTATGAGATACTAGGTATCTCATGAAGGATACACAAATACCTTAGAGGGTATTGGTATACCCATCCGAGAAACCGTTTGATCTATTTCTACTATATGTGTCTACGGGTGTCTCGGTTAGTGGGAGCGATGTGATACTCTTTTGACTTGAGGTCAATACGCACGACATGTGTGGGATGATGAACTTTGACCATGACCGACGCTTACACCCACCCTAACCATGGGTAGATATGACTTAGATTGGGTTCATCACGAAGTACATGTGCGTAGTAGTTGAGCCAAGAATAGGATTCATTCCTCAAAGTGGATTTAGAGAGAATACTCATCTTCTCATCATAATTGGATCAAAGTCATCGGCCGATGCACGTCAACTTAGACTTTGTGGCTAAGTGTGACATACATGATCAATTAGTGATTAGAGATAACATGATTAAGTTATTTGAATAGACACTTCATCATGTTCAAGACTTAATCGAGTATTCGCGAATGAAAGGAGGAAATCGTAATAGCCCATGTTTCAGTTACATGTAGTTGCACGTTTCTCACAACGTACCTCATATATTGAGAATGTCTGATTTATTGTCTAGGGTTCAATTAAGGCCTTTAGTTTGACTAATCGCTCGATATATGAGGGCCTATGGGTCACACAACAAGTAGTTCCCTTTTACGGATTATAGTTGGTTGATTAAATGTTAAATTGGATTTAATATTTAATTTATGGAGAATTAATTAATAATAGATTAATTTGGAATTAATTATTATTAATATTTAATTAAATTAGATTTAATTAAATAAGAATTCCCAATAATAATATATGGAATATTATTGTAGTATTTCATATATATGGAATCAAATCCGTATAGATTTGATATACATGGGGATTAAATCCGTAGAGATTTTATATGTGAAAAATAAATCTTAGAGATTTATTTAAATAAAAATTAGGGATTTTATTTCCTAATCAGGTTAGCTTAAGATTTAAGTTGAGTCTTTCCTATATATACAAGCTCTTGGGAATTCACAAACAACGTTAATTCATATTTCTCCATAAAATCTAGAATAGGAATTTTCCTAGCAAATTTCGTCTCAGATTCAACGCTGGCGAATCTGTGCAACTCCGTGAAACGGGGATTACGTGGATACCATAGTAGAGAAATATGCGTACGATTTACTGTAAGATTTATCTTTATTTTCATACGTATTCAATTATGCAATTACATGTTCGTTGTTGGTGAACTTTAATTTTCGCTGCGCATGTATTACGTGGTTACGTGCCTCTAAATCCCAACAGTGGTATCAAAGCTTCAGGCTCTTTTGTATAATTGTTTTTTAGTTTTAAATTAAAATTAATTAAGAAATTTTTTAAAACCATGGGGCACGGTTCTTTAGAAGAACCGCACCCCTTGAGTATTTGTTTGTTTTCTGGGCATCACACCACCTTCGTCTTCAACCCAATTAGGGTTTACCCCAATTGGGGTTTTCGCCGCTGCTCACTCTCGTCCCACGACCGGCGGTGCTACGCCGCGTCACAGGAGGCAGGCGCTAGGCATCGTGCCTCGCGACGTGTGCAGAAGCTCGCGGCGTGGTTCGTCGTTCCCCGTCGCGACGCGACACCCTCCATCGCGATGCGACACCCTACCTTGACGCCGTATCTATTCACGGCGGTGCGCCTGGACTCCACCGGGACTTGGCCGGCGTGTCTGTCTTGGTGGTCTCTATGGCGTGTAAGTTTTTGTTGATCAGAAGACTGGTGTTAAGATCAGATGGTAGAATTTATGTTATTCCCTGTATTTGTAATATCTGCATATTATTAATGAGGAGCAGTACCTTTCTGATCTTAAGACAACATCTCATTGTCTTCTGATTCTTGTGTTTGTGTTCTTTACATTTTGGTTATCTGTTTTTCTATTTAATGTTTTGGATCCATCAAAAAGGGGGAAATTTTTGGGAAATTTATAGTTTTGATGGAAGTTCCAAAAAAGATGTAATAGGACCAGTCAGACCTGTTAGTTGACTGATGAATTAGAAATCATAATAGGATGACCAGCTGAAATGTTTAGGCAGCTGATGTAATAGATAGGTCACATATTGAGGGAGAATCAATATGTATAGGTTAAGTCTTGAAGAAGATCAGAAGATCAGAATAGTCAGGTGATTAGGAGAGATATCAAGCAGAAGACTCAGATGACTTGAAGATCAGAAGACTAGAACATAACAAGACCAGAAGACCTTCGGAAGACCTACATCAGATGAACATCAGAAGAGTCAGTAAGTTGAGCTAAGGCAACTTACATCAGAAGACTAAACAAGGTAGAGTGGTCAGTCCTAACTAATCAGGTCAATTCAATCAGGTAACAACCTAGTGCTTACCTAAGGCGTACAAGTCGATCAGATAAGAAGAATGCCAACCTAAGTTGGTGAATCAAGCGCCGAATAAGTGTACTTGACAACCAATGAGAGCGAGACACGTACGTACGGAACTGACAATACAGGACAAGGTGGTTCAGAGTTAAATGACTATAAAGGATGACGTAGCACGCATTTGGCCATGCCGTCTCTGAGCACATCAAATCAGCCCTGCAAACCTACCTTAAATAAACCGAAATTCGAATTGTTCTCCAACGGCTAGTTCGATTTTGTGCCTATAAATATGGGATCAACCTTCAGAGTAAGGTTACGAAAATTATACAAGCTTAAACACATCAAGTAATTTCCGCACGAAGAACACCAAGAACTCAAGAAATATTCTAAGTGTTCATCCCATAGTTTCTTAGAAAGAGTTCTTATCCTTTAGCTTTAGGCTACTTAAATACTAGGATAGAATTTCAGTTGGAAACCTTACAAATCTTACCCCAAACCGAGTGTTAGGTTAAGTTTGTTAGCAAGATTTCAAGCTAGGGTTTCTAGTCTTGATTTCTGGGATCAGTTGAGTGAGAACTCCATAAACATCTGTTGTACTGTGTTTGGACTAACACATTAAACTAAGTCTAGTTCGTTAGTAAGTGCCCCTGTTGATAGGGAAGACTGGACGTAGGAAAAGTTGTCCGAATCACTATAAATCTTGTACACTATCTGCACACTACTGTTTTGATAAGTTAACATGCATATTCTAAGAAGAGATCAGTTTTGCAACAAGCAGCTGATCTGATCAGTTTGACAATTGGTCATCTAATCTGATTCAGAAAACCTTAGAACCTGATATTGATAAAACAGGTTTTTCACACTGGTAAAATTTAGCTTCCGCACAATTAGTTAAACTGATAGACACCAAACTGATCAGCTTACCAGCAATCAGTAGGTTGGATATCAGTCTGTACTGATCACTCACACTCTGATCAGTAAACTTGCAAATCACACTGATCACACGAAAAAGTTTCAGAAGTCTATTCACCCCTCCCCTCTAAACTTCTGCCTCACTGAAACCCATTCGAGACCTACAGTTAGAAATAAAATTGTGTTTCACTCTACAGCAGAATCTGAATATATTGTTGTGGGTAATCGTTGTTCACAACTTTTTTGGACTTGAGAATGATATTATAACTGTGTTTTATGGTAATATTAGTGCTATTAATATCTCTAAAAATTCAGTGCAACATTCTCTTGCTAAAAGCATAAGTGATGGAGATATGGATGAAGATATTGAAAGATATTTATGATTATATTTATGCAATAATTAGATTTATTTATTTATATTTATGATTTGATTCAATATTGCAATATTTAGGATTTATTTACGTTTCTTGTTCCCTAAGTTAATTTAGTATTATAAATATGTGTTCTTATTATTGTTAGAGGGAGTTGAATTGATTAATGAAAAATGTGAGTTTTATCTCTGTTGGGAGATGAATTTAATAAAAGATTATATGATTTTGATTAAGATCCCAAAACCCCTGAGTATGACATGTTCAGTAATGATCTTGATAAATGAGTCAGGATTCAGTTTTTAGAGTATTCAGGATGTTATCTGCAAAATGTATAGTAAGCAGATATAGTTTCAGTATAAAACTGAAGTCTCTGAAGACTCAAGATGAAATCGAGATCCGAAAAGACTCAAGATGGAAACCGAGAACCAAGAACTCAAGATGAAAGACTCAAAGATATCACCAAGATAAATCTAAAGGCTCGAAGACTCAAGACTCGAAGATCTCAAGACTCAAGACTCAAGACACAAGATCAAGACCGAGAAATCAAGATCAAGAATATCGAAAGCACAAGAATTCATCAAGACTCAAAGAATCTATCAATGCTCAAGATGAACTCGAATGTTCCGAGGCAATCAATATATCTATTCAAGGATGCAATACTGAGAAAAACGCGATGCCTTAGAAAGTTAGATATTGTCAAGACATTCAAATGCAGACAAAAGGAACTAAGTCAGAAGTGTTGTTAAGGTTATATCAAACTCAGAGTTTGTAACCAAAAGAGCCGTTGAAAGTGTCTACCTTTAACTGGAGACAAAAGTCAAAAAGAGGAAGACGACATCATACCATACCGACATCGACGGTGACAAGTCATTTGAAAAAAGATGTCGGATGTACGAAAGTTCCGTGCATCGCAAAAAGTGAAGACCGGCTACATGAAAGGCTATTGCCTAAAAACGTGTTAGGGAGTGTCAAACTCTAAATATAGCCGTTTCTCACACACCATAAGAGGGAACTCACGAAGTTATCTCTCCAACGGATAGTTTTCAAGAGTAACCTTGGTGTATGCCTATAAATACTGGTGACCCTCTACATTGTAAGGTTACGGGAAATTTATACGCAACTCAAGAGCTCAAACTTATTCTTGTAAAAGTTAAAGCACTCGAAATACCTTGAATTTCCCAAGTGCTTCTATATTGAAGAGAGCTCACTTTACTAAGCCTAGCTTGATAAGATTTATCCAAAGCTTAGTCGAGATATCCTAACCCTTTGCATTGTGCTTCATTGTAAAGGATATCTCATCCTAGTTGAAACCAACCAAGAAACCCCAAACCCTTGAGAAGGTAGTTGGAGTGTGTTTATTGGTGAGTAGAGTTGTAAAGAGTTAGTAAACTACGCGGAGTAGTCAGAAAACTCTAGAGGAGAAGTTAGTAAGCTACAGGGGTAGTCTGAAAGCTTGTGTGTGATTGAGTAAGTAAACTACGGAGGTAGTCAGAAAACTCAAGGTCGGGTTGAGTAAGTAAACCACGTGGAGTAGTCGTAAAAACCGGGGCCGAAGTTGAGTAAGTAAACTACGAGGTAGTCGTAAAGCTCGAAGTTGATAGTGAATTTCTCTCAAGAGTCGGGGAGAGTGGATGTAGGAGCTTGAGTCTCCGAACCACTATAATCGATGTGTTCTTTATTGCTTTCCTTATTTGTGCTTAATCGTTGCATTAACTTGATTTCGAAAAGCATACTTTTCAATCGTTATTGGTTGGAATCAATCCTTTGAAGTTGCATAAGTGAATCACAGCCTAATCACTATTTCATAAGGGGAAGGTTTTCAAAGAAAGCTTAAAACGAGTATAAACTAAGGGCCAACCATTTCAAGACGATCGAAAGTAGCTAGAACAGATAGTTACCAAACCGAACTCTCTTCCGAGGATTCAATAAGTTAGTTATCCGATCCAAGCAACTCAGATCTCGACACTCTCGAGGACTCGGTTGGGATTATCTCGAGGTATCCGAAAGCAAATTCCAGATCACCGTCTCAAGAGACTTTGACTCAGAGCGATCTGTGCTTCTCGTAACCTAACCTTCGTGATTATCGACCCAAGTCGACCTCGAAGAAAAAAAGTTTTAAAATACTGAACACGTGTATTCCCCCCCCATACACGTGTAAGACTCATTTTCACCGGGACCTACAATTGGTATCAAAGCAGTGGTTCAACTTGACCACCTGCTGTGTTGACCAAAGTTCTATTTTCAAAAATACTTGTGGTCTATCTGAACTGATCTTATTTGCTGAAATTTTTTTTCTTTTCAAAAGATCAGAAAAATGTCTTCTAAAAACTTCCAATGTTCTCAGTAGAGAACTATGATCTATGGAGACTGAGAATGCAGGCTCATCTGGTATTCCAAACATGAGCGTATGTGGAGAGTGGTTTCTCAAGGACCATTCAAATTTATTGTGGTGAATCCAGAAATTCCGAAGATGAGAGAATTGATCCTAGAGAAGAATTTCCTAAGTCTGATGACCAACTAACTCCCCGAGGAGAGAAAGTTAGTCAATCTAGACTACATTGCAAAAAGACACACTATACAAGACAGCTTGATAATGGTGTGATGGGAATGATCTCTCACCGTAATATCTTGCTAAAGAGATATGGGATACACTAGTTTTGTTATGTGCAAAGGCCGCACGATCATATAAAAGAAAACAAACTTTCAGTAGCAATTGGAAAGTTTGACAGTTTTGAAATGGATGATGGTGAATCAATAGACAAATTGGAAGTCGGATTCACTAGCATCATGAATGATCTAAATGCACTTGGAAAGAAATATCCACAAAGAGAAGTGGCATTGAAAATTCTTAGAGGTCTTTCTAAGAAATGGGATATTCATGCAAAGGGTGATTGAAAACACCAAGAACATTAGTCCAATGCCATACCAACAAGTCTTCTCTGAGCTGAAAGCCTATGAATTTGTAATTGATAAGAAATCCAAAAAGGTCGACAAAGAAAGATGATTCTTCATCAAGTAAGAATGTGGCTTTAAAAGCCAAAGATAAAACTCAGAAACTAAAGAGTCGAGAACCCCCATGCCAAACATCGGGGATGAGCTTGAGGAAAAGCTAAGATCGATGGCAAGGAGGTTTGACGGACTTAATGGAGATTTGGAAAATACAAAAGCTTTTACAGAACTACAGTGTACGAGAAGAAACCCGAGGACGGATCAACCGAGAAGAAGAAGGAAGAAGGACTCGAAAGTCAAGGATCTTCATCCGCAAAAGAAGGACTTCAAGTCCAAAGAAGAAAATGATCGGGATGATGATGCCAACAGATGCTATAATTGCCGGAAGAAAGGTCACTTCCAAAGATGATTGTCCAAAGTTGAGTGCTAAGGAGAGAAGAGAAAGACAAGCTAAAAGAGACCAGAAGTTCTCAAAGGCCATGGTTGCTGAAGAAGAACACTCTGAGGAGGAATCTAGCTCTTCAGATGAGATATTCTCGACAAAGGAAAGTGATGACATCCGGCTCGATGGCCATTGAGGAGGTAAACTCTTCGTCTCGTTGTTGCTCCTACACTAGCACAAGAGTTTTCAAGTTCCACCGAAACAAAATTATTTTGACCGATGGATTCTTTTGAGAATGATGAAGGACTATGTTGTTTTGCAAGGATCGCTAAATAAAACTCAAGAGCGTAGAATAAGGAATCGAATGTCGAAAAATCTAAAATGGAAAGACTCTAGCAAAAACCGAAATCACTTCTCA
Source organism: Stenogyne calaminthoides (assembly GCA_037126765.1). Lineage (NCBI taxonomy): Eukaryota > Viridiplantae > Streptophyta > Magnoliopsida > Lamiales > Lamiaceae > Stenogyne > Stenogyne calaminthoides. Next base: position 28,745,015 of record JBBCBC010000008.1, on the reverse strand, counting down.
ATTTATGGGAGCTCTTGATGAATCGGGATGTTCGAAAGTACAACTCTCGTGAGAAAGAGAAGTTGATAGAGACCCTAATCGAAAAAGCTAGAGAAATCCAATCAAGAAATTCAAACTAATCGTAACTAAGTTCAATGACCTCTCGAGAAGCATGAAACTCTACAGAACTGTGAGGATAGTGCACAGAAGAAGTTAACTCTATTGAATAATGCATCTAAAGTAATAGATGAAATTCAGAGTTACCAGAGATCTGCCACTATAAAATCTGGATTGGGATACATTCCAGGGGGAACCTCACAAGGTCATCTGAATGCTGCATCAAGTAGCAAGAAGACAATCTTTGTTAAATCTGTGGCACCTACACTTCAAAATGAAGTAATGCCCAAAGTTGTAGACAAGGGAAAAGGACCTATGGTTTCAGAAAACTGAATGATCAGGTTAGAAAGCCCAAACCTCAGGTGAAGGCTAGAAAACCCGAAAGTCGATTGAAAATTTCAAGCAAGTACTTCAAAGCCTCAAAGCTAAGAATGCAAACTTGAAAGGATCTACCTTGAACCATCGAGGAATCTTCAGAGGAGAAACACGCAAACAGAGATATTCTCAACTGAAGAGACCAAGTCCTCAGTATACTGAAAGACCCATATTTCAGTACAGGCAACCTAAACCCCACTTGCCTAAGGGTAAAGGTTACCTGAACCCAAGTCAACAAAGATTCTGACCAGCTGCACAGAAGCCAAAGCAATGGAACAAAAGGCCTGAACCAAAGAAGAATTCAAAAGCCCATGTTCATGCTAAAGCTAGCACACATACACAGAAAGCTGCTAAGGCACCTAGAGTAGAAAATGTGTATGTTGATGTCTATGGAAGACAAATTAGCCACTCTAAAGTGATTAGAGTTGTCAAAGCAGATTTGGATAGAAAAGGTACAACTAACCTCGTAGGACCCTACACAAAATGGGTACCTAAGAATTGATCTGTTTTTCAGGAGGAAAACAAGGGCACTGAACTGACTAAAGATCACATGGCACTGATGAGCAGAGATGAAAAAGCTCCTGATATATGGTATCTTGACAGTGGATGTTCAAGACATATGACAGATACAAGAAGATACTCCAGTGACTATGTTGAACAAAGAGGCCCACAGATCACTTTTGGAGATAACTCCAAGGGATGACGATCAAGGATATGGAACTTTGGAAATCGACTCGATTCATATCCATGGTGTTTCATATGTATCCGGATTGAAGCATAACTTGCTTTCAATTAGCCAATTCTGTGATAAAGGTTTTAATGTTGAGTTCTCCAAGAACTTATGTTTTGTGAAAGATGATACATCACAGAAAGTACTACTGACTGGTACAAGAAAAGGGAATGTGTATCTTGCTGATTGGAGTTCAACTCCTAAAGATACATGTTTAGTTGCTAAAAGTTCCACAGATACCAGTTGGTTATGGCATAAAAGAATGAATCACCTAAATTTCAAAACCCTGAACAAGCTTGCAAGATTAGCTCTTGTGAGAGGGTTACCTAACGAAGTGTTCAGTAAGGAACATATTTGTGATGCATGCCAGAAAAGGCAAAAACAGATAAGAGCATCATTTAAAAGTAAAGTTGAGGTTTCTCTTGAAAGAATACTTGCCATTACATATGGATCTTTTTGGTCCTATAACACCTGTGAGCACTAATGGCAGGAAATATACATTGGTAGTAGTTGATGACTACTCGAGATATACTTGGGTCATATTCTTACTCAGTAAGAAAGAGACTCAGATAAAGCTGCCAGAATTACTGAAAAGGCTCAGTATTGAGAAAAATCTGAGTGTGGTCAAAATCAGATCTGACAAAGGAACTGAATTTATAAATCATATTATATCTGATTATTGTGCAGCAAATGGAATTTCTCATGAAACATCAGCTGCAAGGACCCCTCAACAAAATGGTGTTGCTGAAAGAAGGAACAGGACTCTGAAAGAAGCTGCAAGGACAATGATACCGGTCGATATTCCTAAAAGATTTTTGGAAAAAGCCGTCAACACCGCATGCTACTCACGAATAGATCCATGCAGACCAAGAGTCAAGGCAAAACACCTTATGAGCTTTGGAATGAAAAGGAAACCTCTTGTTTCTTTCTTTTTCGTGTGTTTGGTTGCAAGTGTTTCATACACAATAATGGTAAAGATGGGTTGAAAACTTTTGATAGTAAAAGCCGATGAAGGAATATTCTTAGGATATTCTCAAGTCATAAAAAGCCTTTCGAGTTTACAACCTGTGGGACTCTTATTGTGGAGGAAACACCTCATGTTGTTTTTGATGAAACTATTTGTGTTCGTAAGAAACATGAACATGATGCGATGAACCGACTAAGAGGATCACCAGATTAAGCCTGAAACAAAAAAAGATAAACCATCCAATCGAACCGGAAAAAGAAGAAGTCACCACTATCTATGATTGGAGTGACTCGGACTCACATAAAGAAGTTCAGGATGGAAATCAGGATGGTGAGACTCAGGAAAACCAACACTCCAAAGGTAACCAATCTGAACAGACACAAGTTCAGACTCAGGTATGTGATGCCAATGATGATGTGGTCACGGTGAGGCAAATTCTGAATCTATCAACCAAAGGGGAACAAATGTCTCGACAATGTTTCAATAGAATTTCCCCGAGGAAGATGATTCACTTTCTCCTTTTCTCGTTGTTCCTCGAGTTTGTCGATTTAATCGAACCTAACATTTTAAATGTTGAGGATACTATTGAAGGGGGAACATCAAGAAGGAAATGGTTAGATAGTCATCCTACAAGTCAGATTGTGGGTGATCTAACTGAAGGAGTTAAGACAAGAAGGTTCCATGGTGAGAGTGCACTATTCTCGGCTGCTTCCTATCTATCGGAGAAAGAACCCGCCGAGATTAATGAAGCTCTACAAGATTCTTATTGGATTATCGCTATGCAAGATGAAGTGAATCAATTCTCAAGGAATGAAGTATGGGAGTTGGTAGATAGACCGAAAGGCACAATGTCATTGGAACCAAGTGGGTTTTCAAGAATAAAAGAGATGAAAACAACAACATTGTAAGAAACAAGGCAAGGCTAGTCAGACAAGGTTATTCCCAAGAAGAAGGCTTGGATTATGATGAAACCTTTGCTTTGTTGCAAGACTAGAAGCCATCGATTGTTTCTTGCATATCGCCCACATGAAGTTCACATCTATCAAATGGATGTGAAAAGTGCATTTTCGAAGCGGTGTGCTTAAAGAAGAGGTTTATGTGGAACAACCTCCGGTTTCAAAAAAGAATGACCAAGTTTACAGTGCTCGAAAAAGCCTTGTATGGTCTCAAGCAAGCACCCGAGCATGGTATGATACTCTTTCTCGGTTTCTTCATCGACCATGGTTTTGTCAAAGGAACTGCTGATAGAACTCGCTCGGGATAGAGGATGGGGAAGATATCTTTATTGGGTTCGGATATATGTTGATGACATCATTTTTGGATCTCCAAACCATCATTTGTGTGAAAAGTTTTCAACACCGATGAAAGGCAAGTTTGAGATGTCAATGATGGGAGAGATGAATTTCTTTTCTAGGTCTTCAAGTGAAACAATCAAAGGAAGGAATATTCATCAACCGTGCAAAGTACACCAGAGATCCGATTGCCAAATATGGTGTATGAAGAATCGCAAACTCGGTTAGGATTCCTATGAATACTAACTACAAGATGGATCCCGATTCGGAAGGCAAATCGGTGAATCATACCGATTATAGAGGAATCATTGGATCATTGCTCTATCTCACGACAAGTAGGCGGATATAACATTTCTTTGTTGGGATATGTGCAAGATACCAAGCTAATCCTAAGACTAGTCACATGGAGGTCGCCAAAAAGATACCGAGATATCTTAAGGGCACAAAGTGAATAGAGGATTATGGTATCCGGTGATGATAACCTTGAATTAACCGGTTACTCGATGTCGACTATGGAGGTTGTAGAATTGATGAGTAAAGTCCACAACAGAACTTGTCAATTTCTAGGAAGCAAAACCGATATCTTGGTTTTCAAAGAAATGACCTCAAGAGTAACCAAGATTATTGGAAGTTTAATACATGGTCGCAGGAAGTTGTTGTGCTTTCGATTCTTTCGCTCGCACAACAATTAAGGGATTATAAAGTTGTGGCCAATGAAGTACCAATATTTTGTGACAATAATAGTGCTATTGCTATTTCACAAAATCCCAGATTGCACACCAGATGCAAGCATGTGGATATCGACATCACTTCATCGAGAGATCATGTCGAGAAAAAGGACATAAGGATGGAGAAAATTCATAATCGATAGTAAAGAGCCGATATCTTGACTAAACCTTTGGGTCAATCAAGATTTCGTGAACTTTCAAATTGAATTAGGGATGTTAGAACAGGTGTATAAAGTAAATCGAAAATTGAAGATTTTCGGATGCATGAAACTTTTTCGTAACTCTATCGAGAAACTCGGGATAAAATGGAAATACCGAACCGAGTCTCGTGAAACTCAGATTCATCAAGGTCAAGATCAAAGAAGATTTGAACCTTTTCAATATTTCAAGATTATAATCGACATTTTATCAAGGTCAGTACTCAGTAAGACCGATAGAGGGAAATTAGTCTAAAGAGGTAATGACTCATGTGATCCATTTATTGCTTAAGTAAAACTCAGTAATCATTCGCAATAAATACAAAACACCTGAGGAATGTTTTTGGGTGGGATCGTTTTAAATTCCGAAGAAGGACAACAATCATTTAATGCTCTGCCACATTATTGACCAAAGAGGATATTTTGGCGGCTTACTTTTTCGGAGATCGCTTGTTCATATACCCGATTAATCGAAGATTAATCTCAACAGATTGCTTTTCACCTAACCAAAGACGATTCTCCACGATCTTGAAGCTATTTATACCTCTTTAAGCCATTCAAGCCAAAATTTTATCAAACCCTTCGTTCTCAAATACTCTGTAACTAAAACCCCCTTTGCCCAGAAATCGCAAAACCCTAAAGCTTCGCATTCTTCAATCACATTCTAAAATGGCCCCAACCAGATTCGAGAGATTAGCCATAACCAATAAGCCATGGTACGAAGTTCATCAGGTCTCTTGAAAGCACAACCAACTCAAAGCTAGAAGAGGAGGCTCAGATATGATCCGATCGGGCTAAACTCACCCATCTAGTCGCACCCGACTGCATCAGAGTTCGCAAAAGAGGTAATCGAATTCATCTACAATTTGAAAATAGATGAAGAAGATTGTATGCACTCTTCGACATCAGATCTCATCTAGGCACTCATCATCAAAATACGCCGATTTTGAGAGAGAGATGTACATTGTTCCTAAAAATCAATGATGTGTTTGAGCTATGTGATAGAGGAGAGGATCCCTGCGATGTATATTTCTGTAAAAAGAGCAGAGTACCTAGATAGGATTGCCGAGAATCCGTGAAGTTTGAGGCAACTTTGAATAAGAAGCACCTAAAGCCACAATATCGCAGGCCGATGGATATTGTGAGCAAGAGCGTCATGAGTCTTGCGGGGAGTTTTGAACAGATTAGTACCCCGAAGCTCAGATTGATGGCGGCGATCGAGGCATCTCCCACCACTGACTTCAACTGGCTGAAATTCTTAGTCCAGATGGTGTCGGAGCAAGCCAAGATCATAAAAAGAGTCAATGGGAAAATCACGATGAAAGGCAAGATCCACCATGCCACCAAAATTGCCTATATTTTGGAGACGTGCAGAGAGGAGGAGGATATCTTCGCCAATTCAACCCCATTCCCTAAATCCAAAATTCTCTTCAAGCCCACTGATGTGAAGAAGCAGGCCATTCGAGGGAAAAGAGAAAAGAAGGTAGAATCACCTTCTGCAGCTGCTGAGAAAGAAACCCAACAAACCAGGGGGAAGGTTCTGTTGGAGGCAAAAATGGAGCAAGGAGCAAAAATAATGAAGCAGAAGAACCTCGCTCCAAAGCGCAGAAGATTGGTGGTTCTCACCGACGATGGAAGCAGTGATTCTGAGGAGAGACAACCTGAGGGCCAAACTGCTCAAAGTTCACCATTACAAGTGCTGGCTCAGGTTATCTCAAGGACACAGGATCAGACTGAGGAGCAGGTCTTCTCTGAGGTGCTCGAGACATCACTCAGTTCAGATAAAATTTCTCAGAAAATTTAAAAGCTCGAGCTCAGACCTCAGAAGATGCCTACCAGAGTCGATATGAAGATGTGCAGTGCTCGATCGAAGAGCCAACTCAGATTCATACTGAGGAAATGCCAGCTCAGGCCTCAGAACCCACTCAGATGCAAACTGAGGACCTGAATGCACAAGCTTCAGATACTACTGAAGCTCAGGAGCAAAATGTACTCGATGAGCTCCTGAGTGACTTACTGCTTGATCCCTTAGCAGAAGCTTCTACTGAACCAGAGAGCCCGAGATGGAAGAAGGGCGAGGCTGAAGAAGGCGAATGGAGGAGCAAGGGGGAACGGTTCATCCTTGACCGATACCCTGAGCTCAGCTCATACCCTGATCTGCAAGATATATTCTTCAGATTAAGGACGACAGTTTATATCCTCAATCAGACTCTTCCCGAGATGCTTGATATTGCTGCATTCAGAGGGGAAGACTGGTGGAATGAGGAGACAGCCTTCCTGACCGACTTCTCAGGGTTCAGAAGGACAAAGCTCAGGATGAAAAATTCCGATTTTGATGAGCTAGTTCAGAGGAAGCTCGCTGAAAAGAAAGCAACTGAGATTGGTGCCCCGAGCAGCGGAGACAAATCCAAAGATGGAGATGGGGACCAACAGGGAGATGCTGAGGATCAGTCTCAAACAGAAAAAGAGACTTCAGAGTTGATCAACCTCAGATCGGTTAGCACTCTTCGTGTACCTTTTTGGCACTATTAATAATTATGCCAGAGTTACTGAAAGTACTATCTTTAATTTTAAATGTCCGATAATCGAGAGAGGCTCAATTGGAGACCGGAGCTCAGGATGAAGCTGGAGCTCAGGATGATCAAACAGCACAGAAAGTGCAGAAGGCTGCTGAGATTGATCTCACTCCCGTCATGGAGAAACTTGAGAAGATTGAGCCAATGTCGATCAAACTTACTCAGATGGAAGCAACGTTGGCCAATCAAGCTCAGATAATGGAAGGATTTAGCCATTCTTCGAATCGGTGCAGAGATAAAAAACACTCGACCACTCGGGATGACCTCCATGGAAGAAAAGTTGAATGTAAAGCCGGAGGGAGTCAACACAGAAGTTAAGTCTTTCAAATGAAACAAAAGCACTGGGTGAGTCGATCAATTTCTAGAGGTGAAACCGACAGAGAAAAATGAGGTGCCGATCAAATCATTTTGTTGAGGAAATGAGCTCAAGGTTGCTCATGACCAAGATGACAGAGATGCTTAAAGATGCACTCTCTCGCCGCTTTGCCCACATATTCGAAGAACCGCTCAGGGCTAAGAACCACATTAGGAGAATGGAAGATGAGCAAGATCAGCTAGCAGGAGAGATCCGCTGTGTAAGCAAAGAACAGTATCACATGGACACAGCTCTCTCCAGACTTCTTCCAAACTACGGTGCCAAGAAGGGGGAAAGGGAAGGTGCAGACCTCATGAAGTTCATGGCACGTACTTTGAAAAAAGAAGGCTCGTAAAGATCTTTGAAATGTACAATCTAGCCCAAGCCTTTTAAAGAAGCTCTGAGCTATCGAGAAGTTGAAATTTGCTCAAGTAGAGAAGCTCGTCTACATTCGAAGTTTTCGAGCAAACCAAGCTTGAGGTTGCAAGAGAGAAACCGAAAGTGCTAGAACTAAGGTTGGAACAAGCAAGTCGGTGCCGAATCGCTTATGAAGAGGAAAGCCTTGGGCGTTGTTCAACCTATAAGCAAGCGTCGCGAAGGCTTCTAAGCCAATCCGAGAGAAAATTGATTCTCGAAGATGCAGGAAGAATCTGAGTCTCAACCTCGGAAAGAAAGTCTTCAACTCGAGAGGCTCGATGACACTCCAAAAAGAACAAGCTAAGAAAGCTACCGCTTCGGTCTCGTGAACTTCGCGGATCGTAAAGAAGATAGACGCGAAGAGCGTAAGCGAAGGAGTGACTTCGTAAAGTTTGCAAGCAAGAGGAAGGAACATCGAAAAGCGCTGAAAGTGGCCCCATGTTGATAAATGGATGCCCATTAAACTCAACGACATGTGGGAAGAAGTGAAGAGAACCTTCCGTTCAATTATGATGTTCTCGGGAATGGAGAGGGAAGGCTCGCACGTAACTAAGCTTATTGAACATCTTCACCTTTTATCCAAAGTATCTACAAAGCTGGATTAACCTTGCGGATGAAGGTGGAGTACAGATAGTAGCCCCCGGTCCATATTCCTATCCTCCTCCGAGACTTGGTAATGGCTTGGTAAATGAAAAGGCCATTACGCAAGAAATTGCTCAAGACTACCGGGTCGGGTTGGGCCTAATCGAAACAATCCGAGATATCATCGAGAAAGAAATGAGTCAAGAAGAAATTCTTCGGAATGTTTGATCTGGAAGTGCCCACTGATGAAATCGAAAATGAAGCAAACAGAGCAGAAGACTGAAGAGCCGAATCTGAAGACTAAAGACTGAAGACTCAGAAGATTTTGTAGTCTTTAAATTTTTTGTCTTTTTGATTTTGTTTGATAAATTCATTGTGTCTCAGAATGGTACACTTATCATCAATGAAGATTTATCATTATGCTCAAAAGATAATATCTCATTATCTTATTTTTCATGTCTTTATATTTGATATGCCTGATAACTGTTGTTTGGTGATGAAATTGTTGAGAGATTCATTGCTGAAGCAATTGTTGAGAGACATAACCAATCTTGTAATAGGATAAATCAAACCCGAGTATAGGTTATATGTCCAGAATAAGATAGGTTTTGGCATCATCAAAAAGGGGGAAATTGTTGGGAGATGAATTTAATAAAAGATTATATGATTTTGATTAAGATCCCAAAACCCCTGAGTATGACATGTTCAGTAATGATCTTGATAAATGAGTCAGGATTCAGTTTTTAGAGTATTCAGGATGTTATCTGCAAAATGTATAGTAAGTAGATATAGTTTCAAAGATAAAACAAGTCTTCAAGACTCAAGATGAAATCGAGATATCGAAAAGACTCAAGATGGAAACCGAGAAATCAAGAACTCAAGATGAAGACTCAAGATATCACCAAGATAAATCTAAAGGCTCGAAGACTTTGAAGACTCGGAAGATCCTCAAGACTCGTAAGACTCAAGACACAAGATCAAGATCGAGAAATCAAGATCAAGAATATCGAAAGCACAAAGAATTCATCAAGACTCAAGAATGTAATCAATGCTCAAGATGAACTCGAATGTTCCGAGGCACTAAATATATCTATCTGAAGGATGCAACATCGAGAAAAACGCGATGCCTTAGAAAGTTAGATATTGCCAAGACATTCAAATGCGCATAAAAGGAACTAAGTCAAGTGTTGTTAAGGTTATATCAAACTCGAGTTTGTAACCAAAAAGAGATTGAAAGTGTCTACCTTTAACCGGAGACAAAAGTCAAAAAGAGGAAGACGACATCTGCACCATACCGACATCGACAAAGGATGTTGAAAAAAGATGTCGATGTAACGAAAAGTTCCAGATCGCAAAAAGTGAAGACCGGCTACATGAAAGGCTATTGCCTAAAAACGTGTTAGGGAGTGTCAAACTCTAAATATAGCCGTTTCTCACACCATAAGAGGGAACTCACGGTTATATCTCCAACGGATAGTTTTCAAGAGTAACCTTGGTGTATGCCTATAAATCTTGGTGACCCTCTACATTGTAAGGTTACGGGAAATTTATACGCAACTCAAGAGCTCAAACTTATTCTTGCAAAAAGTTAAAGCACTAAATACCTTGAATTTCCCAAGTGCTTCTATATTGAAGAGAGCTCACTTTACTAAGCCTAGCTTGATAAGATTTATCCAAAGCTTAGTCGAGATATCCTAACCCTTTGCATTGTGCTTCATTGTAAAGGATATCTCATCCTAGTTGAAACTAACCAAGAAACCCCAAACCCTCGAGAAGGTAGTTGGAGTGTGTTTATTGGTGAGTAGAGTTGTAAAGAGTTAGTAAACTACGCGGAGTAGTCGAAAAACTCTAGAGGAGAAGTTAGTAAGCCTGGGGTAGTCCCAAAGCTTGTGTGTGATTGAGTAAGTAAACTACGGAGGTAGTCGAAAAACTCAAGGTCGGGTTGAGTAAGTAAACCACGTGGAGTAGTCGTAAAAACTCAGTACGAAGTTGAGTAAGTAAACTACGAGGTAGTCGTAAAGCTCGTGGTTGATAGTGAATTTCTCTCAAGAGTCGGGAGAGAGTGGATGTAGGAGCTTGAGTCTCGAACCACTATAATCGATGTGTTCTTTATTGCTTTCCTTATTTGTGCTTAACTGTTGCATTAACTTGATTTCTAAAAGCATACTTTTCACTGTTATTCAGTTGGAATCAATCCACTGAAGTTGCATAAGTGAATCACAACCTAATCACTATTTCATAAGGGAAGGTTTTCCAAGAAAGCTTAAAACGAGTATAAACTAAGGGCCAACCATTCAAGACGATCGAGTAGCTAGAACAGATAGTTACCAAACCGAACTCTCTTCCGAGGATTCAAGAAGTTAGTTATCGATCCAAGCAACTCGGGATCTCTCGACACTCAGGACTCGTTTGGGATTATCTCGAGGTATCTAAAAGCAATTTCCAGATCATTGCCTCAAGAGACTTTGATTTCAGAGCGTCGTGCTTCTCGTAACCTAACCTTCGGGATTATCTCACCCAAGTGAGAAGAAAAAAAAGTTTTAAAATACTGAACACGTGTATTCCCCCCCCCATACACGTGTAAGACTCATTTTCACCGGGACCTACAATCTCATATATCCCTTTTACGGTATTCTTGTGAGAATCAACGTAATTTCACTTTTCCGGATATTCTAAAGAATCAACGAAATTAGTGTGTGCTTGTGTTCTTCGTATATTATCTTTATTATACGCTCTCGCTGTCTACATCAGTTGGTAATCAGAGACCAGTTACGATTCTCGATGATGGTTTCAAGATTTCAATCTGTTTATGATATGATGAACAGTCAACGTATGGAGACGATAATATGCAGATCCGCCAAAATATCGATTTATTGGGTTATGGTCATATATTCCATGGTGAATATGATGGACCATCAATTTTCGATGTATATCCTGATGAAGATTGTGGTTATGATGAACCATCAATTTTCAACGAGTATGTTGACATTTCGGTTAATGTTGGTGATGATGGCTATGATGACCCACCAATTTATGATGAGGAAGATGAAAATTATTTTAAGGGTAAGTACAATCCATGTGAAATTTATGAAGATTACATGGATGGAGATAATTTTATGGCCGGAGAAACTCATCAAATATTCTTTTACTCAAGAGATTTAGTGAATAGCGATCAATATTATGTGCTTTTACTATTTTTGCAAAATACCATGGTGCTTTGGTGACAACATTTTTAGATTTTATTGTTATTTGTTTACGCGAATTCAAGGATGTTCCAACTCGTCTTCACACATTTACAATGAGCACCAACAGGATTCGAGGGCGAATACTCTCCAAGAGGAGGAGAATGGTGGAGATATGGATGAAGATACTGAAAGATATTTATGATTATATTTATGGTATAATTAGATTTATTTATTTATGTTTAGGATTTGATTTAATATTGCAATATTTAGGATTTATTTACGTTTTTTGTTCCCTAAGTTAATTTAGTATTATAAATAAGTGTTCTTATTATTGTAAGAGGGAGTTGAATTGATTAATAAAAAACGTGAGTTTTATCTTATATATCTCTTTTATGGTATTCTTGTGAGAATTAACGTAATTTGAGTTTGCCACTTTTCCGAATATTCTAAGAATCAACGGAATTAGTGTGTTCTTGTGTTCTTGGTATATTATCTTTTAATATACGCTCTCGATGTCTACATCAATAAGTATAAGACATCATTTTATAAGAGACCTTATGGAAAAATGAATTGAGAAGTTAGAGGTGAAAATCAACATGTTGATATTTTTACTAGGGATAATTGCTTTTAGATATAATTTTTAAGATATCATCACTAGGTACAACTGAATTTATTTATTACTATTAGATACAATTTTCATTGTGATATACCTATTTTAACCTTTATAACCCCTATTCATTTCAGCTATTTTTTAGGGAATTCTTTAAATTATTTAAGATTCTTCATCCCTTAAAAAAATATCATCCCTTTCCTCAAAAAATTATTTCAGTTATTGAGAAGTTTGGCAATTTTAATTATTTAATTTTTTTTCATCGACTATCACATCATTTTTTAGTGTGCAAAATATTTAATTTTGCACATGTGCAAAAATATTTATACTATGTGCAATTTATTTATTACGTGTGAAAAAAATATTTAGTTTTGTGTGTAATTTATTTTGCACATATTTACAACCTGTACGTGCAAAATAATATTGCACATATAAAGAAATTTCAGCGCCAATTTTATTTTGAATAGCACAATTTAAGAGATTTATTTTATTTGTAAATGTTTTTAGTATTTTTATGTGCAAAATATTTAATATTGTGTGCAAAATTTATAGTTTGCACATGTACAAAAATATTTATACTATGTGCAATTTATTTTTTACTTGTGAAAAATATTTAGTTTTGTGTGCAATCTTTTTTGCACATATTCACAATTCATATGTGCAAAATAATATTGCACATATAAAGAATTACAGTGCCAATTTTGTTTTGAATAACACAATTTACGAGATTTATTTTATTTGTAAATGTTTTTAGTATTTTTATATGAAAGCTTAAATTTGACAATTGAATTGTATCTTCTCATGTGCAATTATAAAAGAATAAGTAGGATTAACGGGCCTTGGGGATAAATAAGAGTATTCTTATTTATAAAATTTATATTTGAATTTCAATTCACATATTTTTTTAAAAAATTAAATTATGTATTCTTATTATTTTTTTAAAATTTATATTTGAATTTCAATTTACATATTTTTTTTTAATATGATGAAATTATTAAATTTGTATCAAATTGCATACAATCATAAACGTGGGTATGAAGAAAATGGTAAATTTGCATATCTTAAAATTTTCATGAGAGAAGACATGAGGAATATATTCTTGCTGAACAATTTTTTCGTGCTAAGAGATAAGGTTTTGGGTAGGGCATAGTATTAGGGGTGTGAGTTTTAAAATTTGAGGAAATATAAAAATGGACATTATTGTCAATTTGGGAGTCATTTTGTAGTTAATAGTAATGAAATAATGGCTTGTAGTTAATCTATTTTGTATCTTAGAGTGAGTCCCATTTTTTACTAAAACCCTTGATCTTGAGAGGTTTTCCTTTCTAATGAAATCTCTTGGTTTGTGTACTATCTGAAATTTGTATAATGGATGTTGTAACAAATGTTCAAATATTTGAAGCAACATCAGGTTTGATTTTTGTAGGACTTGGTTAATTTATTCTTTTTTCACTGATTAAATGAATTTATGGTTAAAATTCTTCTTGATTCAAGTTTATGTGAATTGTTGGACACACACTTCTTAAATGCACAAAAGAAAAATACACACATTAGATGTAATTGATCACTGAGTAACTATGGAGCACGGAGTTAGCTGCTATGATGTCTTCTTTTCAAAAGATGATTGATATAACATCAATTTACTCATAATCCATTGAGTAACTATGGGGCACGGAGTTCGCTGCTGCGATGTTATCTTTTCAAAAGATTGATCAATATGAGTTAAGTGTATAAAAAGAAAAAGAAAAATTAAGCGTGCAACATTGGCTGGATAATTTCAGTCAAAATTAATGTTGAAGTGTGTGTGTCGTTTTTGCTTGCAACAATAACTTGATTTGGTTTTATTTTACTTGGATAATTATTTAATTGTGATTAATGAATTAAATTAATTATTTAATACAAAAATTGACTACATTTTATATAAATTCTGATATTACGTTGTTTTTAATTATTTTTTGGCATTTTATTTTAAATATCCAGCACACACGTTTTTCTTTGGTTGTGGGATTTGTGGTTTCACCACATTGCACCCCATGATCGTTGTTTCTAGAAAATTCATAAAGTGGGATCATGACTTGCAACTTCATTCTTCTTGCTCTATTTATTGGACTTGAGTATTTTGGAGTTTTTATATTTAAACTTCGCCAAGATTTGCGTGCGTAAAGCTTAAAGAGAAAAGGCATCACCGTTATTGTTGTAAGGTATTAGTTAGAGTTGTGTTTTCAATTTCATTTGTCAGTGACACTTTTCAGTTTATATGGTGTTGCAAATGGCTGAAAATTCAAACACACACTCTCACTCTCCAATTCCTTCCTCAAACACCGAACCCTCACCGCTCGAAGTTCTAGCGTCAGTGGCATCATCAATTGATTCTCCACCAAATGTCGCACCCAGCGCTGAACCATCTCAAATATCCCTCCTCTATTAAGGAGGGGAATGATAGATCTACCTCTCCTCTATTATATTTCTCCTTAAAAATTATTTTATCATTTCAAATACTAATAAAAAACTCGCTCGCTAAAACACGAGAAAACAGTAAATGTGAAAAAAGAGTTGGAACGGAGGGAGTAGTATTTAAAGAGATAAAGTGACTTTTGGTTGAGAGTAATGTAGTCCTTTCTACTTTATTATTAAAGTAGATGATTTTTTATGTGTAAAAGTAATGACATTCGATGTAAATTTAAATGTTGGGAGGGGATAGTTGAAAATGATGTAGTTGCTTTATTTACTTTAATGAAAAGGGGTAAATAAGTATGAGATGTACCGTTTGGGAAAAGGGATAAACAAGTATGGGACGGAGGGAGTATGAGTTATAAATATGTCTATTAATAATATATGAAATAATTTAGCAATATACTCGCACATCCAACATATCAAATCAAATAATTAAATTTTTCTCCACACCTAAATGAGTTAAAATTAATATCTTCCACAATTAAAGTACTAATTGATATATAAATTTATAAAATTCAACATACCATATAACCGCTAAAAAAAATTGTTCTACAATTAAATACAAATTGATATCTTCATAAAGATGTTATGAGTTATAAATATGTTATGTCTATCAATAATATATGGAATAAGTTAGCAATATCGTCGCACATCCAACATATATATACCTCAAAATATAGAATCAAATAATAACACTCATGTCAACTAGATTTATATATAAACTCTACCACTGATATTTTAATTTTATTTTTTGATCGGACAAATGATGACTCGAACCCAATACCTCACGACATATGTAGTGGTGCTCTAACCACTTGAGTTATTCCACTTCGTCCTACCACTGTTATGTGCAAAAACTATCACAGTTATCAACAAAAACTTTCACTGTTTAAAAATATAATTTTTTTTCTTAAAATAATAATAGCTTTTGATGCATTCAGTGATAGGTTTTTATACAAAATAGTGATACCTAAAAACTCGAGTTCACGGTGAAATAATAAATACTCCCTCCGTCTGAGAAATATATTCCCTTTTGACACAATATTTAAGAAAAATGTAAATAAAATAGATAAAGTAAAGTATTATGGGGTTTCCGTCAAAACAAAAAGGTATTATGGGGTTCACTTATAAATAAAGTGATTTTTTGTGAGTAAAATACAATGATAATTGAAGTAAGTAAGTGATGGTTGGAGGATAATGATAAAATGTATATTTTTATAAAAAATATAAAGATAGATTTGATTGACAAATAAAAAAAAAAAAAAAAGGAATAAATTTAATGAACGGAGAGTATAATTTTTTTATTTCACACCGCGTATTATGGGGGACTACATTCTAGTTATATATATTACACACGTTACTAACTAAGAGAGATTCTATTGACCATTAATGATGGAACATATAATAAGTCATTTGGTTAGTGATGGTCGAGGTATGGCTGAATTAATATTATTTAAAATGTGTATTCTACCATTACCTGAACTGTACACGCAGGTTTCACGACTACAATCACCACTAAATTCTATTACTCTATAGTCAATATAACATAAAATTGGGTAATATTATCGTGGGCCCTATTTTAAATACGTTGCGTTTCTGAACGTTGGCACGATAAGGAACAATTCTATACTTCTGGACGGAAATGCCATTTGAAAGACCTGTTCTCTGTCACTCTAAAAATGGATTACAAAATTGATTTTTAAAACATGAACTGAGGTAACAGTGGTTCGTTAGATATTTTTTATTATTTTATATATTATTTATTCATGTTATAAAATACAAAATATAACGTCAATTATAAAATGGGTGTTGCTAAATGGTAGGAATCACCCCGGGGTGAAAAGGGTAAAATAACTTAACTACCCTTAATGAAATCGTGATGATTTTAATTTTGATGAACCAACTATACCCTAAACATTAAATAATGAACTATAAACCATGATCTATTCTGGCCGGGTGAACCATGAACCAATCGGGTCGGGTATAAAATATTTCATTAAGAGTACTAAGGTAAATTTACACATCTAAAGGATGTTCACCCCGAGGTGAATCACCCCATTTAGCATTACCGTTATAAAATTGATGATCTCATTCCCGATAATATATCCTAAGGCTCAATTTGCTTGGGTCTCTCATATTGGGCAATATTAAAAGGCCCGATATAAAATGGGCCAGAATCAATATTAATATTTTTATTAACCTGTTTGGTTGATTAAAATTTGGTCCAATATAACATCTTTTGTATTTGACATTTGTGTTTGGTTGCTCATTTATAAGTGAGATTAAAACATTGACAGACCAATTTACCCCTTGGAAGTCATGATTTTTTTATTCACTACCAACACATTTCATCGTTCTTCATCACAAAACCCACAAACCCTAGAATTCACCATAGCGTCGCGAATTGGTTCGGAATGTAAAAGTGACCCATCTCCTGTCTAGAAAACTTCTCGATTTACAAATTTCACCCATCTCCTGTGGTGAATATTGCTCGATTTACCCAACACCTGCGCGATTTCAGCATCCATCTTCTCCAGCGGCGCGATGGAAGTTTTTACTAGTTTCCCCCTCGACTAAATTCGTCTCCTTCTTCGTGAAAGGTGAATAAAATTGATTCAAGCTTTAATTGGGTGTAGAATTAATATAAAAATTGGGGTTTTACAATTTTCAATTCTGTAGTGATTTGCTCATTCAATACGAGTCGTTTATTATTGCGAAATTGGGGTGAATATAAAAATTGGGGTTCTTCCGAAATTGGCGTGAATAATTAAAATCGAAATTGGGTGAAGAATCAATTTTAAAATTTGGCTTCATGCGATGATTTTTTTTTTATAATAATGAGGTTCACTGTTTGTTTGCTTTTGATTATACCAAACCCTGTTTATAACTTTTCCAGTTAAAAGTTTGTGTGGTTGGGTTCCAGATTGTTTGACTGGGTCAAGTTTTTTTGGGTTCCAATTTGTACAAATTTTTCAGACATATATAGAGCTCATATACTGGTACTTTGTATAAAGTTGATTATTCCAAACCTTGTTCACTGGTACTTTGTATAAAGTTGATTATTCCAAACCTTGTTGACCAAACCTTGTTTATAAATTTCCAGATTCAGTTTTCACTATTAGTTCCAGGATGAAAATTGTTTATTTAGGTTTACTATTAAATTATTTATTTCTTTTCAAATTTTTCAGCTTGTTGAGATAACAGTTCCAAAGTTGAAAAACAAGAAGCTCGGAAAGGTGTATAGAGAGTTTGGATCGCTTCATGCAATATTTCATATTGAGCAGGACTTTATAAATCTGTTGTATTAGTTTCTAGCAATATTTATATTTAGGCCATATTAAATCTGTTGTATTAGCTTCTGATTAATTTGAACTACCGTTGTTTAATGGATGCAAGAATTGATGCATTACTGTGTAATTCATGTGGAAATTGACTCAACATTGTTAACAACAATTTGGCTACCATCTTTTTATATCCTACATACAGATTTTAAATCTAACAGGTGTACATCATTAGCAGGTTTATAAAGTTATACCCATAGACCTAAGGTGATTATATTCAAAACATACCAATAAAATATCACCAATCACCCATATAAACAAACTGATTGTATAAACGAATATCAACAAGAATTTAAATGCATCCATATCACAAACATATTATTGACACCAAATAAGTCCGTCAACATATCCAAGCATATTACACATTTCATACTACAATCAAAAGCAAAAATACCAGTACCATAACACGTTCAGTTCGTTAGACTACTAAAACATAAAACAAGAGACCTTTGTACGTGGTTCGATTAACATAGTTTCATAACAAAATGATAGAGGTAGCAAGGGAAATCATAGCAATCAACCTTCATTTCGAAGCAACATCATAACCAACTCCACCCGATCAGCATCAGGCAATGAAAAGAACACATCGGTATCTTCCACGCTACGTGCTATAAGGGCAGTGGCACATAGCATCTCTGCTTTGGTGATCATGGTCATCGATGAGATAGATTTGTAGATCTCACGCCTTGCAGTAGAGATGTCTTGCTCAAATCCAATCCTCTGAGCGATCTCACCGAGCCTTGCTGTTTCCGTGTCACAGAAACCTTGCATCACAGACATAAAAGGATCTGGAATGACACGACTCTTCCTTTTCCTACCACTGCTAGTCTTACCCATCTCAGAACTGCTTTTGAGTGTTTCCAGTTGGAGTTTGGCTTTCCCCTTTGTTGGTCCCGGTGGGAAAACCCATTTTGCGCGTGCGGAAGCAAAACATTTCATTGCTGTGCATATAAAACAGGGGTGAAGGAATGGTGATTCCAATTTTTCACTTTTTAAGCTCATGTGTTGTGTTTTGCTTATAATCGAATGCATATGACAATATAAGAACATAAAGCAGTAAACAACACAACAATGTATAGTGGTTCGGAGACTCAAGCTCCTACATCCACTCTCCCTGTTCCTAGGGAAATTCCTTCATCACTTCCTGAGTTTTCTGACTACCTTCGTAGTTTACTTACTCAACTCGACCCTGAGTTTTCTGACTACTCCACGTAGTTTACTTACTCAACCCGACCTTGAGCTTTCTGACTACCTACGTAGTTTACTAACTCAAACTGGACTTATCACCCTCTCGGGCTCGCCTCTTTGATGTTTAACGAGTTCACACTCCTTCGGGACTTATCACCCTCACTTGGGATTGCCTAACAACTACCTCACTTCTCCACTGGTTATCTCTTACGAGAATGGGTTTGGTTTTGGTGTTGTCTCCAACTATGGTGAGATTTTTCCTTACAATGGTTTAGCCTCAATCTTTAAGGTTGGGAAAAAATCTCTAAGCTTTAGATACATCGTGGGTTGCTTAGGTTGGGTTCTAGAACACTCTTTGAATATATTTGTATATCTACGACTTGTGTTCTAGGGTGGGAATGCTTTTGACTATAACGCTCTTGGCTCAGAGCATTTTGTGCATAATCTCCACACGTAATTTGATGGAAGAACTTGTATTTATAGTGTGGATTTGAATGTTACCGATTGGAGAGAATCACATTCAAATCCATACTATTCTTCTCTATGAAGTTCTCGCAGACTTTTCCAGTGGTTGTCTTCCTCGGCTTGATTGCCTCGGAACATTCAGGGATATACTGAGCATTCGAGTATATTACTGTGCCTTGATATTCTCTAGAGTCTTGAGGTTTCTCGAGCTTCAGATTCTCGAGTCTTGTGTTTCTCGGTCTCATCTTGAGTCTTGATTCTCGATCTCATCGAAGTCTTGATTTCTCGATTTCATAATCGAGTCTTCAGAATCTAACCTGTTCTATATCTGCCGACTATACACGGTGCAGATATTATCCTGAACACTTTAAAACTGAACCTTGACTCATCTATCAAGATTATCCTGAACATGTCATACTCAGGGGTTTTGGGATCTAATCAAAATCCTTCTTTATTAAATTCATTTCCCAACACCCTTGATTCTCATCGTTCACCCTTGTAGACACGTCATCTTCATCCACATCCGGATTATCATCATTCGGAGGAGTGTCGGGATTCAGAAAATCAGCAGCTCCAGCACCCGTGGCCCTAGACACTCCAAATATCTCACACCAGTCGTCATACAAGGGCCACAGCTCATGCTTCATTAGTCGTGCATTAGGGTCCTTCTACAAACCAAATAACTACATGTTAGCTTGCATTTAATAGATTCACAAAACAGTTTAGAACTAACAGTTTATCAACATTATAACATCATTTTAGATGCATTAAATATGGACAAGTAGTTAAGAGAAAAAAAGGCCTTTATAAAACGAACAAACTGCTCAAAAATTAGGGTCATTTGAAAAGGGTAGTAATAATGGGTAACATCCAATAATCTATTTACAAATATAAATCCAATTCTGTTTAGAGATTTTCAACCCCATTTGAAAAGAACTTTCACCATACAATTAGACTACTTCAACTATGTCACAATTAGACTATAGTCAACTAAGACAGTAACACTTTGAAATAGCAGATGCATCTAATATACCTCAACATTTCAAAAAAAAAAAGAAGATTTCATTAACTACTGGTGCATCTACTAACATTAGATAATATTAAAAAATAAAAGAATATTTTACCTTAACAATCTCAACCCACTGCTCATCAGTTGCTTCGATCATGTTGGTGGTCGAATCCAATCCAACTCCAGTTCTAGACAGTATCTCGAAGATGGTATGGTAGTTCTTTTTCCAGACGGTTATCCGTGATGTGATATGGGGCTCAGGCTTGATATCAGTGTTCGGGAATATCTCGTTAATGTTGTTAGCCAAGACTTGAAGATATCCAGTCCGAAATCCGTTCTCTGACTTCCATCCTTCTCTTACAATCTTCTTCATCGCTTCAGATAACACCTTCTCCTCCCGACAGCTCCATCCCCTACGACCCTTATCAACCCTCACGCGAATGGTAAGACAAAAACAAATCAACGGGTATTATAAAATAAGTGCCCATATCATCAATTGAAACATAAAGAACAAATTTTTAAACAACCAAGTTTCTTAATTAAATATTTTCAATTCTCATATCATCATTTGAACCATACAAAACAAATATTTTAAGGCACACCTCCAATAAAATAGAAATGAACAGGGGGGTTAACCTATGGCAGATAGCAAGAGGTGTTTAAGAAATACATCTCAACCTACAACAGATTGTAAGGTTTGAGTGATTTCTACCTAGGCTGATGTTAACACACATTACATGAGTTATAGATACAATACAAACAGCTTTAATTCAGTGAGCACACAAAATTCTTGTATTCCCAATAATAAATACACATAAAACCATGTCGAATACCCAATTCAAATACACACGTCGAAAATCAATTGCTGAATTAGACAAACACCTCCAGATTGTAAAACTCAATTTTTTTTATTCTCGTGCAAACACTACAGATTGTAAAACACAACCCAAAGAATCAAGCTTTAGAAACTACAATAACCCTAACCCCCCATAGACGAAAATCAGCGAGCAGATGCGAATAACATGTTAACCATAACACAACAAACCAAAAGATGAAAATCAGCGAAGACAAGCGATTCGCGTTGTAACCATAACACAAAAACCTAAAAGACAAAAATCAGCGAAGACAAGTGATTCATGTTTTAACCATAACACAAAACCTCAAAAGACGAAAAATACAGGTTATCAGACTGTAGTCATACCTTCCGAGTGATTCTTGTCGAGATTCGAGAGTTGACTCCACCAGATCTTATGCCCGCCGACGACGACGTCGCACACTGTAATAACAACAAAAAAACAACGATTAACACTTATTTAACAATCTTCTGTGTAAAAATTAACAGACGAAGTCGTCATAAATGAAATCAATGTATATGAACCCATTTTTTTGCAAGAGCAGATGAGAATTCTGAAAGCGGCGGAATTGTGTTTCAAATCTAGGGTTTCCTTGATTTTTTGGCCAAAGAGGAGATATATATACTTGAGGGGTATATTGGTAATTTACTCATTTAATACCCTCCCGTTAATCACACAGATTATTTATCGGAGGGGCTATGATGGATTCACAATAAGGCGAGCCCGTAAAATTTGGAGCGGGCCACTATTATTTCTCAGGTCCAATCTAAACCAACCAAACACATTAATCGGGTGGATAAGCCAATAAATCAGCTCTATTACGGCCTATAAAGCCCAAGCAAACGGAGCCTAAAATTACAGGTCGAGAGATGAAATTGGATAGTCAGAAATCACGAGTGTGTGTCTGAGAAGTAGCTTTCAATAAGGGGCCCAATTATGTTTAGTTATAATCGGAAATGAGTTTTTTGCACTTTTGGTCCCACCAACCACGCCATGTTTTCAATTTGGTACCACCTCTGTCAATGTAGTCCTGTAAGATTATTTTCGTCAATTTTAGTCCCACTGTTTAACTAAACTTGCAAATGTCATCCCAAAAAAAATGACCTCTCTAAAGGGCAAAAACCATCAAGTGTAAAACGGAGGTTGTTTAGTATATAATTAAAATGTATTAAACTTTAATCTGTCTTAACAAATTAATTAAAAACTAAAACCAAAACTAACCTAAAACTAAACTTAAAACAAACTAACACACACACACAACACACATAGTAAAAGGTGAAACATGTTCGTCGTTTTTGAGAGAAAAAAAAAGGGAAAATCACCAGAAAACCCTAAAATCCTAAAATCCCCCAAAAATCGATCGAGTTGGTCACAATCCAGTGCACCCTCAATGCTGCGAAGGATGAATCTTGTTAAATATGGAGTTGTGGACTATGGTAAGTATCTATATTTTTTATTCGTATTCAATTTTTTTGGGATTTTGTGTTGTTGGGTGTTCGGTGTTCAGTGCTTGGTGTTGTTGGGTGTTCGGTGTTCAGTGCTCGGTGTTCAATAGGTGTTGGGTGTTTGATTTTGGTTTCGCTCGGCGCTTCGACGACCACACACATTGGTCGAAAGTTTAGCTTTCGACCTCACTTGGTCGGCGCTTCTTATTGTGTGTATTCCGCTGCGCTGAAGTCAAGATTGGTCGGCGCCGGCGCCAACCACTCTTTGCTAGCACCTCTCTTCCTCCAACTAATACTTTTCAATATTTCCTTCATATTATTCTTGATTTGAATTATTCTTATTATTTTCAAACTCAAAAACCATTCTTATTAGGCTTTTACACCCTCAAAGTGTACCATGGTGGAAAGACAAAAGATGAAGAACCATTTGAGTACATTGGAGGCACTGTGAGTGTGTTTGACTTTTTGGAGAAATTTAAATGTAATATTGATTATCTAGATAAACTGTGTGAACAGTTAGGATGTCTAGGTAAGAAGGTTTATTATGGGAGGTGGAAGTATGATAGAGTTCGTTTAGTTGTGAGTCAAGCTGATATATATAAGTGTTTTAATGCCAATGTGAAGAAAGAAGTAACATTTTGGTTGGAGACAGATAAACCACAAGAGATCACAACTGTAAATGAAGATGAGGTATGGGGGGAGGTAGAGTTTTACACTGAGGAGAAGGTACTGAAATTGAAAACTGTGGATGTAAAAATACATAAACCACCAGGAATGCTATTAGCTATTGAGAAGGATGTTAGGCAGTTTACTGAAATTCAAGTGGAGGTGATGAAGGATGGTGAACTATTTACTGAAGTTATGGGTGAAAATGATGTTGAGGATGTAGATAAATTGTTTGAGAATGATGTGTGTCAAACTGATGTTGAAGAGGAGAATGAGTATGAGGAGGGAGCAAATATGTTTGAAACTGAGGATGAAGAGGACAATCACACTGAGGGAGCGAAGTTGATTGAGAATGATGAATTTTGGGAGATGAATGCATGGAAGCCTCAACCTGAAGAACCTAAAGTGGCTCCAAATGAAGATGTGATAGTCACTGAAGTAGCTCCAAATGAAAATGATGAATCTGAAATTGGTCTAAATCAAGATCAATTCATGGAAGATGATGATGATTTTTGGATGTCTCAAGAGGAAGAGCCTGAAGATGACTTAGTTCTTCAGAACCTAAAGAGGAAGAGGCAGGGCAAGGAAGTAGTTGTTACTGAAGAGGACATAGTCTCTGATAGTGGTACTGATTCTGATTTCAGTGGTTCAGAATCAGGTGGAGAAAGACTACTAGATGATATTATATTTGATGAAAACATCGATGGTGAAGTTGAGTGGGCAGGTTTGAAGTTAGGTCAGAATGAAGATGTTGAACAATCTGAACATGGCAGCATAGAAGAAGAAGAGTTGATAGATGATGAAGAGTTGGATAGTGTGGATGAAGATGAAGAGGGGGTAATACAGACTGTGGATAGATCCTTTGTTTTCAAGCCATCTGAAGTCACTAATCCTACCTTCTTTCTTGAACAGATCTTTACTACTAAGAATTTGTTTAAAGAAGCTGTGAATTCCCATGGTGTGAGGACTGGAAGATCCCTATTCTTTCAGAAGAATGATGGTAGGAGGATATATGCAAGATGTAAAGCTGAGGGTTGTGATTGGGGAATCAATGCACTTAAGGTGAATGATGAAGAAAACTACCAGATCAGACACTACAACCCAGAGCATACTTGTGCAAGGTCCTATCATGTGAAGAATGTCAGCTCATCCTGGTTGGCAAAGACTTTTGAAAATGAGTGGAGGTGTGATCCAGGCAAGAGGGCTAGACCTTTTAAGAAGAAGGCAATGTTGAAGTTGGGAGTTTACATCTCAGATACCCAGGCCTACAGAGCAAAGAACAAGGCACTGAGAAGTATTGAAGGTGATAGTGCAGAGCAATATTCAAAATTGTGGGATTATGATCATCGCCTGCTTGAAACCAACCCTGGATCAACAATCATTCTAAGGACTAAAGGGAACAGTGATGGGGCTGCACTCTTTAACAAATTTTATATTTGTTTGAATGCTTGTAAGAGGGGTTTCAGATCTGGATTAAGGCCATGGATAGGAGTTGATGGTTGTCACTTGAAAGAGAGTTTAGGTGGAGTACTTCTCACTGCAGTTGGCATGGACCCTAACAATGATCCATATATTCTATCATATGAAGTGGTTGGTAGTGAGACTAGAGAGAATTGGGACTGGTTCTTGGAACTGTTGAAGGAGGATTTCATAGGTGATCAGGAGGGTAAGTTCATTTTCATGTTAGACAACCAAAAAGGTCTGATCCCTGCATTTGAGAGGGTGATGTCCAGTGTTGAGAATAGATTTTGTGTAAGACATTTGCATGGGAACATGAAGAGGGCTGGATACAGAGGTGATGAGTTTAGAAAACTCCTCTGGGGAGCAGCTAAATCTTTGACCACAGCCTCTTTTCATAGAGCAATGAGAAGGATAGGGGAGAAAGATATAAGATGCCTAGAGTGGCTTGCTGATAAGCCCCCTGCAGAGTGGTCAAGATCATACTTCTCTCCAGAATCTAAGTGTGACACACTAGTGAACAACATGTGTGAGGTGTACAATGCATGCATTCTGGAAGCAAGAGACAAGCCAATTCTCACAGTGTTGGAGTGGATCAGGGAGTACATAATGACAAGAATTCAAGTCAAGAAACACAGATGTGAGATCAAATGGGAAGGGAGAAAGGTATGTGGCAAGATCCAAAAAGTGATATCACAGAGGAGGGAGGCATCAAGAGTTTGCCTGGCAGTAAAATCATCTGAACACAGCTATGAAGTATCAGGATTTGATGGTACAAGGTATGATGTTAACTTGAAGGGACATATTTGTGACTCTACGGAATGGGATGTCAGTGGAATCCCATGCAAGCATGCTATCAGTGCAATCTGTTCTCAAGGGGAATATGTAGAGGACTATGTACACAAGTGTTACTCTGTTGAGGTGTACAGTGAGGTGTATTCTCACTCTGTTCCTCCCATGAATGGTGAGGATTTATGGAAGATAACTGGCTACATACCCCCCCTACCACCTAACTTTGCAAAGAGGAAAGCTGGTAGGCCTAAGAGAAAGAGGAGGGAAAGAGCTGGTGAAGTAGAAGTGAACAATCAAGGAAATGGTGGACAAACTATGCATAGGCAGCCTTACAAAGTCAAATGTTCATTTTGTCATGAAACTGGTCATAACAAGAAGGGCTGTAAAACGAGGAAGATTGCTGAGGCTATGATAGCTGAGGAGGAGAATAATGAAGCTGATCAACATGAAGAAATGACTCAAGGAGATGACATTCCACCAATGACTCAAGGAGTTGATGAACCTATTGTTGTAAGTTCTCACTCATTAATTCTGTTTTATCTATATTTTTCTCTAAACTGATAAACTTGTACATGTACAGGAGGTTCCTCTGCCCAAAAGGGCCACCACAAGGAAAGGGAGGGCAAAATTAGCTATTGTCTCAAAGAAGAAGAAGAAGAAGAATTCAGCCTCAATTGGAGATTCTTCAAGGAGTGCAGCAGAGGATGTATGATTGTGTCAACTTTTTATATGTTTTTAATTGTATTTCTTTTTATGTTCATTACTAATCCATTGGGTATATAGGGGTCAGCTACATCATTTGCTCCCAACAGCTTTATTGGAAGAGGACCATCACAGAGGGTTGACAATGTAAGAGTGTTTTTCTTGTTTTTTAGGTATCATAGATTCATATGTTCATATAATAACATGATCTTATTGTTCTTGTTTCAATTATAGGTTCAGAGTTCTGCTACTTTTACGCCCAATAGTTACATTGGAGGAGATGTGGAGGGTCCATCTGTGTGAGGTTCAACAGTGGCTGGTGAGGATGGAATGAGTGTCACAACAATTGGGGGTAAGAAGTTTGTCACACAGACCAGTCTCACAAAAGCTGCCATGTCAAGCAAAGGGAAAGGTAAAAAGAAGTAGATGAGGGTTGGGATAGGTTAGGATAGTTTTTTGTCTTTTAAGCCACTACAATCTCATTGTCTTTTATAATATACTGAAAAAACTCAACTTTTGTGCTTATAATGGTATCAGATTGTGGTGGCTTAAGATTGGTGGTATGTTTAGCTTATATTTTGCTACTGCTTGGTGATTTGCTATTAATGGGTTCGAAAATTTTGGAGCAATTAGGGCTAGGTGCTTTTGGATTTGAATTTAGTGTTGAATGTGTTGTGCTTATTTTTTCATGAATGTTTTGTGTTGAATGTGTGAATATATGTGGATGTATATATAGCAGAGGGGAAAATCTAGGTTTTGGTGGGAAAAACTTGATTTTCCCACCTATTTTTGACAAATTTTAGTCTTATGGGACTGAAAGTGACAGTAATTTGGCGCCCAAATTTTGTTATTGGCTGAATTTTAGCGCCAAAAATAATGGAGGGAAAAAATGGAACATATGAGACCAAATGTGCAAGTGGGCCCGGACAAGTTAATTGGTTAATTTTGTGTTAATTATGTTTCATAACGTATGATACTAAAATTGCAAATGGTTGAAAGGTGGTTAAGCCTTAATTGAGTATTAATTATGTCCCATAACTTATGGGACCACATTTGCAAGCTGATTTAACAGAAATCGTAATGGCGGGACCACATTTGAAAATTATAATTCTTGTGGGACTACATTGGCAGAGGTGGTACCAAATTGAAAATATGGCGTGGTTGGTGGGACCAAAAGTGCAAAAAACTCAATCGAAAATTTCCATTGATGTAGCTCCAAAAAACAAATGGATTTAACTTCTACTTATTGTCGCTCTATTAGAGCATTTACAATGGATGCATTAAAATTCATCTATTCATTCACTCTCTCTCATCCACATCATCTCCACGTTACTAATTTATAAAAAAATAGTTTTTTTAAATACACTCTCACAATGATTTATCAATCATTCATCTATCTATACACCTCTTGTGAACCCCATATTCACCTCATTTCTATCTACTTTTCTCTAAAAAAACATTTTCTCTCTCCATCAATTTCATTGAATGGATGACACTCTCTCTCCAATTTAATAAACAACAACAATAATTTTAAACATCATTTTTCATTTCTCCAATGATTAAATTCTCATTGGATGGATCATTGTGAATGCTCTTGTTACGCATACAACCTTTCTTGTATATGCCAAATTAGGCGGCAAGCCCTAGGTAATTATACATGTATAATTATATGAATATATATTAGTATTAATATTTTTTTCATCCAAATTTATGAATTTGCGTATGTATAATTACATTAGCATGTAAGAATGTTTTTAACGGCGACTTCAAATGTCATTTTTCGATCAATTCGAAGCTTCTAAAGAAATTAATTTTACACCTGTCAAAAGAGAGAAAATTCTTTTATAATATCAAAGTTTTTAACTCATTTTCAAATCTCGAATTTGATTTTTGCAGAAAGAAATTACACTTATATTAAATTATCTCCACGATTGGTCTCAATAAAAAAAAATTAAAAGAATTAATTTTACATCTTTATATAAAATTGAAGTTTGACAAAATCTCATGTGCAACTGGTGCACAAATCTAAGGGTATATTTGTTTCGGGACTCAACCGAATGGACTTAGGACTTTACGATCCAAGTCAAATACTAATTGGGGATTTCCACATCCAGCTTTTAAATCCACTCTTATAAAATATACCTATACACCTAGTTCACAATTTTTTTTTTTTGAAGACCCTATTTCACAAACTTCAATACAATCATATCACCACTTTTCTTCCACCCATTTATTCTCTCTCCTAATTTTCTCTCATCCAATACAATATAATAATATCACATTAATCATTATTTCATATTGATTTGACATAAAGCAAAAATCACACTCTACCAAAATCCCAAAAACATACTTTTATTATTCATCAGGATTTTTAAATCCATAGGATTTCGAAGTCATGACTTCCCCCGCACACCTAAATCCTGAAACAAACATACCCTAAGATCCGTGCACTCGCCCCAACCTTACTCATGTATTCACAGAACATGTCTAATATATTAAATGGGACGATTATTTTTTTAAATAAGTCATTCAGTTGCATGAGTGCACGGTGCACTTGGGTGCACAAGAGATCCAATTTTGAAGTTTTCGATGAGATGAAAAAAAAAATTACCTTCAATCCATTTCAAAATCTAGGCTAAAATTGCCCCACTTTTTATTCACCTAAAATTTGAATACAACATCGGCCACAAACATATACGTTTATATTTATTTATTTTTATAACTTCCGTTTACTTTTAAGTTTAGGCCCACTTGATATGAGTTTTTAATGAGAATGATAATAAATATCATTTCGATCACTATGGAGCGAGCCCTTAATTTTATATTATTATTATTTAATTACTTAAACACACCCTAGATTTAAAGTTCTGATCAAGCCCTTTATTCTCCTCTTTCTGGACTTCTTCATATATACCCTCCTCAACTAGGGGTGACAATTACATACAAGACACGATAACACGACACGAAAACGATACGAAAATTATGAGTCAGTGTTTAATCTTATCGTGTTCGTATCGTTATCGTGTAAATAAGATAAGGACACGAAATTTTCGTGTCGTGTCGTGTTCGTGTTCGTGTCAACCCAATAAGTTTGAATTAAAAATATTTTATTATACATATGACTTGATATTTTATAATTTTATTAGAAATTTTTATTTTTTATCGTGTCTTATCATGTTAACGTGTATTATCGTGTCATATCGTGTCGTGTCATATGGTATAATATCAAAATTTAAATTCTATTTTAAAATTTATTTATTTTTCTTATCGTGTCATATCGCGTCGTGTCGTGTCGATACGAAATTTTTCGTGTTCGTGTGGTGTCAGCACAAATTCTTATCTTGTCGTGTTCGTGTTTGACCTTATTGTGTCGTGTCATTATCGTGTCGACACGAAACACGACCCGATAACACGAATTGCCACTCCTATCCTCAACGCCTTCATGCTAACTCAACAATTAAAGAAGTGTAAGGCACTTTATATTATATTTTACTCCTCAATTTAGAGATCATCTCATGTGAGACAATCTAAAGTCAATAACTTTGTTTAAAGAAAACAAATTGAATTAGTAGGTAAGTAAATAAAATACATAAAGCTAAGAATTTAAATATATATATGTTACAACTTCTCTAACATTACAGCATCCTGCAATTATACATACTTTAAAAATATATAATTATTAATTTACGATATCATATCAAATTCCTACTTCTAAAACAACATTAACAGAGAACCAACCCACCACTAATGGACTAGAAAAAGAGTCAAAATATATTCTGAACAAAATATTTATCTTCCTTTATGGGTTAAAGAATTTTACAGAAGAGAATGAATGGATGATGTCAATTATGACGAGTACTTTAATAAATTTTCCCCAATGAAGTAAATAATCTCTTTTGATCTTGAGTCCACCACTCCACAAAACATGATCACTATTCCTCATTTACAATCCACAAAATTCACATCAAGATTTGATGAATGAATTCATTCTCTTCTTCACAATCAAAAAAGACGGGAACAAGTTGTACGCTCAATACAACTTGTTGTTCCCCGCGGGGGAAGCACTCTCCGCCAGTCTGGGCAAGAATGCTTCCCTCTCGAGCGAAACGTGAAGGGACGACATGATCTTGACAAAAGCCAAGCACAACACGGGTGAGCAACAAAACGCGTATCCAAACACAGAAAGTGCCCTTATGACACCGTCATTGTACCAAGGGTACGCCATGACAAGAAGGGTGCCCAAGATTCCGACCCATGGCACTAAAACGGGCACCATGGGCAGGAGGAAGGCGTTCACCACTATGCACAAGAGGGAAAACGATCCGAGCAAGTAGAGAGACCAGCCTATGAGTGGATGAATGGTGTGTGGGATGAGAAAGAATGGGATTATGTAGGCAGCAAGAATGGACCATATTGCTATCATTTTGAAACCGGTTTGTATGAAGAAAACGCTCTTTTCTTCCCTACGATAGCACAACTTGGATATATTGGGACGCGCCAAACGCGCCACAGCCATTATCCCCAAGTAAAACACGGCTTGCATCATTACAATTGGCATCTCTGCACCGTACCTGTGGATTAGATGCATTCCATTGATTAGGCTCCCCTATATCATACAATAAGAATGAAAAAAAGACAACTTTGACGCACGTAACTTTGTGGGTAGCAATTGTAGGATATTACGTCACATTTAGGCCGTTAATATTTATAACTTTTGCAAATTTAGCCCGAATTGGCCTGAAACACGCCAATTCTGGCCCAAGTTTCATGTGCTGCTCATGTGATTGGCGTAAACGGACAAATAAAAAACTAATAGCCAAAAATTGCAAACCGAAACAACCCAATTGGCCCAAAAGTGCGAAATTTAAAATTTACATGTCTATAAATATGTTAGCTCGTAAACATATTGTCCTACAATGGTCGAAGCAAGTTAAGCTTACCCTAGAGTTTGAAGTCGTTGTTTATGCCAGTCGATGCCTAAAGGAAGAACGGGCCACGACCACCAATACCACGGTTTCAACCACGGAGCTCCGGGGAAAGTGATGACGCTATTGGGCCCACACGGCACGCTCCATCGTAGCCTCAGATCTGTACATACATAATTAATATCACTATAATCAAGATTGAGTATTCATGCAGTATTCACTAGCTCAATATGTGTATATATATACTTACAATAGTAAGAAGCATCCATTTGATAGCCAAGAGGAAGTCTATATATTCCATCAAGCCTCTTTGTGCCATTTGAAGGAGGATGGAACTGTGGGGAGTCCAATAAATCCGGAAAATAGCCTCCGATAAATCCTTGATCAGCCCCATCGGGATTACTTCTTTCTATCGCGATTTGATGCATCATGTCATTGAACACCACAATAGATGGCTGCAGTACGAAAAGGCCCGTGTGGAAGATGCAGGGGTTGATGAAAACGGCGCAAAACTGACCGCACTGGAAGAGTTCGTCTGTCTTTCGGAGAAAGAGGTTGTCCGCGTCCAGCATCACTACACGCTCGTACTCCACGAGCTTCCATGCGTAAAGCTTGTTAAGCGTTAGCTTAAATCTCCAGTCGAAATTGTTCTGAGCGTTGTACGGATTTCTAATGTTCTCCACTCTCACCACCTTCGCCCCGTCTTCTTCCTCTCTATTAGATCAACAATGCATCAATCAAACATGAGTAAGAGCACACTGTGGTACGGTGCAACTGTAGAGAACTAATACGTTTCAGTTAATACAACTAATACTATTCAGTTAAAACAACTAATACTATTTAAAAACTCGTGCAAACAATAAATGTTTAATTGAGCAGGGGATGGAGAGAGTACTCGTTTTTGTTGAACAATATTAATTGTTAAACAGTTGCAGCGCGATACAACTAGTGCACACAAGTGTTGCTCATAATTTTTTTTATCCATTATTCAACTAATTTTTTAATAATAATAATAATAAGCCTAAGATGAACAAGAATTAATTTGTCATCATTCGAATTGAACTCATCTTGAGCGGATAAATTAAAGTGGCAAAAACTTGGAATTATCAGATGCAACAATATTTTGCAATATAATTGATTGAAATTAAGCATATAGTCATATATTTCATGAACTACTTTATTACTTTATTAAAGGCCAAAATATTCCGTACATTGTTTCTTGCATTACCAAATATTCACTTCCTTGGTTCAGTATCCATTCTACACCTCAAAACGTGACAAACTTATTATTCTTTTTCCATGCCAAATTTACCATATTTCCTATATAGTACATTCTTCTTGAAAAGAAGAATATTCTGAAATAGATAAAGCATATAAATAGAAGATTCGTTTTTTTTTGATGAAAGATGGTTATGGGTATATATGTCTATTTAGAATCACATGCAATGTATGTAGTCTACCTTAGTATAATACATGATATTAAAATAGAGTGGGTTTCATGTGCATCGTACACTCATAGTGCATTTTAGAATCGTGCAACTTTATATATTAAAAAATATAATTTGTTTATATTGAATTATGCAACTATTTTTTCATATTAATAATTGAACGATTCAGTATACATAAATTGAATCTTTTAATATAACAAATTGAATAATTCTAAAATGTACTATAAATACACAATACGATTGAATGTATGCCAGCCTAAAAACATAATTTTTTCGATTGAATACCAAACTGATAAGTTCAGAGATTGGTGGAAGAATTGGGTCCCATTCTTTAATTTTGAATTATTTAATTTCTTTTTACTTTTGGATTTATGAAAGTTTGGAAACTCCCCCACCCCACCAATGGTGTGTCAGTCAATTACACAAGAAATAAAAGGTTAGTCCTATCCAATTGCAGTGTGATTCTCCTTTTGTACTATTTGCACAAGATGCAATTAGTGCATTATTTACACAAAATGCAATTAGTACACTTGAATTAAATTTTAATTTGAATGAAATATTTACATCCTAAACACTAAATAATAAACCCTAAATCATGATTTATTCAGGCCGGGTGAACTATAAACTACTCCGACCGAGTTTGGGGCCGGGTCGAAAAAAAAACTAAAGTTGAAATTAAAGTTCAAAACAAACTGAAATTGAAAAAAGAAAAAACTAAAACTAAAAAAATATAAAAAAAAAACTCCTAAAATTAAATTGCACCAAATTAATTTGGTACAAATAATACGGAGCAGAATTTGCCTCAATTGTAAGTGCAATCATGGTCATATATCATATGATATATAGCACAACAAATAACATTTACATAATTATTAAAAAAATAAAAAAACTATTCATTTTTACTGGAGAGAAGCAAGAAATAAGAAAAAGCAAAAGTACTTCTGACTTGTAAAAGTTAAAGTAATAACTTTTAAAATATTAATCTTATCTTACAGACATATAAATTTATTTACACTGAAACGTGCAATTATAATTCACTGGTGTATACAAGACTTTCCCTAATTTTGCATAAAGAAAACGAATAGACACAGTCATGTTTGATTTAATAGCGCATGACCCAATTTGATTTAATCGGTTAGGCATCTATTTAATGTTTCCAGCATAAATATAACTGTACATACTTTATTAGAAAAGAAAAAATGAAAAAAATTAATTAATGGTTAGAAATTAAGTCACGATAGAACTACTATCCGATTGAAAAAAAGATGCCGTTTGGACACTTAGAAAAGAAAAAATGAAAAAAATTAATTAATGGTTAGAAATTAAGTCATGATAGAACTACTATCCAATTAAAAAAAAAGACGCCATTGGACACTAGAAAGTGGACACTAATTAGTCGATAAGACCAATTGTGAAACTTTTCTTGTTCAACTTGCACTAATAACTCCAATTCTTAAACTTGACCTAATTTAATCTTCATTATTTTATTTCTTCTTTAGAGAAAGGCTAAAAAATGCAGTCCCATTCAGCTTTTGCCGTTTGAATTTAAAAGACTTACTGATAAGTACATTTCAAGATTGCAAATTATTAATATATACACAGTTAAATTTACACTTTTACATGCAATTTTGATTATATATACAATCTCGTTTGTACCTATTATATTTTACAAAAAAAAATTGTATCTATCGGTAATTTTCTCTTTTTAACTCATGATATTTGAACGATGTGTTCACATACTTGATCAAATGTTTATTGTGCAATAATTTTTTATCAAGAATGATGCAAATAAACAAATTATTATAATGCATTTTAGGTGTATGCTACTAATTGATTAACTCTATATTTCATATGCATCTATATGATAATTCTTCAACTATATTTGAAAATGAGGCCATGTGGCACGGTGTGGTTGGCCAAGATTTACCGTGTGACTTTTATAGTCAATTATGAGAAGAGATTACATGTGATGTGATTTTTGCATCATTGACATCCAAGTCCAAACAATTTGCCTTCCAAGGTCGGCCGACTAAAATCGTGGCCACCAATTATAACTGGGTGATGCATGTATTCATTAAAACATAAAATTTATTTATGCTCAAACATGCAATATATTTGTTAAATAAATTGTATATTTTAATATAAACAAATTATACTCCCTCTATTTTATAGTAATAAGTGACATTCTAGTGTTTTTAGAAAAATTAAGAAGACATATATCAATAAATTTACCCTTATTTATTTTCAAATTAAAAATTATGAGTATTTTTTAAAGTTAAAACAAGAACAGACTTGGGAGAAATTGTGTAAAAAAAAAAAAAGTTAAAAAGACACCTATTGACAATTACAAAAAGGAATATATTTCGATGCAATAAATTGTACATTCATCATCAGATACATACAAGACCTAATCCTAATCATATGTATTTGATTGCATAATATTATTTAGTATTTTTTTTAAAAAACCATTGTAATACTACCACTATACCTTAATTAAATCGCCACCATATTCAAACATAGGAAGGGGCAGATGAACCAATAAAGACTAATCCCTCATAAATCACCAACGAAAAAAAAACCCCAATTTACAATAACACTTTCCTCGAAAACGCAAATTTTTGTTTTCAAAATAAGCAATTAATTGAAGAAGGGCAAAAAAGGAAATACATAGAGGAAGAAGAAGGGTGTGCTTACAGAGCTTGTACCCAGTGGGGAGGTACATCCATGGAAGCAATGACGACAAGATCAGCATCCACGTTCAATTTTCCGAGTGATTTGAGCATGACACGTGTCGCTATGTAGAACTCATAGTCCCTTGGTGTACCCATGTACATCATGGTAGCATACGCGTTTCTGTGCACCCGCGCTTCTCCATACACCCATCCAACGCTCACAAAGTACCACATTAACCCTACAAAACTCAAAACATCTTTTCTCCCCATTTTTTTGGTGCCCCCAATAGAGAAAAAGAATCCCTTTTTATAAATATGGACTCTGTTTTTTTCCTTTATATCCTTTTAATATATGAAAAATTGGAAATAAATCTTTGAAGAAAATAAAAGAATTGGAGAGAGAAATAAAAATGTGGGTTTAGGAATACTTGGGTTTGTGGGTTATTGGTTGAAAAGAGAAGAAGAAAGAGAGCTATATATATATGTATAATGTGTGTGTAAAAATTGTGTATAACGCGTCAAGACAAGATAGAGATGGGAAGGAGGCGATTTAAAGAAATACTATGGAAAGGTGTGACTCGGACACTACTCGACTCGCCCGACCTATTCTTGAATATTTCAAATTTTCTATATATCAAAGCTCATTCAATGTTTTTTCACCTTATAAAAATGATATTGTGTCTTGATTTGCTCTAAACTTTAAACACAAATTTTACTAATATATTTAGTTGGGTGGATCTTTTGTGCACCCAAGTGCACCGTGCACTCATGCAATTGAATGATCAATTTAAAAAATATTTGACCTATTGAATATATTATATATGTTCTGTGGATACATGGATAGGGTTGAGGCGAGTGCACGGATTTTAGACCCGTGCACCAGTTGCATATGAGACTTTGTCTATTTATTTTGAGTAGTCTCATATATTGTATGTAATGTAGAATTTAAGTGTATTTTTTAAATATGTAATATTTTATATTGAAATATGTAATTTATGCCAATAAAAATAAGTTATATATTTTAATGTAATAAATTGTATATTTTAGGACAAATAAGTTGGACGTTTAAAAAATGAGCTTGAGTTATACAATGCAACTGATGTCTACAAAATTTTGTCATTTAATTTTTTATATAATAATATATAGTTGAAAGAAAATTATTAACATTAAATTATTAAATCATTAACTTGTTTACATTGAATCGTGCAACTTGTTCTTCATATGTACAAGTTGAGGGGGAACTGATCAAGATAAGACGAGACTGATGATTTCCGGACTAGATCAGAAAACAGGAAGAATCAATATTTATGCGATATCGATCTCTTTGTCTTTGAATCGGGCTCTTGTGCATAATCGATCTGTTAAAAAGATATCGACCTTTGCGGTAGTATCCGAATTCTTTGTCTGAGATCGGATCCAGTCTTAAACAGATCGAGTTTTTTGTCTTCAACATATCGATATGCTAAAAACCGATCGATTTTCGATCAACGATTCGATCGATCTAGATGCGATCTTGACTGATCATTGCGGGCATTCGATCGGGTGGTGATCGGATCGAGACCGTAAATCTGCGACCGTAAATCGTGTGACGTAATCGGAATAGATGAAAAAGAATCGGCGATTTGAAATCAGATCCGTTAGACACACAAAAAGTTGTCCAATGAGAAGAAGACAACACATATATGGATGTGACATAAAGCTGCAAACAACAGTGCAAAAGGACAAAGAAAAGCTGGAAGATTATTAGTATGAATTTGAATTTACTCTCCAACGGTAATATTCAAATCCACACTATAAATACATTGCACTATCTTCAAAAGAAGATAATAGAGGATGCTGCAAAGTGAAGATTAAAGCCAAATATTCAAGCATCTCCATTCAAGAACACAGAGCATTAAATATCCAGATTTACCCAAGAGTGTTCTTCATTATATCTAAGCATAAATGTCATATCATAAGTTTAGAGAGATTTTTCCCAACCTTAAAAAAAGGCTAAAACAATGTAAGGTAAAATCTCACCTAATTGGAAATAACACCAAACCCAAACCCTTTCTTGAGAGAGAATTAGTGGTTAAGTAAGATAGTTATTAGGCAATCCCTTGAGGGAGATAAGTCCCGAGAGAGTGAGAACTCGTTAAACATCTATATGTTGGGATTATACTGGAAAGTATGTTTTTACTTTGTATAATCAAAACTGAATTTTGGACTTATTTACTGAAATAAATTGTTTATCACTGATGCTTTAAATATCATCGAATGTTACATATATTTACTGCATAACTGTTCAATAAATAGTACGTGTTACATTGTAGTTAATTTAGTGATACCAGATCACAGAAGATTAAATTAACAGTCCCTTGTAACTAAAAGTACACCATTCACTACCTAGATGGAAATGAACAATCCATCATGAAAGGTTGAAGTGTAAGGCTTAGATTGGCTTGTCTTGACCAAGAGATTATACTAGTGCATGACTGATGCACTGAATAGGACCTACAGGAGGACAAATTCTTCAGAACTGAACAAGGAAGAATTAGACCTCAGTGGTTCGTTATTTCTTAATCTTCGTTCCTTAAATAGGATCACGTGTGGTTGGTAACTATTGCTTTGACTTATCATGGGTAGAGAATCAACGAGATTCAATACTTTTTATCTTGAGCAATATTATTGGTCACATGCGATTGCTAAGATTTAATACGAAGAATCGTGTGCAAGTACGCTTGTTCGATTTGCCTCCTTGGGAGGTTCATAAGCTTTATCATATCAAATCTTGCAAGTGGAACTAGTTTCCGGTATGGATAATAATGTTGAACCGTTCCTTAACCAAGGACAAAAGATATTAATTAATGGAAAGCTATTTCAGTGGCTTGAATTAATTAATGGGCTAGATAATCTTAAACACAGGAAATAATAACGGGGAGCCATATTGACTGTAATATGGGTTAAGATGGATAGTTCAATATTAATTATGTATTGGGATTAATTAATATTTATGGGCTTGAATAATATTGTGGCTCAATATTGATAATTCAAGATCCATTGGAAGGTCCAATCTTAATTCTCCTAAAGGCCCCCTAAGTAGCCCAACATAAAGTCCAATAACTGAAAAAAGTGTTTAAAAATAAAATAAATCTTGTTGCATATTTTTCCTATTATTTTTCGAAAATTATGAATAAAAAGGGGAGAAAGATTTTCTTTGAATTTTGTTATGGAATGAAGATATGTATTCTTGGAATACAAGATTATCTCATTAAATTCAAGAAATCTCCCACTTGGTCATTCATAGAGAAATTTCGAAAATTTTGGAATATAAAGGGCAAGAAAGATTTTCTTGATTTTCTTGAAAAGATATTATGAAAGATATGTATTTCTTGAAATACAAGAATATCTCATAAATTCAAGAAGATCCAAATCTTGGATTCTTGTTCCCTAATATTTCGAAATATTCCATAACAAATAAGAGAGTGAGATTTTGTGGAATATTTTAATTATGGAGAAAAGAATATATGAGATATATTCAAGATTTCTTGGAGAACAAGAAAAGATTTTGTCCTCCCTATTCCACATGAAATTTCGACCACCACCCTCTATAAATAGGGGATGAATGTTTCATTCCCAGCAACACACGAAAATTGGTTTTTCGGAAAAATATCAGCGTCGATAAAATATCAAATATTTTGAAACGTCAACAAATTGTATTTTTTCAAAAAACGTCAATTGTGAGTAGTGTACAATTCCATGTGATGGAAAAATTAGTAAATCCACAAAGGTGGTGCAACAAAGTTTATTTTCCTTTTGTTAATTGTTCGCAAGCATCCTACCACCGGATTGTCGAGAAAGGATTAAGGGAATACTTGGGAAGGTTCTTTTGGTGTGTTTAATCAACGAGGTCATTACCATTCCAAGAGGTACGTTCACGTGAACTCGTAGAAATTCCGCATGCGTAGGATTTACGTGAATTGATTATGTGCATGATTTGTTGTTGAATTATTATTTGAATTAATATAGGATTAATTCATGCTAGTAAAATTATCAGAATTAAATTTGTATTTAAATATTTATCCCGAATAGATCCGTGCAACTTATTCCCCAACAACTGGTATCAGAGCCTCGGTTTCGGGCTCTAAATTTTTTAAATTGTAATTTAATTCGTTTTCATTAAATTTGAAATTGGATAGTAGAATTGCTAGATCTGTTTTGCAGGTATCCAATTGTCATGGAATTTAATGTGTTTATTTATGCATGCATATAAATTGTGGTTTTTAATTCGATTCGATTCAATTCGGTTTTTTGCCTCGTGAGAAAATCCACGAGTAGATTATGATTTGTTTGATTTGATCAATGTAATAGACTAGTCTAGATCTAGGTTTATTTATTTTTTGTAAATAAATTGTAACCGGATCGGGAACGAAGATACGAAGAATTAAAGGATAGATCCAGAACCGTACGCGGACGACGTGCATCGCGCGATGCGGACGTCGTCGTATAAGACGGGCGCGACGCTAGCATCGGCGAGATCGGCCCGACGCGACTTGCCAGGACCATGCGCGAGGCGCCGAGGTGGACGGGCGGTGAGACCTTGAGCGAGCTTCCGAAGCCGCCTAGTGTGTCGAGGCACGGGCGGGGAGCTCCTGCCGAGGTCGACCGGGACCAGTGGCCGGCCGGATCGCGGGGCGTGCATCCCGTCATGAGCTACTTGGCGTGGCGTTCGAGATGGAGTTCTTTTCGAGACGATCGAGTGGGAGAAATTCAAGACGACGTTTCTTCAAAATCAAGCCAAGAAAAATCAAACCATGACAATTGGATAATTTGAGCCCAATATGTTTATTTTTCCGCTTTGCTTGATTTATTATTGTATTTTCTTGTGCTTTATTTAATTTGTTTAAATGTGTTTGCATGAGAGTTGCCCAATGAAAAATCTCACCTTCAAAAATTACTAAGTATGTTTAACTAATTAATTGACAATTTTATTAGGATAATAAAATTGAATTAATTTTGACCTCCATGATTTATTTATTTGTGAATTCTTTTGGAGAAAAATTCCCCACGGAGACCAAAAGTTAGCTTTCACATGAATGAATTCCAAATGGATGATTGTGGATTATTACTAGTGGCGACGATGACCCTCCCCCACGAGGCTCGTTCAAAAGCGAAATAATGATTACAGTATTTAATCATGGTTATTACTTAGGTATAAAATTGATATGCATATACTTCCCCGAAGTCCCTGTCAATTTTATTTTGGTCAAGTGGGAGCCAACTATTAATCTGGATATTAAAGGTTTAATAACTGTTCTTG
Source organism: Stenogyne calaminthoides (assembly GCA_037126765.1). NCBI lineage: Eukaryota > Viridiplantae > Streptophyta > Magnoliopsida > Lamiales > Lamiaceae > Stenogyne > Stenogyne calaminthoides. Next base: position 28,704,187 of record JBBCBC010000008.1, on the reverse strand, counting down.
TTTGTAACTTTTCTTGAATGTGTTTAAATAATGACCCACCCCACGTGGCTTATTTTAAAACTTTTTTGAGATGTTATTGATGATGCATGTTCATATTTTTTTTGAGATTTTAATATGAAACATGTGATCGAACCTTGTGATATATTTATGCTTATGCATATTATTATTTATTTCGATTCAAAGATGTCGTAACCTTTTAATCCTTCGCTATTATACTTAAAGTCAATAGAATAAGTATGGAAACTATATTGATTGGAAACAAAAATTATAATTGTCTAGCGCACAAAAAGCACGAGTGGATTCTTGACACACTAAAATCGGATGAGCTAACCGACGAAAAAAAATGCGAGACTCGACAGATCACCTTGCGAGAGATGTCGTCGCTGAAATTGGTGGAGGGCAAACCCCGTAAGGGATTACATCCTCAAAATTGATGGCCCATCTGAACAAACTTGAAGTTCTGAGTACATATTATAATCTGGAAACTCAGATGAATTTGGTACTTCATTCTCTCGCCCAAAAGTTTTCGAGCAATTTTGCCTCATAAAGTCGATTTGTTGCAAGCTTTGGTCTCGGCAGAGATGTTGATAGGGCACCAAACTCAAGCTTTGACAAGTGGTTCGTCTTCATCTTCTAGGCAAGGGATGGCAAGAAGAAGAAGGTGACCAAAAGGCCATAAGCAATCGACTCAATCGTTGCCAAGGGCAATGATAAGATGACGAATCTTTGGTGGTGTCAAGGAAAATCCAAAGAGGAAGTGCTTAAGCTGCGGTGAAAGAGGACAATGGAGGTTTATCTGTTCCAACCCCAAAAGGGCCGGAAAGAAAGGTAATTCTCACGCACTAATTGTTGAAACTTGTTTAGCGTTCTCATTCGTGGGTAGTTGATACGGGATCCACTAATCATGTTTGCTTCACGGGTTCAAACTGATCCGACAACTTAGTGGCAGTGAGATCCTCATCACACTGGGCAATGCTACGAGAGTGGCAGCTGAAGCAGTGGGAGAAGTGCACCTGTCTTTTGAAGACAGAGTTCTAATTTTAAGAGATGCTCTTTATGTTCCCAGTTTTAGAAAGAATTCACTTTCAGTTTCTAAAATTCTGTTAATAGACACTTAGTTTCTTCTAATAAGAATGAAATCATTTCTTGAAATGATGAGTGTATCTGTTATGGGACATTGATGGAAAATCTCTATACAATTAACTGTGCACACCACTCACGAAATGCATCCTATAACACATCAACTGTTTCCGATAAAAGAAAACGTGAACGAGACACTTCTATGGCATCTAAGATTGGGACATATTAATCCAAAGAGGATCCAAAGGTTGGTAGAAGCAGGTTCACTAGAGTCTCTCCAAGTTGAACCAATTCCAACCTGCGAATCATGTTTGGAGAGTAAAATGACCAAGAGGGCATTCGGAGCCAAGGGGAATAGAGCCAAAGAAGTGTTAGAAATCGTTTACACAGATGTATGTGGTCCAATGTCAACCAAAGCAAGAGGAGGTTATGAGTATTTCGTCACTTTTATTGATGACTACTCAAGGTACGGTTATATTTTTCTTATGAAGCATAAATCTGAGACCTTTGAGAAATTCAAAGAATTTAAGGCTCAAGCAGAGAATCTGTTGGGGAATGATTCGCACAGATCTATTCGGGGTGAATATTTAAATACAAATTTAATTCATTAATTATTACTAGCATGAATTAATCCTATATTAATTCAAATAATAATTGCAACAACATATCATGCATATAAAAAGCCACGTAAAACCTACGCATGCGGAATCTACGGGTTTACGTGAACGTACCTCTCGGGATGGCAGTGGCTCTGGTCGAACGGACTAACCAAAAGGACTTCCCAAGTATTCCCTTAGCCCTTGCTCGACAATCCGGTGGAAGGATACTCGCGAACAATTAACAAAAGGAAAAAATAAACTTTGTTGCACCACTTATGTGGATTTGCTAATATTTCCAGCACATGGAATTGTACTTGGGAATGAACTAATCATCCCCTATTTATAAGAGGGAGGGTGGTCGAAATTTATGTGATATTTCAATGTGGGAAAAGACTTTTCTTGGTCACCAAGAAATCTTGAATATATCTTCTATATTCTTTTTCCCATAATTAAAAAATTCCACAAAAATCCCACCTCCTCTATTATGGTGATTTTCGAAAATTTTGTGTTACAAGAATCCAAGATTTGGATCTTCTTGAATTTATGAGATATTCTTGTATTTCAAGAAATACATATCTTCCATAATATCTTTTCAAGAAAATCAAGAAAATCTTTCTTGCACACTATATTTTCAAAATTTCAAAATTTACTATATAGATAACCAAGTGGGAGATTTCTTGAATTTAATGAGATAATCTTGTATTCCAAGAATACATATCTTCATTCCATAACAAAATTCAAAGAAAATCTTTCTCCCTCTTTTATCCATAATTTTCGAAAATTTAGAGGAAATATAAGCAACAATATTTATTTTATTTTAATCACCTTTTCAGTTATTGGACTATATGTTTGGCTACTCAGTGGACCTTTAGGAGAATTAAGATTGGACCTTCTAATGGATCTTGAATATCTAATATTGAGCCACAATATAATTCAAGCCCATAAATATTAATTAATCGCACTACATAACTAATATTGCACCATCCATCTTAACCCATATTAAAATCAATATGGCTCCCGGTCATTATTTCCCGTGTTTAAGATTATCTAGCCCATTAATTAATTCAAGCCACTGAAATAGCTTTCCGTTAATTAATATCTTTTGTCCTTGGTCGAGGAACGGTTCAACATTATTATCCATACCGGAAACTAATTCCACTTGCAAGATTTGGTATTATAAAACTTATGAACCTCCCAAGGGGGCAAATCAAGCAAGCGTACTTACACACGATTCTTCGTATTAAATCTTAGCAATCACATGTGACCAATAATATTGCCCAAGACAAAAAGTATTGAATCTCTCTGATTCGCTACCCATGATAAGTCAAAGCAATAGTTACCAATCCCACGTGATCCTATTTAAGGGACGAAGGTTAAGAAACAACGAACCATCGAGGTCTAATTCTTCCTTGTTCGATTCAAGAATTTATCCTCATGTAGGTCCTATTCAAAAGATCGGTCATGCACTAGTGTAATCTCTTGGTCAAGACAAACCAATCGAGCCTTACACCTCAACCTTTCGCGATGGTTGTTCATTTCCATCTAGGTCGTGAATGGCGTACTTTTTAGTTACAAGGACCATTAATTTAATCTTCGTGATCCGGTATCACTAAATTAACTCTGATGTAACACGCATTTAATTATTGAGCAATCATGCGGTAAATATATATAACATTCAATCATATTTAAAGCATCAGTGATAAACAATTTATTTCAGTAAATAAGTCTGAAAATTCAGTTTCGATTATACAAAGTAAAAAGCATACTTTTCAGTATAATCCCAACAATCTCCCACTTATAATCAAAGTCTGCTTTTAAGTATACTACAACACGTCTCGAGTAATCCGTGACATCTAATGTCACCTACACGAACCTAATAATTTCTCCCACTTATACTCAAAGCAGATTGGCAACGGTCTTGACACCCATTCCACTCACATGTCTCTCGAATGTATTCAGAGGCAGACACTTTGTGAATGGATCTGCTAGGCTGTCTTAGACGCTATCTTTGCCACATTTATATCTCCTCTCTTAACGATTTCTCGTATAAGATGTCTTTCCTTTAATGTGTTTGTTTGACTCGTGGACTCTTGGTTCTCTTGAATTTGCAACTGCCCCTAGCAGATATTGCTAGACAAATTCAGAACACCATCCAAGTCCACTAAGAAGATCTAGAGCCCAATCGGTTCTTTCACTGCTTCACAAGCAGCTACTTATCCGAGTCCCATGGTTGAGTCAGTGATGCATTTCTGCTTCACACTCGTCCATTTGATGGTTACACTTCCCAAATGGAAACACACTAACTGAGACAGATAATTTCTAGAATCTATATCTGATTGGAAATCCGAGTCCGTGTAGCCGATGGGGATTGGAGTATCTGACTGATAAATCAACATTCTATCCCGAGTTCTTTTCAGACACTTCAGAATGTTTTTAACTATCGTCCAATGCGCTTTCCCTGGGTTACTTTGATATCTTGCTACCATGCCTACTGAAAGCGCGATATCCGGTCTCGCATACAAAGAATGCATACATAAGGTTTCCGACAGCCGAAGCACAAGGAATACCTTTCATGTCATCTATCTCCTTTTCGTCTTAGGGAACATTTTCTTGGATAGATGGATTCCAAGTCTGAAAGGTACGAATCCTTTCTTGGAATCTTGCATGCTGAAGCATTTCAAAACAGTGTCTATGTATGAAACTTGCGATAACCCGATCATCCTTATCTTGCGATCTCGAGTGATCTTGATCCCAAGGATTTGTCCGGCTTTCCCTAAGTCTTTCATATCAAACTGTTTTGAAAAACATGCCCTTACGTCTAATAACACCTTCACATCGTTCCCGATGATCACAATGTTATCTACGTATAGTACTAAGAATACCAATGCAGTTCTGATACGCTTTTTATACACACAACTTTCAAACTCGTTTTGATCAAACCCATAAGACTTTATAACATGATCAAAACATTGGTTCCAAGCTCTGGATGCTTGTTTGAGTCCGTAAATGGACTTCTTGAGCTTACAAACTAGGTGTTCTTGGCCTGTTTCAATGAAACCTTGGGGTTGTTGCATATAGATCTCTTTATCAAGACTTCCGTTAAGGAAAGCTGTCTTCACATCTATTTGCCAGATTTCAAAGTCGAAATGCGCAACAATCGATAAGAGAATACGGATGGAGGCTACGGGCGAAAAAGTTTCCTCATAATCGATCCCTTTCTTTCTGAGTATAACCTTTCGCCATTAGTCTTGCTTTAAAAGGTTTCAACCTTCCCGTCCGATCCTCTTTTCCTCTTATATACCCACTTGCATCTAATGGGTTTGACCCCATTAAGTGGTTCGACTAGCTCCCACACTCTATTATGAAACATAGAACCCACTTCGGCTTTCATTGTTGTTTGCCAAGAAACTGCATCCTTATCTTGGAGTGCCTCGTCATATGTCCATGGGTCTGATTCCGGGAATCAAGTCCGAGGACTCTCCTATTCCCATGAATCTCTCGGGCTGTCTAACAACCCTCCCACTATAACGAGGCTCCGGTTGTGAAAACGTATCGTTTGGTATATCATCTAGTACAGTCGGCACTGAGGTTTGCCCTCTAAGCTCATTTAAGGTAATCTCACTTCTGGGTTTTCTTTGGTTCTATAGTTTTCTTCCAAAATCTAAAGTGGGTGCGGATGTCCACCTTTTGATCTTCGGAACTATAGAACATTCACCCTTTTGTTCCCTCGGGGTATCCTACAAAACAGCCTTAATTCTGATCGAGGATCCAATTTACCGGTTTCCTTGTCCAACACGTAGGCCGGACACCCCAAAGTTCTCATGTGTCTCATACTAGACTTGCGCCCGGTCCACAATTCTTTGGGGTTCTGGGAACTGATTTGGATAGCACCAAGTTCAGAATGTAAGTCGCTATTTCCAAGGTATGACCCCAGAACGACTCGGGAAGATCCGCATAACTCATCATTGATCCAACCATTTCCAAAAGAATTATGTTACTTCGCTCTGCAACCCCGTTTTGGTGAGGGGTTCTGGGTGCAGTGAGCTGGGATACAATCCCTTCATCAGATAAGCAGTTCAAAAACTCATCGCTGAGGTATTCGCCTCCACGATCAGATCGTAGAGACTTGATACGTTCTTCCCTATGATTCTCTGTTTGAGCCTTAAATTCTTTAGAATTTTCAAAGGTCTCATATTCATGCTTCATAAGGAAAATGTACCTTGAGTAATCATCAATAAAATTACTCATAACCTCCTCTTGCTTTGGTTGACATTTGACTACATACATCTATGTGAACGATCTCTAACACTTCTTTAGCCCCATTCCCCTTGGCTCCAAATGTCATCTTGGTCATATTACCTTCCAAACATGATTCACAGGTTGAAATTTGTTCAACTTGGAGACGCTCCAGTGAACCATCTTTCACCAACCTTTGGATCCTCTTTAGATTTATATGACCTAATCTTAGATGCCAAAGAAGTGTCTCGTTCATGTCTGATGAACGTTTTCTTTTCTCGGAAACAGTTGATGTGTTATAAGATACATTTCGTGAGTGGTGTGCATAATTAATTTGCATAGAGATCATTCAACAACGTTCCATGATAGATAAATTTATCAACAAGAAAAATGGTAACAACTTTATTAAAAAGTAACCGAATATCCATCATAAAAGTTTAGAAACTGAAAACGAATTCTTTCTAAAAATTCGGAACGTAAAGAATATCTCAAAATTAAAACACTGTCTTCAAAAGACAGGTGCACTTCTCCCACTGCTTCAGCTGCCACTCTCGTAGCATCGCCCAGTGTGATGAGGACCTCACTCCCACTAAGTTGCCGGGTCCGCTTGAACCCCTGTAATGTGAGACAAACATGATTAGTGGATCCCGTATCCACCACCCACAAAATGGGAGGCATACGCCGCTAAACAAGTTTCAAACAACTAGTGCGTGAGTATTACCTTTCTTTCCTTTCCTTTTGGGATCGGAACAGGCTGACCTCGATTGTCCTACTCTCCCGCTTTCCAAAATTTTCCTCATACTTGATCCCATGCTTCTATTTGATGTTGAGTCTTCTTGGTTTAACCTTCTTCTCTTTTCATCATCCTTATCACCACTTGATCTAGGATGAAGAGAAGATTTCCGTTTCCCCAAGTTCTTTTCCTTGCGCTCCACTTCCTTTTCAACCAAAGTCAAAGCATTTATAAGATCCTCCACTTTAAAATCTTGATCTTCCATTAGATACTCAAGATAGCGGTGATTATAGCTCTTTGGTAAGGATTGGAGAATGAAATCAACCTTAGTATTGAAGTCATATTTTTCGCCGAGGATCTCAAGTTCCTCAAATAGCACCATAACCCTAAAGGCGTCTTTGTTGCGGCGGTCGTCCTTTTTTCCAATTTTAATCGAGCAATTTCTTGCTTCACACTTTGGGATCGCCATATAGGGTCGATGTCCGAACATCACTTCGAGATTCTTTAAGATGTCTGCGGTGACTCATATTCTTGATGAAGGCGCCTCAACGATCGACATATGTGCTTAATTGTTTCCTTCATCAAACCGTTTGCGACTCCCATTCACCATAAATCATCTCATCCCATATTCCGGCATTCTTAGTTGGTTTTTGGGTTTTGGTGAATCAAGTACCCATTCGGAGGATGATGCGGTTAGGTCAGATTTTATTTTGTGTTTCCAACCAAAATAGTTTTCACCAAAAAGCAAAAGGTCTTTAGGTATATTCGATAGTGGATTAGAAGGTTGCGACATGATGAATGAAATAAACAATAATATGCATAAGCACAAATATATCACAAGGTTTGATCACATGCATCATATTAAAATCTCAAAAAAAATATGAACACGATCGCCCAACATCTCAAAAACAGTTTAAATAAGCCACGTGGGGTGGGTCATTATTTAAACACATTCAAGGAGTTACAAACAAGAACGATTTATAAACCTTTAATATCCAGATTAATAGTTGGCTCCACTTGACCAATATAAAATTGACAGGGGACTTGGGGAAGTATATGCATATCAATTTTATACCTAAGTGATAACCATGATTAAATACAGGATTACTATTTCGCTTTGATCGAGCCTCGTGGGGAGGGTCATCGTCGCCACTAGTAATAACCCACAATCATCCGTTTGGAATTCATTCATGTGAAACCTATCTTTTGACCGTCCGGTGGGGAATTTCTCCAAAAGAATTCACAAATAAATAAATCATGGAGGTCAAAATTAATTCAATTTTATTATCCGGAATAAAATTATCAATTAATTATTTAAAACATACTTAGTAATTTTGAAGTTGAGATTTTTCAATTTGGCAACCCTCATGCAAACACATTTAAACAAATTAAATAAAGCATAAGATAGCACAAATAAATCAAGCAAAAGTAAAAAAAATAAACATATTGGGCACAAATTATCCAATCGTGTCTCTGGTTTGATTTTTTTTCTTGACTTGATCTTGAAGAAACACGCGTCTCGAATTTCTCCCACTCTTTTCGTCTCGAAAAAAATACTTCGTCTCGAACCGCCACGCCAAGTAGCTTCAGAATCGAGATGACGCCAAGATCCGCCGCCCTTTGCCTAGGACAGACCTCGGCGGCTCGGCACCGCTTCTAAGACCACGCCCTTGATACCTAAGACGCCTCGGCGGTGTCAACGAGATCTCGGCGGTGTGAATCCGAATCAAGAATCGCTTGTCAAGACTCGCCCGGCCTCCGCCGCCCCAACTAACCTCGGCGGCGCCAGCGTCTCCGTCTCCTTGTGGCATCCGCCTTATCCGCCCGTCCGCTCGCACTGGAAGCGCCGCCCGTCACCTAAATCTCCTCCCAGCTCTCGGCCGCCCGGCCTGCGCCCTGCGCCCAGCGTGCCGTGTAGCGCGCCCGCGCCGCGCCGTTGGTTCGATTTCGTCCTTTAATTCTTCGTCTCTTCGTTTCGATCGGTTACATAATTTATTTACAAAAAATAAATAAACCTAGATCTAGACTAGTTTATTACATTGATCAAATCAAACAAATCCTAGTCTACTCGTGGATTTCTCACGAGGCAAAACAAATCCGAACGAATCGAATTAAAAAAAATACAGTTTATATGCATGCAAAATAAAACATTAAAATCCATGACAATTGGATACCGCAAAAGCAGATCTAACAGTTCTACTATCCAATTTCAAATTTAATGTCCAGAATTAAATTACAATTTAAAAAATTGAGTCAAACAAGTGGCTCGATGCGATTGTTGGGGAATGATTCACACAGATCTATTCGGGGTGAATATTTAAATACAAATTTAATTCATTAATTATTACTAGCATGAATTAATCCTATATTAATTCAAATAATAATTACAACAACATATCATGCATATAAAAAGCCACGTAAAACCCACGATCGCGGAATCTACGGGTTTACGTGAGCGTACCTCTCGGGATAAGCGTTGGCTTTGGTCGAGCGGACTAACCAAAAGGACTTCCCAAGTATTCCCTTAGCCCTTGCTCGACAATCCGGTGAAAGGATACTCGCGAACAATTACCAAAAAAGGAAAAAATAAACTTTGTTGCACCAACATGTGGATTTGCTAATATTTCCAGCACATGGAATTGTACTTGGGAATGAACTAATCATCCCCTATTTATAAGAGGGAGGGTGGTCGAAATTTATGTGATATTTCAATGTGGGAAAAGACTTTTCTTGGTCACCAAGAAATCTTGAATATATCTTCTATATTCATTTTTCCCATAATTAAAAAATTCCACAAAAATCCCACCTCCTCTATCATGGTGATTTTCGAAAATTTTGTGTTACAAGAATCCAAGATTTGGATCTTCTTGAATTTATGAGATATTCTTGTATTTCAAGAAATACATATCTTCCATAATATCTTTTCAAGAAAATCAAGAAAATCTTTCTTGCACACTATATTTTCAAAAATTTCGAAATTTACTATATAGATAACCAAGTGGGAGATTTCTTAAATTTAATGAGATAATCTTGTATTCCAAGAATACATATCTTCATTCCATAACAAAATTCAAAGAAAATCTTTCTCCCTCTTTTATCCATAATTTTCAAAAATTTAGAGGAAATATAAGCAACAATATTTATTTTATTTTAATCACATTTTCAGTTATTGGACTATATGTTGGGCTACTCAGGGGGCCTTTAGGAGAATTAAGATTGGACCTTCTAATGGATCTTGAATATCTAATATTGAGCCACAATATAATTCAAGCCCATAAATATTAATTAATCCCACTACATAATTAATATTGCACCATTCATCTTAACCCATATTACAGTCAATATGGCTCCCGGTCATTATTTCCCGTGTTTAAGATTATCTAGCCCATTAATTAATTCAAGCCTTTGAAATAGCTTTCCGTTAATTAATATCTTTTGTCCTTGGTCGAGAGCGGTTCAACATTATTATCCATACCAGGAAACTAATTCCACTTGCAAGATTTGGTATGATAAAACTTATGAACCTCCCGAGGGGGCAAATCAAGCAAGCGTGCTTGCACACGATTCTTCGTATTAAATCTTAGCAATCACATGTGACCAATAATATTGCTCAAGATAAAAAGTATTGAATCTCTCTGATTCGCTACCCATGATAAGTCAAAGCAATAGTTACCAATCCCACGTGATCCTATTTAAGGGACGAAGGTTAAGAAACAACGAACCACTGAGGTCTAATTCTTCCTTGTTCAGTTCTGAAGAATTTATCCTCCTGTAGGTCCTTTTCAACACATCAGTCATGCACTAGTGTAATCTCTTGGTCAAGACAAACCAATCTGAGCCTTACACCTCAACCTTTCGCGATGGTTGTTCATTTCCATATAGGTCGTGAATGGTGTACTTTTAGTTACAAGGGACTGTTAATTTAATCTTCTGTGATCTGGTATCACTAAATTAACTACAGTGTAACATGTACGAATTATTGAACAGTCATGCAGTAAATATATATAACATTCAATCATATTTAAAGCATCAGTGATAAACAATTTATTTCAGTAAATAAGTCTGAAAATTCAGTTTCGATTATACAAAGTAAAAAGCATACTTTTCAGTATAATCCCAACAGAATCATAGGGAAAACATATCAAGTCTCTACGATCCGATCGTGGAGGCGAATACCTCAGCGATGAGTTTTTGAACTACTTGTCTGATAAAGGGATTGCATCCCAGCTAACTGCACCCGGAACCCCTCAACAAAACGGGGTTGCAGAGCGAAGAAACAGAACTCTTTTAGAAATGGTTAGATCTATGATGAGTTATGAGGATCTTCCCAAGTCATTCTGTGGTCATGCCTTGGAAACAGCAGCCTACATTCTGAACTTGGTGACATCCAAATCGGTTCTCAAAACTCCCAAAGAATTGTGGACCGGGCGCAAGCCCAGTTTTAGACACATGAAGATTTGGGGGTGTCCGGCCTACGTGTTGGACAAGGAAGCCGATAAATTGGATCCTCGATCAGAATTAAGGTTGTTTGTGGGATACCCCGAGGGAACAAAAGGGTGTATGTTCTATGGTCCCGAAGATCAAAAGGTGGTAATGTTGCGAGTCGTTTTATATGGAGAATATTATGTGGCTAATTTGATAACAACTCACAAACAAAATAAGTATGTGTACTATATATGGTAAATAACAGGAAATTGTTGACCCAGTTCGTCAGTGAATTACTACTCTGGGGGCATGCCAAGCCAGGGATGTTGTATTGCGAGATTTACATACACAGTACAACATACTTTTCATGAGATGAACTTCTATGAAAGAAGATGATTTGGAGAGTAAGTGTGTGAGTGCTAGGGATTTTTCCGAGTATGGATGATTTGTGAACTTTTTTCTGAACCATTCTGGGAATTTTTTTGTGAACTCTGGAATTTTTCTCACCCGTCTCTTGTTCTTTTTTCTTCTATTTATAGTACTCAAACAAGCATGAGCTGGTTAGGCAAGCATGAGCTGGAGTCTTTGAGTCTTGTAAGAACTCATGTGATGCAGCCACGTTTTCAACTTCGTCTTCCTGGTTGATCTTTACACTTACTTGTTTATAAGGCACTCTTTTGATCGTCCAAATCAATCTTTTGCTCGACTGACTGCTTTGTTCGCCCCTTTAACCATATCAATTTTATGCCAAAATACTGTCCCCATCGAGCATATCTGGGCCTTCAAGTTGTCTGAGCCTTCAGGTTGTCTGAGCCCTCAGGTTATCTGAGCATCGAGCATATCTGAGCCTTCAGGTTATCTGAGCATCGAGCATATCTGAGCCTTCAGGTTGTCTGAGTCCTCAGCTTATTTGAGCCTTCAGGTTATCTGAGCCTTTAGGTTACTCAGGCTTACTGAGTTCAGCTCTTCTGAATTCGGACATCCTGACCCTCGGGTCACTTGACTCAGGCTATCTGATTTCTTCTTTCCTGATCTGATCAGCTTGACTGATCAGATCAACATCTCTCCAGGATCATCTCGAGATAGCATCAGGTCATTATGCCAGATTTGGTAAGCTGCGAGCGTACTCGCTTGTTCGGCAAGTAGTGAGCCAACGAGCAAACTTGCTCGTTCGGTGAGCGGCGAGCCGCCGAATAGATGATGTTTGTTCGGCGAGTGGCGAACCGGCGAACAAACTTGCTTAGTTGGCGAGTGGCGCGCTGGCGAGCAAATATGTTTGGTCGGCAAGCAGCGAGCACACTTGTCCATCGAGCATGATTATTTTAATAGTTGATTAATACACGTGTCCCTCCATCGTGTTCGATTAAATTGAGTAATTATATCGAACACAACAATACCCCCAGCCGGGCCGCTTTGTATTCATCATGGGGGCCCGACTGTTGGATAATTTGATTGGGCCCTCAGTGTCATTTCGTCTTCTGTGCCGAATTTTCAAAGAATTTTTTTTAAACCCGGTATCTATAAATACCTTATCTTGCCGCCTCAATTCCTTTCCTTTCTTTTCACCTTCTCTTTGTTTTCATTCTCCTTCTCGTCTGAAACTTCCGGCAATGGCTTTCTCATTTCGGCGTAGGATTTTATTCAGGTAACTATTTCATACCCTTTTTAATTCCGATTATGGCTTCTCGTTCTAGTTCTTATGTTTCAATAGAATCGAACCACCATAGTTCCTCTTCCCCCTCTTTCTGTTCAATTCCCCGTAGCGACGCTAATGTGTCGGAGATGAATGTCTCGGGTTCAAGATCTCATGGGCAAGTTCGGCAGCCATTTGCTATTCTTTCCTCGGATTCCGATGATGCCCTAAATGAATTAGATAGGGATTTGGCCCGTACTTATTTTTTGAATGATTCGAGTGAGGATTTTTTGCCCCAACCCCAAATTAGGTCTAGGGTTGTAAATAGTTATGATGTAAATAGGGATGATGATAATGTGAGGGAGGAAATCCTGATGGCTGAGAATATTGATGAGTCGAACAGAGGATTCGATGGCGAGCAGAACACGGAGCTCGACATCCCTGTTGGTCTTCCTTATAGCCCAACATATAGCGAGTATAATGCTCGTTATAATTTTGATTGGCCCGAACAACCCCATAGGACCAGGGTTGAGAATGAATATCCGGCGAGCAAAATTGCGAGCATAATTGATGTAGATATGCTCGCCCAATTGTATAGGAATTATGAAACTCCAAAAGATGTATTTTTCTGGGCACCTGGTCCCGATGAGCGAGCAGACCAGCCTCCTGAGGGTTGTGTTGCTGTGAATTTAGACACAATGGAAGTGGGTCATCTATTCCCACTTCATCCGGCTATCACTCGTTTGCTCGTTGAATGGAACATCACCATTACGCAGCTGAAGCCGAATGGGTGGCACATGATTATGAGTTTCTTAACTCTGTTCGGCAAAACGAAGCCCGTATATTATCCAACAGCAGCAGAACTCTCACGATTGGTACATTTGACTCGACCCAAGGGCGAACATGGATGGTTGTTCATGCAAGCAAACGCCAAATGTAAGGTCATTGAGGATGTGCCGAAAAAGATTACTGATTGGAAGGAGAAATTTTGGTTCGTTGGGGGCGATTGGAAGAGCCCGACTTCTGGATGTGAACCAGATGCTCGCTTAGATATCCCCACAGATTTTGGGATTTGTCGAAGTAAGTATTTTTGTATTTTTTGTTCTTCAGCTTGAACTGATTTTAACTTATTCTCAATTTCAGGAATTCCAGCTGCGACGGACAAAGAGACCAACGACGGTTATTTTAGCAGCATCTGACAAATCGATCTCGAGCCTTACTCGGAACGATCTGTGAAGACTTTGAATACCACCGATCAAAGGAAGAAAGGAGGCTTGTACGTGCCCCCTCATCATTTAGTTGCTGTCAATCCGGCTGGTAAGGATTGTTTTTTGTATTTGCAAATGTGTTGTACCCTTTGTTCGCAGTATCTCTTTCTTTTATAATGAATTGTTTGGTTTTCAGCCTTCCCTGTTGTCACTGTTGCTGTGAATACCTCCGAGCATACTGAAATGGCTCGAACAAAAAGACCCCAAGAGCTTGCACAAATCCAAGCAGAGAGAGATGCCCAGCGAGCAAGTAGGGGGGAGGCGAGCAGAGTGAGAAAAGCCAGCCGACCAGCCGCAACTGAACCGGGAGAGTCGAGTCGGCCGAAGAGGATGACTCGTTCGGCCGAGCAAGGGGCGAGCGAACAAGCTCCGTCGCCAAAAAGATCAAGGAGGGCAGCTAACGAGCAGGGGGCGAGCGACCAAGCTCAGACAAGCATCAATGCCATTGGGGAGATCCCCACTACTGAAGCGATCAGAATGGCCACCTCCGTGGTCGGTCTGGTCGTGCAAATCGTTGAAATGGAGGTCAGTACATCTTCTCCACCTCCTGCAGGACCCCGAACTTGGACCCCTTTGAACCCTCAGCTCCGGTCCCCCGAGGATAAATCATTTTTAGGATGGGACCCTGCTCGGGCGAACAGGTACTTTTGCTCGCCTTATCGGAATATTTCTTTTTTCATCGATTTTGGTCGCTTTGTCACGTTTGTTTGCTCGGGTGTACATGCAGGTTGAGCAGATTGGCGCCTTTGATGCCAGAATTGAAAGATTACTACTGCTCTTCAAGTGTTCGCAAAGTTCCTGGCATTCCCGAGCATGTTCAGAAGGCATGCGAGACCCCTATACGAGCATGGACTACCGAGCTTGAAGAGGCCACCAGGGGTCCAACACCTTTGGAAACCATGCCACTTGGCCTATTACACCATGGCCAATCTTTGGTTCTTCTTGAGAAAGCCTATGCTGAGTCCGCCAATCTTCATGCCAGCTACTTGGCTCTTATCAGAAGTTTTGAAGGGAAGGTGAACGAGCTGAGCAAAACTCAGGAAGAAGTGAAGGTGGCTCAGGGACAAGTGTCCTCGGCTCAAGCAGAGGCTCGCAAGGCTCAAGAGGATGCTCGGCAAGCTCGGGAAGATGCTCGCCAGGCGAGGGAGGAGCTAAGCCTTGCTCGGGAGGAGGTGGTCGGCATTAGGAGAGTTCAAGATGAAATGAATGTCGATCTTCGTAAACTCAAAACTGGCATCGAGGCCGTGGAATGCGAGAAGAATCTGCTCGGCCAACAACTCCTTATTGCTGAAGAGATCAACACTCGTTTGGGTCTCAAAAATTCAAGAATGCACACTGAGGAGTATGTTGATTCCATGTCGAATTTCTCTTATGTATGTGCCTTTGCCGATGCCATCCGTTCCGCCAGACACACGCTCGCTGTCGAACAGATTACCCCGTTCGTAGCCCATTTTGAAAAGTACCTGATCGACAACCCCCCGGATCGCAACCTTCTGATATCTAATTTGAGCGATCTGTGCGATTTCTCTAATCTTCCTGATGGGATCGAGATTGATGATCCTATTTTGGATGAGGAAGATGGTTCGGATGTGGACATTGTTGATACTGTCGACCAGACTCACCGAGCCGAGCACATGTTCGATCAGGTGCAGAACGAACAGAGGGGGCTTCCCGAAGTCGAGCAGAATGTGTTACCTGGCGAGCAAACTAGGCCCGACAATGCTGGAGGAGCTGTTCCTGAAGGGGCTGAGCAGATGGGGCAGGATTTGTTCGATACATCGCTTCCGCCCACCCCCAATAACGAATTTGTTCCTTAGTGTTATTTTTGCTTTGCTGAACAGTTTCTTCCGAACTCGTTGTGTAATTTTTTGTCTTCTTCTTTCTTGTTCAAACAATTTCGATGTTGAATGATTAAATTTGCTTATTGAACAATTTCCTCTAACCTGATCGGCCGAGGATGAATTTTGTTGCTGAAGAATGGTTGATGTTTGTCTTGTTTCCTAGTTTTTTCCTCTTTTCTTCTGAATGAATTCGAACATGATCTTTGTCTATGCTCCACACTGACTTCTTTGGTTTTTGATTGTCTTATTGAGGTGCAATCAGGTTGATCGTCTTATTTAGCTGCGACCAGATGGGTTAACTTATATGTAACCCCCCCTTTCTTGATTCGTGATCGTCTTATTTAGGCGCGATCACTTCGTACTCAGGTCGTCTTATTTAGGTGCGACCCCGTACTCATCACTCGCTTTTGCTGCGGGTATCTGTAAGTACGAGTCGTCTTTTGCGACTGCGTACCCATCACTTGCTTTTGCTGCGGGTATCTGAGTACGAACTAGTTCGTCAGGTGAACATAGACTTCGGCTCGTTCGTCTTTGTTCGGGTCGTCCGGCTTAGGTGCGACCTCTGATAGGCTTCAACTAGAAAAACTTAACAAACGAAAATGTTTTTGCAACATGTTGTATTCTATTACAACCTTTACATTTGAAGAAGACTGTCTATTACACATAACTATAGACATCAGACTATGGTTTTGAATTTAAGCCTTGTCTTGGAATAGACATGAGCTAGCCTCATCTCGTCCGCGGAATTGATGTTGACAAGCATGAGGCGGATCAGCCTGTCTACTCCTCTTTAAGTAACATGCTCAAGTTGCAGCAGCATAAGCGTTTGTCCCTCCTGGACAAGCTGTGATTATGCGGGCTGCCGCAGACATGAGCATGTGGCGAGCACGCCTGCTCGCCTATATCAGGCGCGAGCAAAAGCCTCTGCTCGCACCTTTTTGTCCCCTTCTATAGATGTCTGAGCATCAGCATCCGCGCGTTGTTTCGAGCGGATACCACGACATCCCTCTCCCTCGGAAGAGATTTTGGGGATGCGTAGGGGACTAGTGATTTACTACTGCATAAGCAGTGAGTAACGTGGAGTGGCAACCATGACTCTGCCGAGCATCTTGAGTCCGTAACGAGCACCAACCTTTGCTCGGAGTGTCAAAATCTTCTTCTGGAGGCATATCAAACCAACTTTCACTTGATAACTGAATTTTCTTCTACTATGTTTGCAGTATTTGTTCTTTTTTCTCTTGTTTTTCTTCCACCTTCTTCAGCTATCAATATGCCTATTTATACTACTATCCCAAACAAGAGCTGGCATATCTAGTTGGTGTTGGCCTTCTTGCCATCTGTCCGCTTTGAATCCTCCTTTTTGACATATGTCCGCTTTGAATCCTCAAGGATTGACACGTTCCTTTTTTGGTTGCCACCACTTCTCAACTTGTTTCGACACGTACCTTCTATCTTTTGATAGAGCTGGCCAGAATTTCTTGGCGAAGATCCAGAAATTCCTGTCGAACATGGTGTGTTCTTCCTTCATGATTGTCCTGCTCGTCTTAGTTGAATAAGTAACTATGCTCGGCCAGTTATGCTCGTCGAGCCGAATGGCTGATTATGCTCGGCCAGTTGTGCTCGTCGTTACTGATAATATTTTTTCAGATTTGACGCATTCCACGAGTAGGACAATGGGACTCCATTCAGGTCTTCCAAATCATAACCCCGTTTAACAAACATTCTGTAACTCTTAATGGACCTTCCCAGGCTCGACCGAACACACCACTTGGCACCCCCGTTGCTCGTCTTAGAACCAGCTCGCCCACGTTGAACCTGCGTGTTCGAACTTTGGAGTTATAGAACTTTTCTGATCTTTTTTTATACATGGCGTTCTTGAAATCAGCCTCCATCCTTCTTTCTTCTAACAGGCCTGCAGTTAGGGCGAGCGCCTGGTCGTTGATGTGCTCTCCAAAAGTCATTGTCCGATGGCTCAGAATCTTTATTTCTGCGGGTATAACAGCTTCCGCACCAAATGCCAGGGCAAAAGGGGTTTCCGCAGTTGATGTTCTGAAAGTAGTTCGATAGGCCCATAATATTTCGGGCAACTCTTCAGCCCATCCTTCCCCCTTGGAATTATCAAGTCTGGCCTTAAGAGTATGCTTGATAATTTTATTGACAGCTTCTACTTGTCCGTTTGACTGGGGGTAATACGGAGTAGAATAATGTTTTTTTATGCCCCAACGAGCACAATTTTGTCGGAATTCACTTCCATAGAACTGTTTGCCATTATCTGTTACCAATGATTGGGGAAGCCCAAAACTACAGATGATATTTTTCCAAACAAAGTTCCACATTCTTTGTTCGGTAGCTTTAACAATGGCCTCGGCTTCCGCCCATTTAGTGTAGTAATCAACGGCAACCATAGCATATTTTACTCCCGATGTGCCAGTGGGAAACGGGTTGATCAAATCGATTCCCCATTTAGCAAATGGCCACGGGCTGTAAACCGACACTAGTTGTTCAGGTGGGCTATGGATAAGAGGGGCATGTACCTGACATTTGTGACACGCGCGAGCATACGCGAGCGAATCTTTTTTGAGGGTCGGCCAATAGTAACCTTGTCTGATAATTTTATGTGCCAGGACAAGCCCACCTGTATGGTTTCCACATACTCCATCATGAATCTGTTCAAGAATTATATTACCCTCTTCAGGAATAATACACTTCAATAATGGAAGTGAGAAACTTCTTTTGTATAAATGCTCGTCTAAGATAGTATAACGAGCAGCTTGTAATCTGAGGCGAGTAGCTTGTGCTTTATTTTCAGGGAGGAGTCCTTTTTGTAAGTAATTTAAAATTGGAGTCATCCAGGTTTCTTGTTCGCCCGTCACATGGGCGACCACGACTCTGGGATTGATGGCAAACAAGTTGTGATGACCACAATGTCCGTCGTGCTCGTCACTCCTTCTGCTGTTGCCAAACGTGCCAAGGCATCAGCGAACGAATTATCCAATCGGGGTAATTGTTCTATGTAAACTTGTTCGAATTGTTCAAGCAACTCCTTTGCTAGTTGCTGATATTGTGCCATCTGTTCGCCTCGGGCCTCGTACTCGCCTAGTACTTGGTATACGATTATTTGAGAATCGCTATAAATCATTAGCCTCTGAATTCCCATTGTCATAGCCATGTGTAGTCCAGCGATCAAAGCTTCGTACTCGGCCTCATTATTTGTGGCTGGGAAATCAAAACGGATGGCCGTTGTGAAAGTTTGTCGAGTTGGGCTGATGAGAACCACGCCTACTCCGGCTCTTGAACTTGTTGATGAGCCGTCCACATACATGTGCCATGGTTGGTCGACACCTTGTTCGGGCATTTGTGGATATGTCAACTCGACCATGAAATCGGCCATAACCTGGCCCTTCATTGTTGTCTGTGGGGCGAACGTAATGCCAAATTGGCCTAACTCCACCGCCCATTTGAGTAATCTACCCGCAGTGTCTGGTCGGTGGAGAACTTGTCGCAATGGGAACGTGGTTAACACCTCGACTGAGTGATCGAAAAAGTATGGTCGCAATTTTCGAACACTCATAACGAGAGCATATGCAAGTTTTTCGAGGGGAGGGTACCGGAGCTCGACTTCTTTGAGCACCTGACTTACATAATAAATAGGCAAGTGTGTCGCTCCCTCTGCTCGAACGAGCACAACGCTAATTGCATGCTCGGATGCAGCAATATACAAATAAAGTTATTCGCCTGGAACAGGCTTAGACAATGTTCGAGTATCTGCAAGGTATTGCTTCAATGACTCGAATGCGTTTTGGCAATACTCTGTCCACTGGAATTTCCCTTTCTTTAATGCGTCAAAGATAGGTTTTCATTTGTGCCCAGTTCGTGATATGAACCGGCTTACGGAAGCCAGACGTCCGGTTAATTTTTGAACTTCTTTCACACTTCTGGGGGCCTGCATGTCGAGCATGGCTTGAATCTTTGATGGGTTCGCTTCAATCCCCCGTTGACTGACCATATGTCCGAGGAATTTTCCTGAGTGAACCCCAAAGCTGCATTTCTTCGGATTTAACTTCATGTTGTACTCCCTGAGAATATCAAACGTTTGTGCGAGGTGGGTGATGTGGTCTTCCTTGTGTTCGCTTTTTACCACAATGTCATCAATGTACACCTCAACTGTTCGACCTATGTGCTCGTTAAACATTTTGTTCACCAAACGTTGATACGTTGCTCCGGCATTCTTTAATCCGAATGGCATGCGTTGCCAACAATACATATTCTTTTCACTGCAGAAAGTTGTACTCTTTTGATCCGGATGCATGGGTATTTGGTGATAGCCAGCAAATGCATCCATGAAAGTCATGAGCTCATGTCCTGCTGTGTTATCGACCGAATAATCGATATGTGGCATCAGGAAATTATCTTTCGGGCATGCCTTGTTTAAATCAGTGAAATCTATGCATAATCTCCAAGTTCCGTTAGACTTGCGGACGAGCACAGGGTTCGCAAGCCATCTTGGGTATTTTACTTCTCGAATCAGTTTATTATCGAGCAATTTCTTGATTTCATTATCCATAGCTGCATACTTCTCCGGAATGAACTTTCAGCGCTTCTGGATTACTGGAGTTTGTGTTGGATCAAGGTTAAGAGAGTGACATGCATGTTTAGGATCAATGCCAACCATGTCCTCGTGTGACCAAGCGAACACATCCAGGTTTGCCTGAAGATATTCGATCATTTCTGTTCGGAATGGTTCCGGTAATTCCGAACCAATGAATACTTCTAATTCCGGTCTGTTCGGGTCGATATTGACACACTCCAGTTGTTCAACAGGCGTTGCTCGCTTTCTTTTTTGCTTCCACCGAGGATCTTCGATCGACCCCCGGTGTTCGTCAACTACCTCCATAGGATCAAAACCTATACGAGGTTCTAGATCCGGCAACTCATTTGGTGGATCAATGTTCATTAGATCTGGGAGATTTGGGACATGAGTTACCATCCCGGATTCTGTGTTCTCGCGTGGAGGTGTGCTCGTCAGAGAAGGTGTAAGCGTTCTCGGCAATTTGTTCGCCTGTTGGCTTGATTCCCCGAGCTCCCATGTTTGCTCCATCATGTTAATGGTATTTTGCTTTTCTGGCGTGCATGACAGCAAACAATATCGAGCTTTTTTCTGGTCGCCTCTTACGCTACCCGTTCCCTCTTGAGTTGGAAATTTAACACAATAGTAATAAGTCGAACATGCAGCTTTAAATTCCTGAATAAACGGGCGACCTAGAAACCCATTATAAGTAGAAGGAGCATCGACGATTACAAAGTCTAGCATTCTAGTTCGTCGGATCTCCGGATTTAGAGTTGACTCTAGCTCGACTCCTAACCTGATCATACCATAGGGCCGGGTTACAGATTCCCCGAAACCCATGATGGTGTGATCACATGGTTCTATATAACTACTTAGGTCCCCAACTTGCTTCTCCATTTGGTGTAGAGTGTTGACGAACAAAATGTTCGCATATGCTCCGGTATCGACCAGGAGGCGATGCACCTTCAAACCGAGAAGACGAGCGCTGATGGTTAAAGAGTCATTGTGGGGGGTGATTATACCGTCTAGATCGTCTTCCGAGAACATGATTTGGTGAGAGGGTGGCGTGCTAGCTGATGTTCTCGCCACCTTCACCTGGTGGATGCTTTGCATGGCACGCATCTCCATTTTCTTTCGTCTGTTCGATAATGTCGATTGCTGATAGCATCCACTCCTCTTTGGACCATAATCGGGGCCGAATCATGTGGATTTCTTGACTCTCCGAGCCTCTACTCATAGTAGGTGCCCTCTTTTGGATAATTCCGGCCTCTTTACAGGATTCCTCGGGATCTTTGTCGGATGTTTCTTCGACCTTACGCTTACCCTACGATCGCTTTATTTTTTTACGTTCGGGAGTCTCGCGCTCACCGAACTTTTTTTTGAGGAAGCTGCGAAGGCGATTCTCTTCATATAACTTCCAAAGTTGGCAAAAGTAAATCGCGACATTCTTGATTATTAAGTCCGATGTACTCATGATAACGCAAAACTTGGAAGCATAAAGCGATTTTTATCCATTATGATTCTTCGTGGCTTATCCAACATGTCCCGATCTTTAATTTGATTGAATATTGTTTTTTTGAAACGCCTGGAAGACTTCGTAGGGCATTTGCTTACGCTTTCTTTCTTGAATGGTTTAAAGACCACGGGGTTTATACCCCCCCCTCATTCATTACTTTTTTACCAAAAACTCTTTTTTTGTTGTTGCTTCGACCTAATCGTGATTGGGCGAAAGCGAGATCTGCATATGGCTATGATCTTGGCTTTCGCTCTCGAAATTCGGCATATGTGTTCGGCCAATCGATGCATGGCTTTCCACATATCTCGTATTGAGGTGGTCGCCTCCGACCACCGTGAGGATCTTGGCATCCTCTTCAACTGGGGCTCCATCGCACAAACATTTATCAAATCTTTCGATGTATGCTCGATCGACTCACCTTTTTATTTGGGAAAAATGTGCCAACCTTTGTTTAGGTGCTGGGCGAGCACACATGGATGAGAAATGGGACAGGAATTTCTGTCCCGGTTAGGCAAAAGACGTGATGGGCCTTGTGGGCAGAGTAGAAAACCATCTGTGGGCACGGTCGCCTAACGTCATGGGGAATGATCGACTGCTTCGCGTCGCGTCGGTGGCGCCCATGGCGATCATCATAAAGTCGAGTATTCTTTGAGATGAACATGTGGGTCGGACTCAGCATCGAACATAGGGATTGGTGGTCGGATCTTTGCCACTTTCTCTTGTATTTCGGCTGTCATGATCGCTGGTGTTAGTGGCGAGCAGGGCATTGTGCTCTCCCGAGGGAGTCCTTTCGTTGCGGCCAGGTCGGGCTGTAAGCCTTCGATTGCTTTTTGCATTTCTGCAAATTTCATGGAACTGACAGACTTGGATCGGGGTTGTGTCCCATCATGAGGACCCAGAGGGTCATGCTCGTGATGGGGCAGTCCCCCTTTCCAAACTCGTCCTTGACTTCCCAATCGATGATGGATAGATAATTTAGTTCCAGCCGATTTTTGTTCGGGATGCGGGCGATCATGAGGATCTGAGGAAGCCGGCATGTTCGCCGGTTGTTCTCTCCCGGGATCATGTCGCCTATAATTGTCGATTCGGTCTTTGATGGAGAGTCTCAAATGTCCAAACGCTGATGGTCTAGACCCTTGAGGCTGCTCGTCATCCGACATATCATCAGCCTTTTTGTCGGCCCGCTTTCGTGCAGCTTTCAATTTAACTTGCTTGCTATCAGGTGTATGCGAGCATCGATCATCATCATCTTGAACTTTCAATTTGGCCAACTCTTTTTCGGCCCTCTCTTTCTGTGCTCGCAACAAGAAAGTGATGGCCTTTGTTGTGGCCGCCGGATCGTTGGCAATATCTTCAAGATTGATGGTTTCCACTGTCTGATCTTTGTGAGGCTGATGTTGAGCCTCTTTCCGATCGTGAGGTCAGCTCTGTCCCGACCTCTCTGTCTGAGTATTCCTAGATTGAGGCATTATATTTCTTTTTTCTGCCTCGGCTATCTACGGGATTGTGTATGGGTTGGTTTTTTTGTACCCTCCTTCTAGCGCCAGTTGTTGCGAGTCGTTTTATATGGAGAATATTATGTGGCTAATTTGATAACAACTCACAAACAAAATAAGTACGTGTACTATATATGGTAAATAACAGGAAATTGTTGACCCAGTTCGTCAGTGAATGACTACTCTGGGGGCATGCCAAAGTTGGGGATGTTGTATTGCGAGATTTACATACACAGTACAACATACTTTTCATGAGATGAACTTCTATGAAAGAAGATGATTTGGAGAGTAAGTGTGTGAGTGCTAGGGATTTTTTCGAGTATGGATGATTTGTGAACTTTTTTCTGAACCACTCTGGAAAATTTTTTGTGAACTCTGGAATTTTTCTCACCCGTCTCTTGTTCTTTTTTCTTCTATTTATAGTACTCAAACAAGCATGAGCTGGTTAGGCAAGCATGAGCTGGAGTCTTTGAGTCTTGTAAGAACTCATGTGATGCTGCCATGTTTTCAACTTCGTCTTCCTGGTTGATCTTTGCACTTACTTGTTTATAAGGCACTCTTTTGCAATTAATGGAAAGCTATTTCAGTGGCTTGAATTAATTAATGGGCTAGATAATTTTAAACACGGGAAATAATGACCAGGAGCCATATTGACTGTAATATGGGTTAAGATGGATAGTGCAATATTAATTATGTAGTGGGATTAATTAATATTTATGGGCTTGAATTATATTGTGGCTCAATATTAGATATTCAAGGTCCATTAGAAGGTCCAATCTTAATTCTCCTAAAGGCCCCCTGGGTAGCCCAACATATAGTCCAATAACTGAAAAAGATGATTAAAATAAAATAAATATTGTTGCTTATTTTTCCAAGTAAAATTCGAAATTTATATATAAGTTGGGAGAAAGATTTTCTTTGAATTTTGTTATGGAATGAAGATATGTATTCTTGGAATACAAGATTATCTCATTAAATTCAAGAAATCTCCCACTTGGTCATCTATAATATGATTTTCGAAAATTTTTGAAATAGAGGGGCAAGAAAGATTTTCTTGATTTTCTTGAAAAGATATTATGGAAGATATGTATTTTTGAAATACAAGAATATCTCATAAATTCAAGAAGATCCAAATCTTGGATTCTTGAACCTCATATTTTCGAAAATATTCATAACAAATGGAGAAAGGTGGGATTTTGTGGAATATTATGATTATGGGAAAAAGAATATAGGAGATATATTCAAGGTTTCTTGGAGATCAAGAAAAGATTTTCCCACATCATATTTTGCCAAATTTTTCGTCCACTTTAGCCTCTATAAATAGGGGATGAATGGTTCATTCCCAATAACACACGAAAATTGGTTTTTCGGAAAAATATCAGCGTCGATAAAATATCAAATATTTTGTAACGTCGACAGATTGTATTTTTTTGAAAAACGACAATTGTGAGTAGTGTACAATTCCATGTACTGGAAAAATTAGTAAATCCACAAAGGTGGTGCAACATATTTTATTTTCCTTTTGTTAAATCGTTCACAAGAATCCTTCCACCGGATAGTCGAATGAGGGCTAAGGGAATACTTGGGAAGTCCTTACGGTTAGTCTATTCAGCCACACCGTTGCCATCCCAAGAGGTACGTTCACGTAAACTCATAGAATTCCGCATGCGTAGGTTTTACGTGAATTATTATATGCATGATATGTTGTTGGATTATTATTTGAATTAATATAGGATTAATTCATGCTAGTAATAATTAAAGAATTAAATTTGTATTTAAATATTCACCTCGAATAGATCTGTGCAAACTATTCCCCAACAGAGATAGCATCAGGTCATTATGCCAGATTTGGTAAGCTGCGAGCGTACTCGCTTGTTCGGCGAGTAGTGAGCCAACGAGCAAACTTGCTCGTTCGGCGAGAAGCGAGCCGCCGAACAGATGATGCTTGTTCGGCGAGTGGCGAATCGGTGAACAAACTTGCTTAGTCGGCGAGTGACGCGCTGGCGAGCAAATAAGTTTGGTCGGCAAGCAGCGAGCACACTTGTCCATCGAGCATGATTATTTTAATAGTTGATTAATACACGTGTCCCTCTGTCGTGTTCGATTAAATTGAGTAATTATATCGAACACAACAGGTAATAAGTACCCACTTTAGATTTTTGGAAGAAGACTATATGAACGAAAGAAAACCCAGAAGTGAGATTACCTTAAATGAGCTAAGGGGGCTAACCTCAGTGCCAACTGTACAAGATGACACACCAAACGACATGTTGGGATTATACTGGAAAGTATGCTTTTACTTTGTATAATCAAAACTGAATTTCGGACTTATTTACTGAAATAAATTGTTTATCACTGATGCTTTAAATATTATCGAATGTTACATATATTTACTGCATAACTGTTCAATAAATAGTACGTGTTACATTGTAGTTAATTTAGTGATACCAGATCACAGAAGATTAAATTAACAGTCCCTTGTAACAAAAAGAACGCTATTCACGACCTAGATGGAAATGAACAACCGATCGTGAAAGGTTGAAGTGTAAGGCTCAGATTGGCTTGTCTTGACCAAGAGATTACACTAGTGCATGACTGATGCACTAAATAGGACCTACAGGAGGATAAATTCTTCAGAACTGAACAAGGAAGAATTAGACCTCAGTGGTTCGTTATTTCTTAATCTTCGTTCCTTAAATAGGATCACGTGGGATTGGTAACTATTGCTTTGACTTATCATGGGTAGAGAATCAACGAGATTCAATACTTTTTATCTTGGGCAATATTATTTGTCACATGTGATTGCTAAGATTTAATACGGAGAATCGTGTGCAAGTACGCTTGTTCGATTTGCCCCCTTGGGAGGTTCATAAGCTTTATCATACCAAATCTTGCAAGTGGAATTAGTTTCCGGTATGGATAATAATGTTGAACCGTTCCTTGACTAAGGACAAAAGATATTAATTAACTGAAAGTTATTTCAGTGGCTTGAATTAATTAATGGGCTAGATAATCTTAAACACGGGAAATAATAATCGGGAGCCATATTGACTGTAATATGGGTTAAGATGGATAGTGCAATATTAATTATGTAGTGGGATTAATTAATATTTATGGGCTTGAATAATATTGTGGCTCAATATTGTTAATTCAAGGTCCATTGGAAAGTCCAATCTTAATTCTCCTAAAGGCCCCCTGAGTAGTCCAACATATAGTCCAATAACTGAAAAGGTGTTTAAAATAAAATAAATATTGTTGCTTATTTTTCCTCATTTATTTCGAAATTTATGGATAAAAGGGGAGAAAGATTTTCTTTGAATTTTGTTATGGAATGAAGATATGTATTCTTGGAATACAAGATTATCTCATTAAATTCAAGAAATCTCCCACTTGGTTATCTATATAGATGTTTCGAAAATTTTGAAATTAAAGGGGAAAGAAAGATTTTCTTGATTTTCTTGAAAAGATATGTATTTATTGAAATACAAGAATATCTCATAAATTCAAGAAGATCCAAATCTTGGAATCTTATCCTAAAATTTCGAAAATCACCATAACTTGGTGAGGTGGGATTTTTTGTGGAATATTATAATTATGGGAAAAAGAATATAAGAGATATATTCAAAATTCTTGGAGATCAAGAAAAGTTTTTTCCCACATTGTTTTTCTACCAAAAAAATCGCCCATCACCTAGCTATAAATAGGGGATGACTCTTTCATTCCCAAGTACAATTCCATGTGCTGAAAAAATTAGTAAATCCACAAAGGTGGTGCAACATAATTTATTTTCCTTTTGTTAATTGTTCACAAGTGTCCTACCACCGGATAGTCGAACAAGGATTAAGGGAATACTTGGGAAGTTCTTTTGGTTAGTCTAATCGGCCGGATCAACGCCATCCCAAGAATGCGTTCATGTAAACTCGTAGAATTCCGCATGCGTAGGTTTTACATGAATTAATTATATGCATGATATGTTGTTGAATTATTATTTGAATTAATATAGGATTAATTCATGCTAGTAATAATTATAAGAATTAAATTTGTTTTTAAATATTCACCCCGAATAGATCTGTGCAACTTATTCCCCAACACGACACACTTACACAACCGGAACCTCGTCGTAGTGGGAGGGTTGTGAAATAGCCCGAGAGATTCATGGGGATAGGAGAGTCCTCGGACTTGATCCCTGGTCAAGACGAATCAGACCCATGGACATATGACGAGGTAATCCAAGACAAGGATGCAATTTCTTGGCAAACAGCAATGAAAGTCGAAATGGGTTCTATGGATCATAACAGAGTGTGGGAGCTAGTCGAACCACTTAATGGGGTCAAACCCATTGGTTGCAAGTGGGTGTACAAGAGAAAAAGAGGACCGGACGGGAAGGTGGAAACCTTCAAGGCAAGACTTGTGGTAAAAGGTTATACTCAGAAAGAAGGGATTGATTATGAGGAAACTTTTTCGCCCGTAGCCATGCTCAAGTCCATCCGAATTCTCTTATCGATTGTTGCGCATCTCGACTTTGAAATCTGGCAAATGGATGTCAAGACAGCTTTCCTTAACGGAAGTCTTGATGAAGAGATCTATATGCAACAACCCCAAGGCTTCATTGAAAAAGGCCAAGAACACCTAGTTTGTAAGCTCATGAAGTCCATTTACGGACTCAAACAGGCATCCAGAGCTTGGAACCAATATTTTGATCATGTTATAAAGTCTTATGGGTTTGATCAAAATGAGTTCGAAAGTTGTGTGTACAAAAAGCGTGTCGAAACTGCATTGGTATTCTTAGTACTATACGTAGATGACATTCTGATCATCGGGAACGATGTAAAGGTGTTATCAGACGTAAGGGCATGGCTTTCAAAACAGTTTGATATGAAGGACTTAGGGGAAGCCACACACATCCTTGGGATCAAGATCACTCGAGATCGCAAGAAAATGATGATAGGCTTGTCATGCAAGCTTCATACATAGACTTTGTCTTGAAACGATTCAAAGATGCAGATTCAAGAAAGGCCCGTACCTTTTCGGACATGGAATCCATCTATCAAGAAAATGTGCCCTAAGACACAAAAGGAGATAGATGACATGAAAGACATTCCATATGCTTCGGCTGTCGGAAGCCTTATGTATGCAATGCTGTGTGCGAGACCGGATATCTGCTTTGCCGTAGGCATGGTGGCAAGATATCAAAGTAACCCGAGGAAAGAACATTGGACGGCAGTTAAAAACATTCTGAAGTATCTGAAAAGAACTCGGGATAGAATGTTAATTTATCAGTCAGATAGTCTAATCCCCATCGGCTACACGGACTCAGATTTCCAATCAGACTTAGATTCCAGAAAATCTACCTCCGGTAGTGTGTTTTGCATGGGGGGAGGAGCCATGACATGGAGAAGCGTCAGCAGAAATGCGTCGCAGATTCTACCATGGAAGCGAATATGTAGTATGCTTGTGAGGCAAATGAAAAAAGCGGTTTGGCTCAAGAACTTCCTAGTGGAGTTGGATGTAGTTCGAATTTGCCTAGCAGAATCATCATTTATTGTGACAATCTTGGGAGCGATTTGCAAATTCAAAGGGAACCAAGAGCCCACAAGGCCAAAGAAACACATTGAAAGGAAATACCATCTTATCGAGAAATCGTTAAGAGAGGAGATATAGAGGTGGCAAAAATCGCGTCGAAGACAACATACCGGATCCATTCACAAAGGCGCCTCACGAATACATTCGAGAGACATGTGGAAGGAATGGGTGTCAAGACCGTTTGCTAATCTGCTTTGAGTATAAGTGGGAGAAATTATTAGGTTCGTGTAGGTGACATTAGATGTCACGATTAGGAACTACACGAGACATCTTTGTAGTATACTTAAGCGGACTTTGAGTATAAGTGGGAGATTGTTGGGATTATCTTTGGAAAGTATGCTTTTACTTTGTATAATCAAACCTGAATTTCGGACTTATTTTTGAAATAAATTGTTTATCAGCGATGCTTTAAATATCATCGGTTACATATATTTCTTTGCATAATTGTTCAATAAAGTACGTGTTACATTGTAGTTAATTTAGTGATACCAGATCACAGAAGATTTAATTAACAGTCCCTTGTAACTAAAAGTACACCATTCACGACCTAGATGGAAATGAACAATCCATCGTGAAAGGTTGAAGTGTAAGGCTCAGATTGGCTTGTCTTGACCAAGAGATTACACTAGTGCATGACCGATGTAATTGAATAGGACCTCTGAGGAGGACAAATTCTTTAATCGAACAAGGAAGAATTAGACCTCAGTGGTTCGTTATTTCTTAATCTTCGTTCCTTAAATAGGATCACGTGTGGTTGGTAACTATTGCTTTGACTTATCATGGGTAGAGAATCAACGAGATTCAATAATTTTTATCTTGGGCAATATTATTGGTCACATGCGATTGCTAAGATTTAATACGAAAAATCGTGTGCAAGCACGCTTTGTTCGATTTGCCCCCTTGGGAAGTTCATAAGCTTTATCATACCAAATCTTGCAAGTGGAACTAGTTTTTCGGTATGGATAATAATGTTGAACCGTTCTTAACAAGGACAAAAGATATTAATTAATGCAAAGCTATTTGGTGGCTTGAATTAATTAATGGGCTAGATAATCTTAAACACGGAAATAATAACCGGAGCCATATTGATCGTAATATGGGTTAAGATGGATAGTGCAATATTAATTACGTAGTGGGATTAATTAATATTTATGGGCTTGAATAATATTGTGGCTCAATATTGATAATTCAAGATCCATTGGAAGGTCCAATCTTAATTCTCCCTATAGGCCCCTAAGTAGCCCAACATAAAGTCCAATAACCGAAAAAAGGCGTTTAAAAATAAAATAAATCTTGTTGCATATTTTTCCTATTATTTTTGAAAATTATGAATAAAAAGGGAGAAAGATTTTCTTTGAATTTTGTTATGGAATGAAGATATGTATTCTTGGAATACAAGATTATCTCATTAAATTCAAGAAATCTCCCACTTGGTCATTCATAGAGAATTTGAAAATTTTGGAATATAAAAGGACAAGAAAGATTTTCTTGATTTTCTTGAAAAGATATTATGAAAGATATGTGAAATACAAGAATATTCATAAATTCAAGAAGATCCAAATCTTGGATTCTTGTTCCCTAATATTTCAAATATTCCATAACAAATTGGAATTTTGTGGAATATTTTAATTATGGAGAAAAGAATATATGAGATATATTCAAATTTCTTGGAGATCAAGAAAATATTTTTTTCCCTATTCCAATGAAATTTCGACCACCACCCTCTATAAAAGGGGATGAATGTTTTTGGAAAAATATAAAAATGGTTTTTGGAAAAAATATCGATAAAATATCAAATATTTTGAAACGTCGACAGATTGTATTTTTTCGAAAAAGGTCAATTGTGAGTAGTGTACAATTCCATGTGCTGGAAAAATTAGTAAATCCACAAAGGTGGTGCAACAAAGTTTATTTTTCTTTTGTTAATTGTTCGCATGCGTCCTACCACCGGATTGTCGAGCAAGGATTAAGGGAATACTTGGGAAGGTTCTTTTGGTGTGTTTAATCAACGAGGCCATTACCATTCCAAGAGGTACGTTCACGTGAACTCGTAGAAATTCCGCATGCGTAGGATTTACGTGAATTGATTATATGCATGATTTGTTGTTGAATTATTATTTGAATTAATATAGGATTAATTCATGCTAGTAATAATTATTAGAATTAAATTTGTATTTAAATATTTATCCCGAATAGATCCGTGCAACTTATTCCCCAACACTATAGGCAATCCCGTGAGGGAGATAAGTCCCGTGAGAGTGAGAACCCATTAAACATCTATAGGCGATCCCGTGAGGGAGATAAGTCCCGTTGAGTGAGAGCTCCATAAATATCTATTGGTTTAGTTGGTGCCCCATGAAGGGAAGAGTGGATGTAGTAGTTGGACTCCGAACCACTATAAAAATACTTGTGTTCTTACTTGCTTTCATATTAACTGTCATACATACTTTAGCAAATCTGCATAACTCACATTAAAAAATAAATAAATTTAAGTCACCTCCCATTGAGATTTTACGAGTTTTAAATCGGGTTTTTCGGGACCAACACATACTTAGAGCATCCACAATGATCCATTCAATGGTGTTTAAAATTTGAATAAAAGAAAGTTGGTGTTTAAAATAATTGTGGATGATCTTTAAATTGAAGAGAGTGTGTCATCTATCTAAATATATGGATGAAAAGAGAAAATATTTTTTGCAAAAAAGTGGGTAGAAATTGGGTGATGGTGGAATCCATAAAAGCCCCGTTTGGTTCACGGGATTGATCGGGGATAGATCAAAATTAAGATTTTAACGCCAACTAATACACCATTTGGTTTGTGGGATGAGGGGACATGATATAGTTCAATTCCGGGTAGAAAATGTATTAAATCTCTTCATGGAGGGATATGTCAATCTCATGTGAAAGGTGGGATAAAACATATCCCGAATGCAATATTACAAATTGTCATTCTATTGTTTGAATAGGTTCACAAGAATGAAGTGTGGTTGTTTCAATTCAATTTAAGGGTATTTATGACATTTCAATAGGTATCACATATAATGTCTCAATACAATCCTACAATTCAAACGCATATTTTGATTCAAACAAATCAAGTCCAATCAATCCAATGTTATTCAATCTCACTCAATCCTATCACATCTAGTCAATCCAGTCTTGTGAACCAAACTCCCCCCTAAAGACATATGTATGGATGGATGATTGATAACCATTATGAGAGTGTGTTTAAACAATTAAATATTTAAAAATGATAAAAACTCATATGAGACGGTCTCATGCATGAGACGGGGTACAACCTAACACAAATCACACTCACCTATTTTAAGTGTTAAAGCGTTAATGTTCAACTCATACCCTGTCTCACTATGAAATCGTTTTATGTAAGTGTATCTCTTTAAAAATTAGTAATGTGGAGAAGAGTGTGGATAAATTGATATTTTTTTATTCTTTCGCGGTAGATACTCTTGATATGGTACTTATCTGTATAATTTTGATAAAAAATTAATAATTGAATAAGTATGTAAATTTGATTCCGTTATCAAAACTTGGTGCTGGTGTCCCATTATCTTCTCAGCTGAATCTAGAGCTTGCATTAGATCATGCAACTTGTACTCCTGATCGCTCATTAGGTAGTCCAGATAAATTTATCAAAGCTCTTCGGTAGAGAATGGAGGATGAACTCGATTTTAGTTTCGAGATCACACTCAGCACCAAGATCCTCAAGTTTGTCAAGGTGAGCCATCATCCGGAGAACGTGGTCCCTTACGGGCGTTCCCTCCACCATTTCCTGCGACATCATATCCCGCATGGTGGTATGCCTAGCTATACGGTTCTGATATTGAAACATCGCTTTAAGATATCACATAATTTCCGCAGCAGTTCCAAAGTTCTGGTATTGGTCCTGCAACACATCCGACATTGAGGCCAGAATGATGCACTTAGCCATCTCATTGGAACGCTCCCAGTCATTATACTCTTTCTTATCCGTCTCACTAGAGTCATCAGTAGGCTTTTCGGGTTTTGGTATATCAAGAACACACTTATGATGTTGTGCAGTAAGGACAATAGTAAGTTTTCGATTCCAATCAATATAGTTTTCACCAGTTAATTGTCTTTAAGTATATTGAACAATGGGTTAAAAGGTTGCGACATGATGAGACTGAAAATAAACATACATCTTGTGTCAATATCCGTATCAACACAAAAAAAAATCACATAATTCGATAACATGAATCATATTTGAAATCTAAAAAAAAAAACAAAAACATGTATCAGTCAACATCTCAAAACAGTTTAAATAAGCCACATGGGGTGGGTCATTATTTAACCACATTTGAGCAAGTTACAAAACAAGAAACAGTTACAAACTTTTAATTTCAAAAATTAATAGTTGGCTCTCACTTGACCAATATAAAATTGACAAAGACTTCGGGGAAGTATATGCATATCAATTTTATACTTAAGTAATAACCATGATTAAATACATAATTATTATTTCGTTTTAATCGAGCCTCGTGGGGAGGGTCATCGTCACCACTAATAATAACCCACAATCATCATATTGAATTCATTCATGTGAAAGCTAATTTTTGGTCGTCCTGTGGGGGGAATTTCTCCAAAAGAATTCACAAATAAATAAATCATGGAGGTCATAGATTAATTCAATTTTATTATCTGGAATAAAATTGTCAATTAATCATTTAAGCCTACTTAGTAATTTAAACAAAATAAATAAAGCATAAGAAAATAAACAACAAACATCAAAATAAAAATTAAACACATATTGGGCACATATATCCAATTATCACGGTTTAATTTCTTCTTTGTCTTGAACTTGAGAAATCGTCCGTCTTCAAATTTCTCCCACTCAAACGTCTTGAAAAAAATTCACCACGTCAACGTCTTGTGCATCGACCAGTTCGCGGGTCGGGATGCACGCCTTGCATCCGACTTTGGCTATGTCGTCGGCACCCATTTCAAGATACCTTAGCGCCCAACAAGACGTCGTCCCGGCCTCGCTTCGGAAGCGTCCAGCAGTATCATCGACGCGTACCGTGTCGCCCTCGCTTTTTATAACTCGTCGCTTCGAGCCCGCCCGTAGCGTCTTCGTCTGTAGCGCCGCTTCGGCGGCTTCCGCCCACGCCCAGTCGGTCTGTCGCATCATCAAGCAGCGCCCGTCTCGGCGCCCGATCCCGCGTCGTCCGGTCCCAGCGCGAACGCAGGGGCCTCGCCCCCCCGTCTTTCGTGAGACTTTGCCGTCTTGGCGTGTGCTCGATCATGAAACCCAGATCGCGTCGCGTGCCTCCATTGGCACATCTCACGCTATGCACACCGCCCACGCCACGGTCTTGGATCTCGTCTTCAATTCCTCGCTTCCGTCTTTAATCCGGTTACAATTTATTTAACAAAAAATAAATAAACCAATGATATAGACTAGTCTATTACATTGAACAAAACAAATAACCTAATCTACTCGTGAATTTTCTCACAAGAAAAATAAATCCGAATGAGTCGAATTAAAAACCATACAATCATACGCATGGATTAAATAAACATTAAATAACCATGACAATTGGATACCTGCAAAAAAGATCTAGCAATTCTACTATCCAATTTAAAATTTTAATGAATAACAATTTAAATTACAGAGCTCGAAACCGATGCTCTGATATCAGTTGTTGGGAAATAGGGTGCCCGGATCTATTCAAGGTGCAATTTAAATACAAATTTAAATTAATTTAATTATTACTAGCATGAATTAATCCTATATTAATTCAAATAACAATTAAATCACAACAACATATCATGCGTACAAAATTACCACGTAAATCCTACACATGCGGAATTCTAGGAGTTACGTAAGGCGTATCTTTTGGCGGATTCAACGGAGGAATTATCGATGCACAGACCTAACGATCTTCTCTAGTATTCTCACGTCCTTATTTGATATCCTGGTGGAGGAATCTCCTTCAAATAATTAACAAAAGGAAATGAGAAAATTTGTTGCACCACCTTGGTGGATTTTTAATTTTTTTCAACACATGGAATTATGTTTGGGATGAAAAATTCATCCCCTATATATAGATCTCATGCGGGGCGAAAATTTTGAGCAATAATAGGGTTAGAAAATTTTTTTGTATCTTCCCAAGATACAATCTTGAACATATCTCATATATTCTATTTCCATAATATTCAAAAAATATCTTTTCTCCCCAATCTATATTATTTTCGAAAATTTCACTAAATTAAGGAAGAAATAAGATCTTTGACTTTTCTTGAATTTATGGGATAAACTTGTACTCCAAAAATACTTATTCCATAAAATCTTTCCAAGAAAATCAAGAAAATATTTTCTCTCTCCTCATTATTTTCGAAAAATAGGAAATAATTAGGCAACAATATTTCTTTTATTTTAAAATACCTCTTTCAGTTATTGGACTTTATCTTTGGGCTACTAAAGGGGCCTTTAGGAGAATTAAGATTGGACCTTCCAATTGATCTTGAATTATCAATATTGAGCCACAATATTATTCAAGCCCATAAATATTAATTAATCTCACTACATAATTAATATTGCACTATTCATCTTAACACATATTACTGCAATATGGCTCCCGGTTATTATTTTCCATGTTTAAGATTATCCAGTCCATTAATTAATTTAAGCCACTTAAAAGTTTCATATTAATAAAAAAAAATTCCTTGGATTAAGAACGACTTAACATTACTATCCATACCAGAAACTAATTCCACTTGCAAGATTTAGTATGATAAAACTTCTGAGTCTCCCAATGGGACAAATCACGCAAGACGTACTTGCACACGATTCTCCGTATTAAATCTTAGCAATCGTCGTGTAACTAATAATATTGTCCAAGATATAAAGTATTGAATCTCATTGATTCTCTACCCAACATAAGGCAAAACAATAATTATTAATTTCACATGATCCTATTTAAGGAACGGAGATTAAAAAATAATGAACCACTGAGGTCTAAATCTTCTATATTCAGTACTGAAGAATTTATCCTCATGTAGGTCCTATTCAGTGCATCATAATGCACTAGTGTAATCTCTTGGTCAAGACAAGTCAATCTGAGCCTTACACTTCAACCTTTCACGATGGGTTGTTCATTTCCATTTAAGTTGTGAATTTGTACTTAGTTACAAGGAACTGTTAATTTGATCTTCTGTGATCTGGTATCACCAAATTAACTACGTACAATGTAACACGTACTATTTATTGAACAGACATGCAGTAAATATATATAACATTTAATCATATTTAATGCAACAGTGATAAATAATTTAATTTCAGTAAATAAATAAGAAATTCAGTTTTGTTATACAAAGTAAAAAGCATATTTTCCAGTATAACCCAACATAATATCCTTCGATATTCTGGGCACCATATGCTCACGTTGTATTACGATGACGTTGGAGGATTTCAGCAAACTGGAATGGGTTAGCACTGTTTTGGAGGTGCCAGCTACTATCCGAGAATACATATATAACAATATGAGTGGATTTTTAATCTTGTGCGAAAATTTACCAGTGGAATGGACTTGCTTAGGCCAAGAATTTCAAGATATGTCTCTAAGTTTCTGTTTTTGAGATTTCTTGTTTTGCAAGAAGAGAATTTAAAGAAGATGTTTTCCGATACAGATGATGCCCAACTCATCAAGTCAATGATGAATAAGAAAAAGTTCTGGAGGTCTGTACGTATATGAGATAGTAGACGGAGACATGCCTGCTATGGGCTACTAATTGTATGAAGGAATCGAGAGGGCGAAAATGAGTATTAAGGCTTATTATAATGGTATTATTGAGAGGTACTTGCCATTATGGGATAATAATTGAAAGGAGATGGAACATGCATCTTTACTTCCCACTCCATGCAGCGGCTGCATTTCTTAATCCGTCCATTTTCTATGGGCTTAAGCTTGACTCTAGAATGAGGAACGATTTTAAAGAGGCTTTGATAAAATTGGCAAATAAGGATACAATTAAAATAGAGATAACAAAAGAACATCCAGTTTACGTAAATGCTCGTGGAGCTTTGGGAACTGAGTTTGCACAAAGGGGGGGGAACATTAAAGCTCCAGATATGCTTTTAACAAAATCATCTACTAGACTATTAGTTTTGTCACTAGTACGTCCTGTAATTTTGAAAATTTTGATTACAACTGTCCATATATTTTGTTATTTTTATTTCATAAGAAATAAAATGTCCGTTATGTAATTGGCTTGAACCTTATTGTGAAATCCTCCCTAATAACAGTCGTCCAGTCTTGGTACCCGTCTTTCAATCACTATCAAATTTGGTCATGAAAGTATCCCACCGTTAGTTAACTAATGATTCGACCAAATGTCGGAGTAATTGTGTAATCCAGGACCAAATTTAGATAGTGAAAGAAAGACGGGGACTAAAACTAGGTAAAGAACCAAAAATAATATTATCCCTATACGAGAAGTATTCTGGGTTCTAACTTACCTGGATTTTTGCATCTTTAGGTGATTGGTGGGCTGGATATGGTTATTGTTGGTCCTGAAAAAATACCGAGTTTAAAACCCGAAAAATCTCAATGGGAGGTGACTTTAAAATTTTTGCGAAAGTGTTATGCAGATTTGCTAAAGTATGTATGACAATTAATATGAAAGCAAATAAGAACACACGTATTTTTATAGTGGTTCGGAGTCCAACTCCTACATCCACTCTTCCCTTCATGGGGCACCAACTAAACCAACAGATATTTATGGAGCTCTCACTCAACGGGACTTATCTCCCTCACGGGATCGCCTATAGATGTTTAATGAGTTCTCACTCTCTCGGGACTTATCTCCCTCACGGAATTGCCTATATATGTTTAATGAGTTCTCACTCTCACGGGACTTATCTCCCTCACGGGATTGCCTACGGGACTTATCTCCCTCACGGGATCGCCTTTAACTACCTCACTTAACCACTAATTCTCTCTCAAGAAAGGGTTTGGGTTT
Organism: Stenogyne calaminthoides; assembly: GCA_037126765.1. Classification (NCBI taxonomy): domain Eukaryota; kingdom Viridiplantae; phylum Streptophyta; class Magnoliopsida; order Lamiales; family Lamiaceae; genus Stenogyne; species Stenogyne calaminthoides. The sequence continues at coordinate 28,666,213 of JBBCBC010000008.1, read as the reverse complement.
GGTGTTATTTCCAACTAGGTGAGATTTTTTCTTACATTTTTTTAGTCTTTAAGCTAAGGTTGGGAAAATCTCTCTAAGCTTATGATGTGTCATTTTTGCTTAGATATAATGAAGAACACTCTTGAGTAAATTTGAATATTTAATGCTCCGTGTTCTTGAATGGAGATGCTTGAATATTTGGCTTTAATCTTCATTTTGCAGCATCCTCCATTATCTTATTTTGAAGATAGTGCAATGTATTTATAGTGTGGATTTGAATATTGCTGTTGGAGAGCAAATTCAAATCCATACTAATAGTCTTCCAGCTTTTCTTCGTCCTTTTGCACTGTTGCTTGCAGCTTTATGTGTTGTCATCTTCTTATTGGACAGCTTTTTGTGTGCTTATTTTACTGTTCATCTCTTCTCGATTTATTTCGCCTGACATCGTTCATCTCTTCGATTTCATCGTTTCATCTCTTCGATCGATTTACCGATTTCGGTCGCTTGACGTAAATCAAGATCGATCTGGATCAGATCAAGATCGTGATCCGGATCGCGACGACATCAGTAACATAACATCAAAGACGCAAGATCAAAAAGATCAGCAAAGACGACATCAAAAGATCGTCACCAGATCACGAAGACCGATCGAGCAAAGATCATGTCACCGTGATCCGCAAAGACATCATCGAGGAATGGCATCAGCAAAGACATCATTAGCAAAGACGACATCAGCAAAACACAACATCAAAGCGGATTACATCAGCAAAGATAACATCAGTAAAGATTCAAGATCAGTAAAGACGCAGATCGCAAAGACATCATGGCGATAAGCACGTTGTCGGTCGAAGACGATACTGATCGATCCACACACTTCTCGATCGATCAGACTCTACGATCGATCCATTCAAGACGCTACTCGATCGATCTGCGACGTCTTCTGATCCAGTTTGTACGAAATCATTAGTCTCTTCTTATCTTGATGAGTTCCCTCTCAACTTGTTACCTGTAAAATAAAACTAAGTCTAGAAACACAAGCTTTCTATACAACTTAGTTTGTCCTATTACAAGGTGTTTTGGCATAATAATCAAAACTAAAATTATCCCAACAGTTATGAAATTCCAATATTGCAGAGATTTGCAATACACTAAATCAGCCTTGCAGTTCCCATTGGTGTAGATGGAACTAGAGCAATTTTAAGACTTCAAATTTCCAAGAGTACATTGGTGTATATATATTTGAGAATGAAAATAATATATAATGTCAACTACAGAAATAGGACTACATAGTTGACAATCCAAAATTTAATAATGAACTATATATTTGAGATGGAGGGAGTGATAATATGTGAAATCCACATGTCAGAAAAACCTAGTTCTTATTTCTTTTATAGGACACTCAAAATAAGATTTCTTTCCTTAAATAATTATTTCTTTCTCCTCTGCCTAAAGTAGTGACTTGAACTTATTAGCTCTCAAAGGACAAAATGGCTAAGATAATCAATCATTTCACCTTTTCAATCTCTTACAAATCCCTTAGGGTATGTTTGTTTCTCGACTATCCCGGCCGGACTTTGGACTTTGCAATCTCAAACCCATATTTTTTTTTTTTAGATTTAAAGTAAGGATTTTGAAATCCTATTAATCATACCCTATTTCATCACCTACCACTACTTTACTTTTTACTTTTTAAATACATTCACATTATCTAATTTTCTATTCTCCCAATACTAATATAATATCATCACATTAATCAACTTTTCCACCATCATACCCTATAAAATCTCATAACAAAAATACATTTTAACTATTCATCTAGATTTTGAAATCCAAGGACTTCAAAGTTCGGGATTTTCCATGCCCACTATAATCCTAAAACAAACATACCTTAGCATCTCATATTGGATACTAACTTGAGACAAAGGGAGTATGTATTGGTTGTTGAAAAAAAAAATAGATTATAAGATTTCACTACTACACATTTGAGCTTGGAGAGCTCCACTTGGACAACCATTTTTTCGAATAGCTCTCCAAGTGGTCCCTTGGAGAGCGGTTCTATTAAAAAAAAAAGACAGCGGTTCATAACCGTTGTGCAAGGGTACTTGGAGAGCGGTTTTGAACCGCTGTCCAAAGTAAAGCTTGGAGAGCGGTTCATAACCGCTCTCCAAGTGAATTAATTTTTTTTATTTTTTTTTTGTAAAGCTTGTATTTTTTGTTTTATTTTTCTGTTTTTGTAAATTCTTTTTATGTACAATTCAAATATTTTATTCTTTAAATTCTCATGTTATTTCTTTTTAATATTCATCTTATATAATGAGATTAACACAAACTCTTATGTAAAACTTGTTCATAATATTAAATTCATATTATTACACTTACGAACTTGTATCACTATTAATTCTTATAAATTAATACCTATAATATTTAATATTCTTATAAATTAATTTAATTTTGTCTAAGTATTACTTATTTAGATAGAAAAGTACTATTACTTGTTTAAATAGAAAATTATTACTTGTTTAAATAGAAAAGTATTACTTGTTTAGATAGAAAGGTATAACTTGTTTACAGAAAAGTATTACTTGTTTAGATGAAAAAGTATTAATTGTTTAAAGAAAAATATTACTTATTTAGATAGAAAAGTATTGCTTGTTTAAATAGAAAAGTATTATTTGTTTAGATAGAAAAGTATTACTTGTTTAAATAGAAAAGTATTACTTGTTTAGATAGAAAGGTATAACTTCTTTAAAGAAAAGTATTACTTTGTTTAGATGAAAAGTATTACTTGTTTAAAGAAAAATATTATTTATTTTGATAGAAAAGTATTAATTGTTTAGAAGGAAAAGTATTACAATTTTTAAAGAAAGGTAGTTAAAAAAAAGTACAAGTAAAAAATATAATTTTAATTTAATATAATTTAATTTAAATTTATAAAAAAAATATTATATAAAAATGTGATTGAATTAATAAATAAGATAATTGAAATAAAGAATTTTTAAAAAAATGTAAGAAAAAACAATTTTTAGAACATATAGAATTAATTTCATTAAGTAAACGCAAGAAAGCAAGTGCCCGAGCGGAATTGATCCCCGCTCAGGCGCCCAAGGTCCCGTGTTCGGTCCCCCATGGGAGCGAGTAATTGCCTCAATTAATTGGGAGGCTTGGTGGGGCTAAAAAGCGTTGTCTAATTATCAATTTTGATACTTAGACAACGGTTTTTACACTACAAAAAATTCCTGATTTAGAGAGGGTTTTTAAAGAGGGAAAGAAAACACTTGTTAATTAAAGAGGGTTTTAAAGAGGGATCCCATTAACGAGGACTGCACGAGGGATTTTAAGAGGGTGAATTTAAAGAGGGTTCAAAACCCTCTTTAAATCTGACGCGCGATTTAAAGAGGGTAAAACACCCTCGTCAGATGCCCACGCCAGATTAAAGAGGGCTTATAACCCTCTCCTAATTCAAAAGGCCCTCGTAATCTGCAGTGGTCAACCGCGCTCTACCCCAGGAAGAAAACAAGGGTTTTGTTTCCTCTTTAAGGCCCTCTCCAATTTCGAGAGGGTTTTCGGTCCCCTTTAACACCCTCTCCAACCTCCCTATAAAATAAACGCTCCAGCCCCATTCTTCTTCTTTCAGAATTTTGAAGAGAAAGGTAGCAGTGAGGAGCTCTCCACCGCCCCGCGCAGCAGTCCGCCGTTTTCCGGTTAAGGTAAGTTTTTCGTTTTATTAATTATAAGTATTAGTTGGCCTATAGTATTGTATTACTTGTTTTATTGGTATTAGTTATTTTTATTGTGTAGTATTAGTTGATTAATTGTTTTATATATTGTGTATTATTAGTTGATTAATTGTTTTATTGTGTAGTATTAGTTGATTAATTTAGTAGTATTACTTATTTTATTGTGTAGTATTAGTTGGTTTTATTGTGTAGTATTAGTTGATTAATTGTTTTATTAAGTAGTATTAGTTGATTAATTTTGTAGTATTAGTTGATTAATTTTGTAGTATTAGTTGATTAATTAATGTTTTAATTATAAATATTAGTTGCTTTGTTGTTTAGTATTACTTGTTTTATTGTGTAGTATTAGTTTTGTATTATTTAGTTAACATGTGTATATTAATTAGTACTATTTAGGTTAATTTAGTATTAGCTTAATTTAGCTTATTTAGTGTAGTTGTGATGTAAAGAATATATTGTTGGAGTGGAGGGATCGATGTTGATGAATATTTGTTGGTTATTGCTTGTTGTAGAACATGTGCGTTCCAACTTTATTAATTTCAATTGATTAAGTCGGAAATGAATGCACGTAAGATCTTGATTAATTAGGAAATAATAATTATTAAGTAGGCTTTTGAATATAATTAATTAATTCGTAAATGTGAAACAGATTGAAATGGATTATTCTGGCCGTTTACGTTGGATGTATGGTCCAAGATCGATTAATGGCATGATATCTTCCGAATTTTACAATGGACTCGAATCATTTATAGATTTCGCCACTAGTAATCCGAATTGGATGAACCAGGGAAAGATTATGTGTCCCTGCAACAAATTTAGATGTCGGAACAACATGTTTCATTCACCTGATGACGTGAAAGCTCATTTGTATAGAAATGGGTTCATGCCCAATTATTGCAATTGGGTTTTTCACGGTGAGAAAATTTGGGGTCAATACAATGATCAACCATCTACGTTGACTTCACATGGGCCGCTTGACGAGACATCTGGATCTAGCTCATACCACGACATGATCAGGGACTTAACTTCTGGTCCCCACTTGAATGTAGATGATGAACCCTCTAATATTGAGGAACCTCCGAATGAGCATGCTGCACATTTTTTTAACATGCTTCGTGCAGCGAATCAGGATATCATGCCTGGTTGCGAATCACACTCACAGTTGTCATACAATGCCCTATTGTTGAACATTAAAACTGAAAACAGACTGTCTGAAAGGGGCTATAATTAAATGGTTCAGGCGATTCGTGAACTTTGTCCAAATAGTCTGGTGCCCAAGAAATTTTCTGATAGTAAACAACTGATGAGTGAGATGGGTCTTCCAGTGGAGAGGATCCATTGTTGTGTGTTGGTCCCGAAAAACCCGATTTAAAACTCGTAAAATCTCAATGGGAGGTGACTTATTTTTTTTTTAATGTGTTATGCAGATTTGCTAAAGTATGTATGACAGTTAATATGAAAGCAAATAAGAACACACGTATTTTTATAGTGGTTCGGACAACTCGTCCTACATCCACTCTTCCCTATCACAAGGGGCACCAACTAAACCAACTGGACTTAGATTTTTGTGTTAGTCCAACACAGTACACCAACAGATATTTAAAGAGTTCTCACTCAACCGATCCCGGAAATCAGAACTAGAAACCCTAGTCTGAAATCTTGCTAAACAACTTAACCTAACTTTGGGTTTTGGGTAAGATTGTTTTGGTTCCAACTTTGAAATCTTTTCTAGTTTTTAAGTAGCCTATCAGCTAGATGAAAAGATTTATGTGCTAAGAACTTATGGGTTGAACACTTAGAAAATAATCTTCAAGTTCGTGTTCTTCGTGCGGAAATCTGATTATAGCTTGAGCTTCTTGATAGTTTCCGTGTCTTCACTCTGAAGTGCAATCCCATATTTATAGACCTCGAAATCAAAGAGCCGTTGGAGAGCAATTTGAATTTCAGGCTATATTTGGTAGACTTGCAGGATTGATGTGACGTGCTTCAGGAACGGCATGGCCGAAAGCGTGAATAGTGTCTTTTATAGCCGTAGAGAAAGCGGCACCAAATCGTAATTGCGGCTCCCGATCATCGTGTCTTGTTCTTATTGGTTAACGAAGCACTTTTCAGTGTTGTTCTACCAACTAAGGTTGACATTCTTCTTGTTCAGATCATCGTCGTATGATTTGGTGAAACATCGATTTTTTGGTGGTGGTGACCGATCGATCAACCGATCGGTCTACGATAGAGTCTTCGGTGCGATTGTCTTAGCTTCAACTAGCGAGACTTCGTCGATGTAGGTCTTCGTCCGATCTTCGGAAGTCATCGATCTTCAAGTATTCGAATTTGAGCTTCATGACTTCAGCTGAGATATCTGACTTTATCAGATCGATCTGATCTTCTATCCTTCTCTTGCCTTCTGGCCCGTGGGATATCATCTGTTCTTTAGATCTTCAGATCTGACCTATACATATTGAGGTTCCCCTCAATATGTGACATATCTTCTACATCGGTTGTTCTATCTGATAATTATCAATGGTATTCTATAACTGGTAATAAAAAACATCATTCTACCTAATGTCAATTTGGTCCTATTACATGTGTTTTAGAACTTTCATCAAAACTCTAAATTTCCCAACAATTTCCCCTTTTTTTTGAAACCAAAACACTTGAGAAACCAAGCACAGTTGATAAATATAGAAAAAATAAAAGAGCACATAATGAGAAGACAATGAGATTTTGTCTTAGGATCAGAAAATAAACTTTTCTTTCATTAGATTTGTCGATTACATATTACATCAGAAAAGTTTGAATTTAAAACGGTGATCCTAAGTAGTCTTCGATTCTTGATCTCTGAAGCTTGTATCCTTCGGCATTTCTCTTTGATCTTGAGGATGTTGAAAATCTGGTATAGTTTCCATTTGACATCATTGATCTGGCCGAGGATCGATTATGCGCTTTTGCTCGGGATGTCAAAATAGAACCTCTGAAATGTCGATCTGTCAAATGAGTAAAATCGCCTTCTTGAGTAATCCAACACATCATACTCTTGGCGAGATATTTTTACATTGATTATTTTGGCCTCATTTTCCGGATACTTGAAAATCTGGATATTTGTTTTCCAACCCGGTTGAGGAATTACGCATCGGAGATTCTTCGTGTGGAACAAGATCTAGAACAAAAGCATCCGAAGCCATTCACTTACGATCTTATTCCATTCCTCAAACATATCGTGTGTGCGTAGGTTTTTGGAATGATCTCATCAACTCTTCTTTGGCGGTGAGGTTACGGTCCAGATTTTCCAACTTTTCCTTTCTTCGCCCTCGATCTGTATTTCTTCTTCAGATCTTCTGCCTCTGCCAATTTTTCTACCCTTCTTTCTTCTTCACTTATTCGGGCTTCTTCAAAGCAATCTGCTCTTTGGACAGTTTCTCAGCCAGTTTCTTATCGGCCTGAATTTGGCTATTTGTGCTTCTTGTGGCTTTCTTAGTCGAGTGGTGGTACAAGTTGTGATGTCCCAAAGACCACCCGTGAGCCTAACTTTCTTGCCTTTGACTTTTCCATCTTTTCAGAAATTTCGTTAGCAAAGAGATTCAGATGGTCTAGTCTTTGTCCATAGGATTCAACTGTCTGAATCAGGTCTTCTGTTGTTCTGATAGTGTCAGTTGGTTTCTCAATCTGTCCTTCCCCCTTTTTGGTTTGATCAAAAAAAGAGCTTTTGAGGTGGGAAGTCGAGATCCAAAGTCGATCGATATCGCCTTTGTTGAGAGATCGCAATGAGATAAACCTTGAGCTTGAAGCGGTTAGACTTTGAATCTTGAGATCATTTCGGTCTTGATGATTCAAAGGCGATAGAGAGGGTAAGAATTAGTTTGTCAAGTTTCTCTTGATCAATTCTAGCTTTTCAGTGAGCATCAGAAAAGAAACTTGTTGTTGATCAACCTGAACTAGCTTGTCATCAACTGACTTTTTAAACTCAGCAGTCAGGTTGGTCACAGTTTGAGAGAACTGATCTTTGATTGCCTCAATCTGGGAAATAGCCAATTCCCTTTGATCCGTTATTTCTTTGAGGCCAATCTGCCTCTGATCAGTTATTGTGTTGCTAAGTTGATTAGCCAACCTCCCTCAACTTCTTCTTTTCGGAGATCTTTGAAACATGATCGATCTCGAAGTTGATCGTGATGATGTGAGTTGTAGGAATGTTTTTGCGTCACTGATCTCTTTTCGGTTGTTGTTGCGCCTCTAGTGGTTGGTCATGAACTGCAGCACCAGTTCCACTATCATCGGCAGCTCCCACATCCTTCATAGGAACATCTGTTTCAGGAGCTTCTTGTGCCGAGCTCGGTTCACCTTTATTCGATCAACCCGAACTTCGCGTGGATCGAGCTTTGATTGATTAGCGGTTATCGGCTCATTTGGTGATCCTACTTGTCTTGATTTCTTCATATCGAAATCAAAATCTGCGAATTCATCAGCACCTCCCATCTGTTCTATAATCATCATAAAATCTGAGAAGCTCTTTAACTGGAGATCTTTCCAGGTGAGGATCTCCATAACTTCCTCTCTAATAACAGGATGGGCTACCAGCTCTGGATACATCTCATCAATATCTCGTTCAATTTGCATTCTGATCATTTTCCCGGTGATGGTCTTGGATGATCTGGACTCAGGAATTATTTGTTCAGATCGACCAGATTCCGGTTGATGAGATGTAGAGGGTTCTTGTGGTGTCTGAGTAGGCGGAAGTTGGCTGATTGGCTGAATCTGAAGTAGTGTTGGTCCCGAAAAACCCGATTTAAAACTCGTAAAAACTCAATGGGAGGTGACTTATTTTTTTTTTAATGTGTTATGCAGATTTGCTAAAGTATGTATGACAGTTAATATGAAAGCAAATAAGAACACACGTATTTTTATAGTGGTTTGGGACAACTCGCCCTACATCCACTCTTTCCTTCATGGGGCACCAACTTAACCAACGGATGTTTACCGAGTTCTCACTCAAACGAGACTTATCACCCTCTAAGGGATCGCCTACCCTCCCTTTCGGGATTGCTTAGATGTTTACCGAGTTCTCACTCAAACGGGACTTATCACCCTCACGGGATCGCCTGCCCTCCCTTTCGGGATTGCTAGATGTTTACCGAGCTCACACTCACCTACAAACTTAACCGACTGATTTGGGTAAGGTTTGTTTGGTTTCCAACTAGGTTGAGATTTTCCCTTACATTTGTTTAGCCTCAATGCTAAGGATGGAAAAATCTCTCTAAGCTTAGGATATAGCATTTGTGCTTAGATCTAGGGTAGAACACTTTTGAATATATATGTGTGTATTTCTTGCTCTGTGTTCTATGAATGAAGTTGCTTGAATATTTGGCTTTAATTTCACTTTGCAGATCCTCCATTGTCTTCTTTTGAAGATAGTGCAATATATTTATAGTGTGGATTTAAATATTACCGTTGGAAAGTAATATTCAAATCCATACTAATAACTTCCAGCTTTTCTTTGTCCTTTTGCACTTTTCCTTGCAGCTTTATGTCACATCAATATGTGTGTTGTCTTCTTATTGGCCAGCTGCTTTTGTGTGTCTAACGGATCGATCATTTCGTCGATTCTTGTTCATCTCTTCCGATTCGTCACTTTGATCCGGTCATTTGAAATCGATCTGTAGAAATCGGTGTCTTTGAAATCTTTGTTCATCGATCTTTGAAATCCTTGTTCATCGATTCTTTGAAATCTTTGTTCATCGAATCGATGTCCTTTATTCATCCGAATCGATTTATTTCCTTTGATTTTGATTTCTTCTCTTTGATTTCGATTTCTTCACACCATTTTATCGACTTTTCTTCATCACAAATCGGCATGCTTCTTCTTGTTCAACTCATCGGTTAACTTTCGGAACTCATCCTACCCATCGATCTCGTCGGCCCTCGTCTCTGTGACCTCGTTTGATCTCGATCATCTTAAATGCGATTTTATGAGTTCCCCCTTAACTTGTTCTCTCGTTCCCCCTCAACTTGTTATCTGTAGATTAACTTAAATAACACAAGTTGATAATGTTTTGGCATAATTCATCAAAACTAAAATATCCCAACAATTTCCTTTTTTTGATAATAATGGCCCAAAACTAACTAACAACAAAAAATATACGAGAAAAACAGTGTTAGTTAAACAAGTGAAATAATGAAGAACATAGTTTTCATTTTAAAAATGAGAAGATGATTGTCAACCTCCATGAATTTTATAAAATTTATGCATTTTAAACTAAATGGGTTTTAATAAAAAAGACCAGTTCAGGTGTTCACATTAAAATCTAGTGAACTTTTGAACCCCTGCTTCGATACCACTTGTTGGTCCCGAAAAACCCGATTTAAAACTCGTAAAAACTCAATGGGAGGTGACTTATTTTTTTTCGAATGTGTTATGCAGATTTGCTAAAGTATGTATGACAGTTAATATGAAAGCAAATAAGAACACACGTATTTTTATAGTGGTTCGGACAACTCGTCCCTACATCCACTCTTCCCTTCATGGGGCACCAACTTAACCAATGAGATGTTTACCGAAGTTCTCACTCAAACGAGACTTATCACCCTCTAAGGGATCGCCTACCCTCCTTTCGGGATTGCTTAGATGTTTCCGAAGTTCTCACTCAAAGCGGGACTTATCACCCTCACGGGATCGCCTACCCTCCCTTTCGGGATTGCTAGATGTTTACCGAGTTCACACTCACCTACAAACTTAACCGACTGATTTGGGTAAGGTTTGTTTGGTTTCCAACTAGGTTGAGATTTTCCCTTACATTTGTTTAGCCTCAATGCTAAGGATGGGAAAATCTCTCTAAGCTTAGGATATAGCATTTGTGCTTAGATCTAGGGTAGAACACTTTTGAATATATATGTGTGTATTTCTTGCTCTGTGTTCTATGAATGGAGTTGCTTGAATATTTGGCTTTAATTTCACTTTGTAGATCCTCCATTGTCTTCTTTTGAAGATAGTGCAATGTATTTATAGTGTGGATTTAAATATTACCGTTGGAAAGTAATATTCAAATCCATACTAATAACTTCCAGCTTTTCTTTGTCCTTTTGCACTTTTCCTTGCAGCTTTATGTCACATCAATATGTGTGTTGTCTTCTTATTGACCATTTGCTTTTTGTGTCTGTCTAACGGATCGATCATTTCGTCGACATTCTTGTTCATCTCTTCCGATTCGTCACCTTTGATCGGTCATTTGAAATCGATCTGTAGAAATGCGGTGTCTTTGAAATCCTTTGTTCATCGATCTTTGAAATCTTTGTTCATCGATTCTTTGAAATCTTTGTTCATCGAATCGATTTCCTTTATTCATCGGCCCGATTTCTTTGTTCATCCGGAATCGATTTATTTCTTTGATTTTCTGATTTTTTCACAGCATTTTATCAGCTTTTCTTCATCACAAATCAGCATGCTTCTTCTTGTTCAGCTCATCAGTTAACTCGAAACTCATCCTACTCATCTGATCTCAATCAGCCTCGTCTGATCTCGATCATCTTCGTCTGATTTTATGAGTTCCCCCTTAACTTGTTCTCTCGTTCCCCCTCAACTTGTTATCTGTAGATTAACTTAAATAACACAAGTTGATAATGTTTTGGCATAATTCATCAAAACTAAAATATCCCAACATTGTGCAAATAACTGCATGTTATATTGGGGTGCAGATGGCGAACTTAAAAATTGTAAGTTTTGCAGTCGGCCACGGTTCAAACCTGCTAGATGTGACGTGAATGGTAGACTAAAAAAGAACCGTCCTTTTAAGGAGATGTTCTATTTTCCTATCATTCCTCGACTGCAAAGATTGTATCAGTCAAATGCTACTTCAAAGGATATGACATGGCATGCACGTTGCTCTAATGACCACTCAGGTGTTATGCGCCACCCTGCAGACTCACAGGCTTGGAAACACTTGGACCAGTCGCATCCTGAATTTGCTTCAGAAATTTGAAACGTGAGGTTGGGCTTGAGCACTGATGGTTTTCAACCGTTTGGGGCGCACGGAAAACAATATTCATCATGGCCAGTGATAGTGACACCGTACAATCTACCCCCATGGTTGTGCATGAAGGACCAATTCATGTTTCTTACAATTCTGGTGCCTGGTCCAACAAATCCAAAGGATAAATTGGACGTATTTTTGCAACCACTGATCCGTGATTTGCAATTTTTATGGGAACATGGAGTGGTAACATATGATGTTGCTACAAAGCAGAATTTTTCGATTCGAGCATGTCTAATCTGGACCATCAGTGACTTTCCATCCTACTCGATGTTGTCTGGATGGAGCACAGCTGGGAGGCTTGCTTGTCCACACTGTGCAGATTACACTGAGGCTTTCAGTCTGAGGCTCAGTCGCAAGCGGTCGTGGTTTGACAACCATCGTAAGTTCTTAGATAGTCATCATCCATACCGAAGAAACAAGACTGCATTCAAAAAGAATGTAGTAGTTGATGATGATCCACCTCCGATCCTTACAGGTGATCAGATCCTCCAGCAAATTGATTGGATTGGATTGATGAAAGTAACAGAGTTGGGTGCTGATGCTCACAACAAAAGTTTACAATGTGGTTGGAAGAAGAAAAGTGTTTTCTGGGATTTGCCATATTGGAGCTCCCTGTTGATCAGACACAATTTGGATGTGATGCACATAAAAAAAAATGTGTTTGATAATCTGTTCTACACGGTGATGAATGTCGAAGGGAAAACAAAGGACACCCCTAAATCCAGGGATGAACTTAATGAATATTGTCGTCGACCATCGCTGCAGAAATGTCCACGTACAGGAAAGTACCCCAAAGCTTCTTATGCCCTTGATAAGAAGCACAAAGATATGGTCTGCAAATGGGTAGATGAGTTGAAATTTCCCGATAACTATGTGTCCAACTTGTCTCGATGCGTAGACTGGAAAAAATTGAAGATGTTTGGGATGAAGAGTCATGATTGTCGCGTGTTTATGCAGAGACTACTCCCAATTACTTTTCGTGAGATTCTGTCATCTAAGGTTTGGCAAGCTATCATTGAAATTAGCTTGTTCTTCAGGGAGTTAACATCGAAGACCATTACTGTAGAAAACGTGACTCGGTTGGACAATGAGATCCCAGTGATCTTGTGCAAGTTGGAACGGATATTTCTACCCATCTTCTTTAATTCGATGGAGCATCTACATGTCCATCCATATGAAGCAAAAATTGCTGGTCCAGTACAATATAGATGGATGTATCCATTTGAGAAGTAATATTTTAACTCATTTAACTCATTTAACTATTTAATTAGACAATGTCACTCACCCATTCAATCGAATTAGGTATCTTCACAACTTAAAGTTAAGTGTGGGTAACAAAGAGCATGTGGAAGCTTCAATTGTGAATGTTTATTTAACAAAAGAAGCATCGATGTTTTATTCCCATTATTTTGAGGAGCATGTGCTGACGAGATGACACAATGTACCTCTCAACGTACCTCATGAAGTACCCCCATCAATGATAGGTAGTCTCTCGATATTTGTATCTTCTGGCAGTAAACTTGGAAAGAAGGGTAAAAGATTGATTGTTGACTTGGAGAAGCGAATAGCTCATACGTATGTGCTACTAAATTGCAACGAGGTGCAACCATATATTAAGTAAGTTACTTCAAAATTTACAATTGCAACAATATTAATTAATTATTGCAAGTTCTCATTGCAACAATTGTAGTCTATTTTTCCAGTAGCTACAGATTGTTCAACCGATTTTATCGAATGCTGAAAAAGATGATTGGCTTCAACGGGAATTCGCACCGTGGTTTGATCTACTTGTAAGTGATCATATTAATATGATAATACGTCAATTTTATAATATAAAACACTATATACATTAATCTGATAATACTTCAATTGTATATATATAGGTGAAGAGCAATGATATTCAGAATCAGTCTATATGCAATCTTTCGAGCGGTCCTTTTAGTAGTGTCACCACGTACCAAGGATATTACGTGAATGGTTTCAAATTTCACACACGAGCTTATGGCGCCTCAAAAGCCACTATGAATAGTGGAGTTTGTATTAAGGGAAAAAACTATGATTCAAATGAAAATGATTTCTACGGGATACTCGAGGAGGTTGTGGTATTGGAATATCCCGGACGAACTGAAAGAAAAGTAGTGTTGTTCAAGTGTGAGTGGTTTGATCCAACTGTGCCACGAGGAACAAGAGTACATCCTAATTATAAACTCGTGGACGTTAATCTGAGAGGACGATATGGTCGTTTTGATCCATTCGTGTTAGCAAGTCAAGCCAGCCAAGTTTATTATTGCAAGTACCCCGGATCTGTGCAGGGGCGAGATTGGTGGGCTGTTTCCACCACCAAGCCGAGATCGTTAGTGGAAATCGATAGAAATGTCGAACCAGAGCTTCCTCCATTCCAAGAGGATGACATAGCATCACACGTGAATGTGCAAACAGATGATGATGTTGTCGTTTTAGTAGATTCGAATGCTGCAATAGTTGAGGAAGAAGAAGAAGACGAAGACGAAGATGAAGATGATGAAGAAGAAGAAGAAGAAGAAGAAGAAGAAGAAGAAGAAGAAGAAGAAGAAGAAGAAGAAGAAGAAGAAGAAGAAGAAGAAGAAGAAGAAGAAGAAGAAGAAGAAGAAGAAGAAGAAGAAGAAGAAGAAGAAGAAGAAGAAGAAGATGATGATGATGATGATATCAATGATGATGATGATGATGAAGAAGAAGATGACGAAGATGATGAGGAAGAGGAAGAGGAAGAAGACGACGAAGAAGAATAAGAAGATAATTTATGAAATAATTATTATATATATCTTTGTTGTGTACGCCACTATGTTTTTATGATGAGGATGGTATATATGTATGTGGTGTTGTGAAATGAGTTATTTTAATTATATGATAATGTGCACTTGTTTTAATTATACATTATTATCCATCTTAGAATGTTTAATTTATTTAACAAATGTTACAGATGGCTAGAGGTTTTAGAGGATTACGTAGAGCTATATTTGGCCCCAGCAGATCTAATTCTTCATCTCGTGAAAATGAAGAAGATGAAGAGGGTACTCGATTACCAGTACTGAATCTGGGTTCAAACGAATCTGTGAATGAAGAGGCTGAGGATGATACGAGTGAATCGATGAATGAAGAGGCCGATGAGCTGGCGAATCATGCTCCACAATCCACCCGAGAACTTATTTGGACATGGGAGGGAGTGTATGTTAACTATACCATTTTGAGCCAAGTTTATTTCAATAATATTTAAACATATATGTATGTAACGCTCTTTTGATTTTACAGGTTGATGCCCTCTAATAAGGTATCAAGAATAATAAAAAATATCAGCTCCAGACACATAGAGATCGGTGGCTTCACTTTTGCAAAGGTTTCCGAGGCAAGAAAAAACAAGTGGTGGGAAACCTTCCAGGTATATATGTTTAATGATTTTAATGTTTATATTTTTTTATATTTCCAACGATTTTAATGTTAATATATATTTTTTTTTGTTAGAGGGAAGTTGTATGGGATCCAGAGAATGAGAATAAAGAGGACATCAAAAGGAAGTGGAAATCGAGGTCACGCAACCGATATTCTGATCTTCTCAACCGTTGGAAGAGGTTGAAAGGTAATTATGAGAGAGTGAAGCCCCCGTGGGATGAACGTGTATGGAATGCACTGAAGAATTACTGGGACTTACCGGAAGTGAAGGATAAGAGTGACCAATGTCGACGAAATCGATTGTCCAAGGGGTCTAGGCAGAGAGGGGGTTCAAAGGGAGCTGCAGAATTTTCATGGGAATTTGTAAGTAGTTTTTGTTATATTTTAATTACTTGATTACAATAATAATTAATTATTAACAAAAAGCTTCTAAATTCAGTTTAAGAAACATGGATTCCTCCCAACTGCATGGGACCTCGTGTTACAATTTCACGAAAAAGAAGGAAAGGATTTCACGTATAAGGACATGGAAAACACACTGGTAAGTGCTTGATTTTGTTTATTCAATATACTACTTAACAAGTTAATAATATATAGAAACTTAAATGTCACATTTTTTGTATATTCAGAAGGATGTGAGGGAGAAACTCAACCAGTTAGTCGAGCAGCCAGCAAACGAGAAGGAAAAAAAGAAAAAATTGAGCCAGTTGTATACGGAACAGGTGTCATATGCCCACGGAAAGTTTAGAGGTCTCGGTCAAATGACGAATTGTGGGCGCATTCAATCTGGCCCAGGTGGGAGCTCAAGAGGCACTAGTATTGGCGGCTACTCGCAGCTTGATATGGAACGTTTGTTGGCACAAGAAAGACAAGAACGGGAGAATATGGCTCAAGAGATGACTAGGAAGTTCCAAGAGAAAATGGAGCGGCGCAATCAGCTTATGCGCCAGGAATGGATAAATATGCAAAATCAAATGAGTGCGTTTTATCAAGGGCTCCAGGCAAACCCACCCCGTGGTCTTTATCCTCAGCAACAGCTGGCGGGACTTTTTACCCAACAGGGAAACCTATCGGGTGGTAGTCCTCAGCAGCAGACCGGTCTTATTCCCAATCCTCGGCCAGGTCGGTCTTTAGTCCATGCGAACCGGTCTTATTCCCCATCCTCGGCAGCCGGTGGTAGTCCGCAGCCAGACCGGTCTTATTCCCCATCCTCAAGAAAGAGGCGGTGGTAGTCCGCAAAGAAAGGCGGTGGTAGTCCGCAAAGAAAGCGGTGGTAGTCCTCTTGGTCAATCTTGGTGCCTGGGGGTTCGAAACATTTCAACTCCTTATTTCCCCCTTATCCCTCTTATCCCCAATATCCCAACGTCTCTGTTGGTGGTTATTCCCAAATTCCCGTGAACTTTCCTGGTGGTTTTCTTCCTCCGATCGGCGTCCCTCCTGTTCATGCTCATGGTCCAAGTGGTTCGGCGTCTCGTGCTCGACTTCGTTCTGAAAATACTGCTTTTAATGAGCTTCTCAATACCAACAATGATGATGGTGATGATGGTGATGATGATCATGATATGAATGACATGTAGCTATCTTGATAATTTTATTGACTAAATACTTTGTTATGTATTTTGAGGAATTTCTGAATATTTGTCACATGTGTTTGTTATAGTTATTAATTATGAATATTTGTTGATTAATTAATCTCTACGATTAGTTTATGAGGATTAGTGTTAGTATATGAGAATTGGTACGTATATATATGTGTGCACATATATAATGAAAATGAATAAAAACGTGATTATTTGACATTTTTTAAAAAAATATTTTAATAAAGTGATTATAGTGAAAGACAATATAAAAGTGATTATTTGACAATTTTATTAAAAATATTTTAATAATAATTTAAAAAAATATATAGTTTTAATAAAAATATATAAGTGTACATATATAGTGTTAGTAAATTGTGAAGAAGAATATTAAAATATTATTTTTACAAAAAAATTATTCATATTAATAAGTATATAGAAGAATATAAATTATTTATTTTATAATTTAATTATAAATATTTTAATTAAACTAAAATGTGTGTATATATATATATATATATATATATATATATATATATATAAAATAAACATTTGTATTATAAATGTGGAGTATAATTAAGAAATAACATATAAATATACAATACATACATATATATATATATAATATATACAATTAGAAAGGCATTAATGTCAAGTAAGTAGCCGTGCCCAAACGGTTTGGCGAAACACGCAA